>PISX010000280.1:0-163459 GCA_004024625.1 Mellivora capensis
GCTGTCTTGGTGACCACAGCTTTGTAGTAAAGCTTGAAATCAGGTAATGAGATGCCACCAGTTTTATTTTTGTTTTTCAATATTTCCTTAGCGATTCGGGGTCTCTTCTGATTCCATACAAATTTTAGGATTATTTGCTCCAGCTCTTTGAAAAATACCAGTGGAATTTTGATGGGAATGGCATTAAAAGTATAGATTGAGGAGCATCCAACTCTTATTTATGGTTCCAGTCACGATCTCCAGGTCCTGGAATCCAACCTGCCTCGGCTTCCCTGCTCACCAAGTGTCTGCTTGAAGATTTCTGTCCCTCTCCTCCTGCCCCTCCCCCCCAGCTTGCATGTGCATGAGCACATACGCTTTTTCTCAAGTAAATAAGTAAATCTTAAAGAAAATAATAACAGCATGCTATCATTTATGAAGCACTTATTACCTCCCAGACACCATGTCAAGTGCTTTACACACACCACCCTTTAGCAGCCCTGTGACTCTAGTGTTTATTCTCACATCATAGACTAAGAATTGAGCTCAAGGGGGTAAGATACCGGCGTGGCAGAGCTGGAACTCAAAGCCAAGTCTGTCCGATGCCCAAAGCCATGGCACTTGACAGGCCCTTAAGAAAGGCTGTGGAACTGCTCTGACTAGGGTACAAGGAGGGCGCTATCATTACTGACTCCATCAGCCACAAAGGAATTCTCTGAAGAGAAACCACGGAATTTTAATCTTTAGAAAAAAATGAGCCACTTTTTTTCAAGACACAAGACAGACACACTGAGATAAGAACAGTTATTATGAGGACAGACTTTTACACCCAAATATGAACATGACGTCAAATAAAATCTCAAAGTGAAATGAGAGTATCAACAGCATTCTATTCTCTGAGAAACTTCAATGTGGTATTAAAATAAGTTGAAATTTCGGTTTCCTTCATTAACATAAAAGTTATTTCTTAATGACAACCGGGGAACAATCTGTAGGCTAATCTAAATAGGTTAACCGATTCCCTCCATTGTTCTTTATCACAGATACTACCCTTCCTTGAGATACTGTTTTTTGTTGTTGTTTTTTTTTTAATAGAAACAAGTGAATAAAACTGAGAATAAAGACCAACACAGGAAGGGAGGGATACCCAGAAAGCCATGAGCCTCTGCTCTCTGATGCTGAGGGGACTCTGTGAACCACATTTCCCAGGCTCCTTTGGCACCTGGCTCCCTGCTAGGTCCTGCCCATGGGAGGCACTGGTGGACTAACCAGTGAGAGCAGAGGAGGGAGATATTTTGTGAAACCCAGTTCTTTTGCGGGCATTCCTCCCACAGCCACAGAGAGCACCAGTCCTAGGACAACCCTTCTGTGACCTGACTGTGGCTGCCAGTTGTGCCCCAGGGATGGTCCCCAAGCATGGCTCTGTCCCCCCACCTCTACCACCACAACTCTGGGCTCTGGCCCAGCCACATGAGGCCCCTCCAAGGAAGATTCTGGTAACACTATCTCTTCCCTTTAGTTCCCTCAACCCTCAAGGTGGTGGCTGGCGGCTTCTTGTAATTACTAGTCTCTGGATTACCTTGGTGTCTACTTTTTGTTCTTCCTTCTCTTGCGTAACCACTTCTCTGTACTAAATCTACTTCCTGAAATTTGTAGAATTGTTTCTGTTGGCTGACTGGACCCTGGGATGGTAGGACCGTGAAAGGAGAAGGTTAAACATGAGAACACACCTGCTTTGTACCGTGTCACAGAGACTGGTATGGATCTACGTATGGTCTGTACTGAGGGACATGCACCATAACCCACAGGCAGTTTCAAGTCCGTCCATTCCCATGTGCTAAGGCTATTTATTAAAACAAATTTTTTTTTAAGATTTTATTTATTTATTTGAGAGAGAGACAGTGAGAGAGAGCATGAGCGAGGAGAAGGTCAGAGGGAGAAGCAGACTCCCCGTGGAGCTGGGAGCCCGATGCGGGACTCGATCCCCGGAACTCAATAGTGGAACTCCGGGATCATGACCTGAGCCGAAGGCAGTCGTCCAACCAACTAAGCCACCCAGGCGTCCCTATTAAAAATTTTTTTACAAGAATTCATTGCAGGCATGGTGTGAGGGGTTATGCAGACGCAGCCCACATTCTGATTTCTCAGAACCAGTTTTAAGGGTCTGTCTTTATTCAAAGGGCCAAATCTTTAAAGCTGGTAAAGGCAATTGCAGGATTTCAAAATAAGAACATTAAAACAAATAATATAAACATAACTTTTTTACAACACAATTTGGTTCAAGTGTCTTTATTAAGAAACGAATCCCATTCTTAATGTAAAATCTAAAAATAGCATGATGGAGGCAGGAAGCCAGAGCTCGGGAAAAATGACTTCTTAATGGACTTGGAACATTGTGAAAATATGAAATGTATAAATGTTTTTTCAAAGTCAAGTTCCCTTCATGCGCAAAGAAAGATGGAAATAATCTTGCAAGGGGAGATTATACCTTTACTCAAATTAACCACCAAGAAAGGAAACTCAGTATATAAAGGACACACATTAGCAAACTCTAATGCTGCCCAAGTTCCTCTTTCATAAAAACAGTGTATGTTACATCTAATGAAAAGTTACTATAAAAATTAAATGTTTAATGATTCGCTAAAATTGTTTCCAATCTCTGTGGACTTTGTGCCCCACTGCTGAGTAGGGTTTGCAGTGCAGAGAGAAGCATTCTTACAGAGCAGTAAAAACTGAAGCTTTCCACTTAAAGGATCCATTCCCCAGACAATGGCCCTGTCTAATCCTTGTACAAAGTCCAGGGAGGGAGGGCCTTGGCGGGTCAGAACGTGACCATCCTTGGTGGGGGTGGGTCCAGCAAACAATCAATCATCCCATTCCTTGGCTGATTCTGCATCTCCTTCTGCTCAGCTGTTCCATGGAGCTGCCCAAGCAGGGCCTACCCCTCCTAAACTGATGTGATTATTCTGCTCACCATGCTGGTTTTAGTTCTTATTATAAATCAGTTAATTTGCCCTGGTATCTTCACATCAGCCTGGTAATCTGGATTTGAGTCCATCTCTGAAAAATAAAACTACCTTTCTTAGGGTCACAAAAATCAGTTTCTGAGGCATGAGGCTAAGGGGGAGATCCTGGATAACATAAAGGATGATCCTCAAAGTGTGGTCCTTGGATCAGCAGTATCAATGTCATCTGGGACTTGTTAGAATTGTAAATTCCTGGGCGCAACCCAAGATCTCCTAGGTCAAGGGGGCGAAGGCCAGCTCTTTGTTTTAACAAGGGCTCCAGAGGATTCTGATATCTGCTCAAGTCTGAGAGCCATTAAATTGAAACGACAATAGTTATCTGAGGGTGGGTGGAGAATGATGGTTAATTTTAGGTGTCAACTTGGCTAGGCCAGGTGCCCAGCTGGTTGGTTAAATACCAGTCCAGATGCTGTTGCAGAAGTATTTTCTAGATGGGATTAACACTTAAATTCTTAAGACTTTGACTAAATCAGATGATCCTCCACAATGTGGGTGGGCCTCATCCAATCAGCCGAAGGACTTAAGGGAAAAAACCGAGGTACCCTGAAGAGGAAGGAACTCTTGCCTCCAGACTGACTTTGGACTCAAGATTTCAGCATCAACCCTGGTTCGAATTTCCCACCTGCCAGCTTGTTCTGTAGATTTGAGACTTGTCTGTCCCGGCAAGAGCCAATTCCTTAAATCAATCTCTCTCTCTCTCTCTCTCTCTCTCTCTCACACACACACACACACACACACACACCTACTGGTTTTGTTTCTTTGTTTCTCTGGAAAACTCTAATAATGAATAATGGTTTCATATGTGTGTGCATTAGAACTAGGATTCTGTTTCTTCCAATACTGTATGCTTCAGTGCCCGGAACGTAGTAGGCTCTCTATAGGTTTGATGAATGCATGAACTGTGGTAAATCCACTTAGAAAAGGAAGTGGATAATTTGGCCCTGTGAGGGGCCTCTTGGAAAACAGCTGACCCTGAGGACACCTCCACTAAATTCCTGTGAGCAATAAACCTCTCCTCAGGAATCTTCTAGAGTGTCTAGATAACCAACGGGAAATCACATTCAGGAATTGTATTTAGTGTTTCTGAGTTGAATTTCTTACCAGTGAAAGAATGCTCAGCACTCAGCAAGCCATTCTTAAGATTTTGTTCGATCCACAGGACCCAATGTTTTAAGTGGCACGAGCACACTGCCTGCATCTTGTCACTTCTGTTATGCTGTATGTTGTAATCTAGGACATGATTCTAGAGCAGATTCTTATCAGTACATTGTTTTTTTGGAAAGAGTGAAATTGAAAACCTCGCCTCAAATCCTGTCAATTTTAGTGTCTGCCCCAATACATTAATCTAAAGAATGTACTTTCTGGAGCCATGGCAGTAGGGCTCTGGGACAGGCGACGCTCCTCTCTACCACCCCGTCAGGCACTCAGCAGAGGCCGCCAAGAACAAAGGCACAGCTTAGTCTCCAGGCTGAGGGGATTGTTTCTGAGGGTCAAAAGTCATCTTGATTAGACTATTTGAAAAGTCTGGGATGGTCATTCTATCTGCCACATGAAATCAGAAAAAGTAAACATTCTTTGGCTAACCTCCACCCCCAGGCGACTGAAGCCCAAGTCAAGTTTCTTTGAAAACCTGCCAGATGTGCAGTGCTGGTGGACTGACTCAGTCAGGCTGAGTGAGGAGCTGGTCCAAAGTAGGCAGAGGCGGCAGAAAGGAGGATGAGAGCCAACAAAGGAGTCAGTCCTGGGGCCGTTAAACTACAAAGTTATTCTCTTTGAGGGAAAAACACTAAGAATTACTTTGTTGGATTTGCTCTCTGTTCACCTAAAGAAAAACAAACAAAACCTCACCCCAGAATTTGAGGAAACTGATTCACATTTCACACGGCATCCCTTCAGCTCCCTAAACTCTCAGCAAGGGCCTGACTCCGGGGCAGGACCTGGGGTAGGCTGACCGTCCCTTAGCTCCCACAGACTGAAGCTACAGGCCTGAGCCAAGTCTGTGTGAACAGGCATGAGCTAAACAGGCACTGGAAAATTACAGGGAGGTGCCACAGCAACGTCCACTGTTTAAAAGACAACCCAAACAAAAAATGGTTAGAGGCTAGGCAGACTCACACCTGACAGTCTACCCAGGTGGGAGCTACTTTGAGACAAATTCCAGGTATTTGCTGCAGAGTTCAAAAGTCTTAGGATAAAAATAATCACATCTGTAATGAACCCTATTAACAGGAAAAAAATGGAATGAAAACTATTTTCTTCTCGAAACTAAGCAAAAACATCTCATTTTGCAACCCCCCCAAAGAGGGAGAGAAACAAACTCATTATTCTAACTCTTCAGACTGTCTAAAACAGTTTAAAACACAACAAAAATGAAAATACACATACAACAAAAATAAAGAAGATGTATTGAAATTTTCTAATCAAATGGGTGTCACGAAATATCACAAAATAAGTCTGATGATTTCAACCGGTTTGTTTCACATAAACTAAGTCGTCATTGTCCGGGAGAGAATAAGAGGTTCCAGTGACAGACAGCTCTTTTGTTTCGGCAAGCGGCAGCGTTCAGTGGTACCCTGGATGTTTTGTTCAAACTTCTGACTAACATCCTCTTTATTCAGACTGATCAGGAAAATATATTTTTCTTTTGACAGAGTTGGGTTGCTTTTAAAGGAATTACTTTTTTCAAATGACATCCTTCTACCGGAGCACGTAAGTTTGACACCTCCTGCAGAACTCACAACTTGCCTCCTCCCCACCTCCTGACCAAAAAAACAGACAAACAAACAAACAAAACCACTGGCCCAAGGGATGGCTCTGTATTTACATTCAGCCACACACATCAGCATTTACCAGGCTGAGGCCGCTGGCTGTCAACTCCTAGCTCTTAGTCAATACTCAATCACTGTGCAGTTACGTAGGGAGAAGGAAACATTCCATCTCCCCATACATGCCTTTAATATGAAAAAAGCTTTCATTACATTTATAGAAGCATGGTTATGCTTTTAAGAAAAGCTATCAAATTGAGAAGTTGCACCAGAGTTCTGCTATGGCGTTTTAAGTGTATTGCCATTAATAGGTGTTTAAAACGAATTATACATAATTGTGATTATTTTTCAAAGTATTACAAGCCTTTGGGTTCACCCTAAAACCTTTTTTTTTTTTTTAAATGGAGAAGGGTTAGAGAAAAACCACGCCATCCTTGCGTGGCTCATAACCTCTAGCTCTAGCTCGGTCTCAAGGTTACAAAGCAAAGCAACCATGCCAAAGTGAAAATTCTGATTTCTTTTGGCTCTTACTTAATGTTAAAAGCTGCCCAGTTTTGTGTTTTGATAGAGATTTGTAAATAATTTTCTTAGACCCAGCATGATGCTATTTTAAGGATAACTAAAGGAACGGAAGCCAAAGGTTAAGGAAAAATCACAATAGTAACTGATGGGTGCCACCCATGTTACAGGGAACCCTTAGACTCCAACCAGACAAAAACATTTCATGTTTCTTGTGTAGCAAATGACTCTTCTAACAAGATGATCACCTGAGCTGGAGACGTTTTTACCATTTAAACGAGATCTGCAATGTTCCATAGGGAAGGCTCATGCATTACTTACAGTGTCAAGATAAAAGGAAACCGGCAGTGAAGGTGAATCAGAGTAATAAGTATTTAAAATGCCTTAGCTCAAATGCATACGGTTCTCTTTCATTCCTTCTGCTAACCAGCGACCAGATGAACGGGTGTGGACTTGCTCAAGTGGATGACCTGTGGCAGGAAACGATTCACTTCAAAGTTGCAAACCATATTTGACATTCAGCAGGTTTTCATTGTGGGTGGGTAGATGAGAGAATTCAGCTTTACTGTGGCTCCTACATTTCATTGGTCCCACGCTGATGGATGGAGGAAGGGAGGGGTTCCCTGACTTTCCTGCACCTGCCTACAGGGCACAGGAGGTTTCTGAGAGGAAGTCCCAGGACTGAGTGCTCACGTGGATGTGAGAATGCCTGACTCTTTGCCCTCAATCCTGTCAGCATTTGGCATTTCAACATCTCTACTCAGTCTCGGGTCAGTGTGCCTAAAGCTTCAGGTGAATCACAAGTAGCTCATGAGGAGAAAGGCTGGGACTCTGTTTTAACATATTCCCAGCCCACAGCATCCAGGAGACCTGATAAGAAAACCCCACGAATATGCCAACCCCATTAAGCCAAAACACCCAAGAACTTTCTGGAGCCTGAGAAGTTTAACATTAATTCACTACTGCATTCAAATAGCTTCTTCCTACTTAATGCCCTAAAAGGCTCCATTCCCCATAGTACCCCAAGTCTGTGAGTATAAGGAAATGGTATTTCAGGCATTGTGTCTATCATTAAACTCTTTGCAGCATAAAAAAAAAAAAATTTTTAAATTTCCTACAGGAAAATTGCACGGTTATTTTATTGTATAAAAGATGGCTTTTAGAAGCAGAGGTGGAAAGTTCCATAAATGAGGTGCAGACTCAGATGCCTGGGCTGTGTTTGTTAGGAAAGAGAGTAATTTTCCTCGGGCTAGCCCTGACTTGAGTTCCACAGACCTTTCCAAACTCCTTCCCTGTGTGCTGGCGGCCACCCTTCCTGCCCCTCCACCCACCACACGTCGCCCTGGGGTGGCTCTGGTCGTCCCACCTTGCACTGGGCTCCTCCCCTTCCAGGTCTTGGGTCAGTGGTCCTCCTGCAGCTGCCTCTGCAGGTGGCTGAGCCAGAGGCTTCCAGACTCCCTGACCTCCCTTCCCAGTGCTTACCTCGGATATTAAATAACCACCTAAGGAACTTATTTAATGTCCATCTCCCTCGCCAAAATAAATATGCCACTTGGGCAGAGCTCATAGCCCTCTTATCTCCCTTAGGGTCCAGCAACATGCAGCTACTAAATACGAATGGCTGTTAAGTGAGTAAGTACATGAACGGGCATGAAAAAAATCACAGGAGGCACTGGCTTCTGCTATAGCCTGCGCACTTTCTACTTCACCCTACCTGACCTCTCCCCTTCCCGGGCCTTCAAGATGGCCTTTTCTTTGGCTAGACCACCACAAGTGATTACGCTGTTGCTGAATGTGGTCCCAGGAATTCTGCAAGGATAGCTCTCTGGGTGTGTTGCCCAACACATGGCAAGGACTCAGGCATGCCCCATTGTTGAGGGCTGTCTATAACCTAGTGACCCACAGTCCCATTTTATAAGTAAAACAACTCATGAGGAGTAGCTAGCTCAGGATTGGGTGTCAAGAGGGCAGGAATGCACCATTTTCTCTCTCTGAACCTCCACTCAACCAGAGGATCAATATGACTCCTTTAAACCAACATGTAGGGCAAGTTTTTGACTAGTCTTAATGGGCTAGCCGGATTCATGAGAAACAAGCATAGGGGTATCGGTGGGGACCTTCAAAGTGAAGGGAAGAAACATAAAACCATGCATTTATGTTTGAATGAATTTATTTTTAATTTTTTACTTTCTCTTTTTAAGATTGTATTTACTCTTTTGTGAGGGGGAGAGAGTGTGCAAGTGTAGGGAGGAGTAGAGGGAGAAGGACAAGCAGATTCCACGCTGACTGCAGAGCCCAGCACAGGGCTCAATCCCATGACCCCAAGATCATGACCTGAGCCGAAATCAAGAGTCAGACGCTTAACTAACTGAACCACCCAGGCGCCCCTTGAATGAATTTTTAATTAATCAAAGTTTCCATTTATGAAGAATTCTCAAATAGCGGCATGTGGGTTAAGCAGATACTGTATATCCAGAGATTCCAGATGTTCGGATATGGCCGCAGCCATCAGCAAAGACGAGCAGTTACTATGTAATGAACATCAGAGAGGCTAAATCCCAAGTATCTGGTGTACCAGTCTTACTAGTTGAAAGTGGAAAGCACGTGGCCCTTGGAGCCAGTGAGACCTGCGCTAGCTCTGTGATCCTGCCAGAAGCCTCAGTTTCCTTGTCTGTGAAATGGGAGTAACAGCATCCACCCCTCCCTCGCTGTGAGCATTAGGCACAATAAATGAAGAGCAGCCAGCTCAGTCCCTGTCCATCGTTGGCACTCAGTGATAGCTATCGCTATCATCACCAACACAGGTTTAACGCACGTCTCTCCAGTTCTCACAGCAGCCTCACCCTCTCCGACAGCACGTGGCATACTAGTGTGCTTACGGGATTCGGGTCCGCTTCCCCCACTGGGCTGCAGGCTCCAGGAGGGCAAGAAGCCCCATGACATGACGGCTTCATGTGAGCGTCTGCTTATCCTTCCCACCACACCTAACACAGAGGAGGCATTCAGTACGTCTTCACTGACTGAATAGGCGATGAAGAAAAAATAATGGCCTGTCTTAGGGAGAGGCTTGGCAGACATCATGGTGTGGACTATGCTTTGCTGAAAAGCTTCACATAAGCAATTTTAGAATCTAGCTCTTACTACAAAATAAACTCAGGAAGTTTACTCCTTCAAAACTCAGAGACTTCCTCCACTTAGATCATATAACAGCATAGTTTCTAGAAAATAAAGAATGGTTAGAAGACATTCTTTAATTCACATTAAAAATTTATAGATTTATACCACAACACTAGTTGTTTTTATCCCAGTAATTATAAGGAGGCTATGACTACTATTTTGGACCAGGTCTGTCTGATTCCAGAGCCCGCTGATAACCACCTCCTTATACAGCTTCAGCTGCATCACAAGAACACATCTGGACTGGCAGCAGAGGGCCTGGGGTAAGGTCTGCTGACGTTTCAGCCTCATGTTTGAATCTTGGTATTAGCATCACCAGCCATAGGTTGAACCCCAAGTGGTCCAGTTTTGATCCTTTCCAAGGCCACTGATGTCACCCTTAGATCTGCCCAGTCAACCCATAAATGGGTACCATGAGTCCCAGGAGTAGAGTGAGGGTGTGTGGACAAGATGTCCTGGGCCGATGAGCCATGAGGTCTCCGTGTAGAATGTCAATGTTCTGTTTATGACACCTCCAGAGTCTTTCCTGCTCTGTGTGCCTATTTCCTCATCTGTAAAATGAAGCGGACTGGGCCAGAGGAGCTTTAAGGTCCATTCCACCTTTGATATTCAATGATTCTGTGAAAGACTCAAAAATATTAAAGACTTCTATTTAGTGATATTGGGCTCACAGATATCATATATGAACTTGATTCCTAAGTCCAGATACTATTTGCTGTTATCAAATAGTGTTCCTGATTTCAAACCAATAAAACCCACACCAGCTGACCTAAACTCAGATTCAACAGGAGGTAGACACTGGAGCAGCACAGAGAAAGGAAGGGAGACGGGCATGTCGGGAAGCAGAAGCCCGCTATGGCCCCTCATGGGAAGGGCTTGGCAGCCATCATCACTGTGAGGGCCTCCAGCTGTCCTAAGGGCTTCTCCGGGATTGCCCTAGACCCAAAGTCCCAGGGAAGCTTCTCCACCTGCCGCGGAACCAGTGGAAGGAGAATCTGGGGCTGAGGTTCTAGAACAGGAGTCAGCCACTTGCAGTTATCCTCCCACCAAAATCATACACAGCAGGGAAGGGGCAACTCCCTAAAAGGGACTTGGGCGCTGTCAGGAAGGGGAACTCCTACTGGGCACAAAGCCCATGAAAACCCCCCATAGGAGGAAGAACCTAAGAATATAGAGGTCAGTGAGGCCAAAATATCCTGTCCTCCAGCACAGCATCTAATGAATTTCAAGAGAGCATATAAATTGAAGCATTTATTCAAAACATTCTGGTCTAAAAAGCACAATTTCCAATGTGACTTTATGGGTTTCGCTGAAAGAAACATTTACTTAGTAT
Organism: Mellivora capensis; assembly: GCA_004024625.1. Taxonomy (NCBI): domain Eukaryota; kingdom Metazoa; phylum Chordata; class Mammalia; order Carnivora; family Mustelidae; genus Mellivora; species Mellivora capensis. The sequence goes on from PISX010000280.1 coordinate 10,800, forward strand.
TATCACAATCCGCAATACATTGAGCATGTAATTAGCCAAAGAATTCTGGAAAATTTAAACAAGCTTAAGAGGAACTCACTGATTCTGTCAGCCAAGCTCGGCCACCAAAGGCAGGGAATGACTAACTGGGAAACCCTCTTCAACGAGAAATCACTGAGTCACGGGGACATCCTGCTGCTGACAAAACTCTGTCTGGTGCCCATTAGTAGCTTAGTTTTTTAAAATTCTGATGATTCGGGCAACAAAGACTGAACATCTTGACAGGTCAGTTGCCTTTCTTTTTCCACACTTCCAAGAGTCTCCAGTCCCCTTCCTGGGTATTTCTAATCTGTGAAATCTCCCACACGTGTTCCTAGAATTAACGCTCATTCCGCCTCATGAGTGACATTCAACACCCAAGTCACTTACAGCTCTCTCTAGTCAACTGTAACTTACTCCCTTCCGCCTGAAATTTCATGCTATTCACAGAGCCTTTGCAATTTTACCAGAAGCTTAACTTTAAAGAAGAATACTCCCTTTAAATCATGGAACACTATGGAAATGAAGGAAGTACTGCGACTAACATATGACTAACATAACATCATAAAATGAAATGAAATGACATAAAATAAAATAAGTATACTCCCAAGCCAAAGCTGTTTCCTAAAAAACAATCAAACAAACAAAAGATCTGGATGTTGGTGAGCCAAATAACATTCCCAAGAACAGTGACAATTTGTGGCCGTTTATAGCCCACAGAAGAGAGCTGATGGGCAAGTACGTAATTTATGCTATTCTTGGGAACGTCCGACACAGCTCCTCACAACCTGTGCTCCGCACTAGAGGGCCTGTCCTCTATGGGTCTGCATGTGCTTCTCTCTCTACCTGCCCTGTTCTTCACTGCACACGCTCTTCCCACAGGGCAGCCGCAGAGTTTCCACTGAGGAAGGCAACCCGATGGGCAGAGGGGCTGGGAGAATGGTCTACAAATACACTTAAAGCCAACACACAGTGGAATATTTGCTTGGGTTCCCTTGAGATGACTTTGTGGGGAGGTAAGGGAGACTATGGAGGGACATAGCTCTCCCCTCTATCAAGCCACAGCCTACAAGGATATATTACTTATTACTTTAGTTGACTCGGTGTAATACTTTTTAATCATAAAAGCTAATGTAAATCCAAATAAAGCCTGTAATGTAGGTAATAATACCGTGTCCTTGTTCATTTCTTAGTTTTGACAAATGTGTTGCAGTTATAGGAGATGTTAACATCAGGAGGAGCTGATTGGTGCAAGATATTCATGAACTCTCTGGACTATCTTTGTGACTCTTTTGTAAATCTAGAATTATTTCAAAGTAAAAAGTCATGTTTAAAAAGTGAAATGAACAGTGTTTCCTATTTTTCTAAAGGAATGTGAATCAAGACCCCAAACTTGACTCGTTTGCATGAAACCTGTGTTGACTTTTTATTTACAGTCAATAATCCTAAAGAGGAAGCAAAAACAAAAATTTCCCAACCTCTATGCTTCCAACAGTATATTATGTAGTAACAGCTGGAATTAAATAAAATCGAAACATGATTCAGCAATCTTGAAGTTTCATTAGATTCTATATAATAAGAAATTTTATCAAAACTCACCTGTACTACCAACGCTTGAATTAAATGGTCTCAGATGAATTTCTAGAAGATAAAAGAATTAAGACCACATATCGTGTGTGTGTGTGTGTGTGAGAGAGAGAGAGATTGTTTAAGGTAACTTTTTCTTTCGGAATTCCTCCTTTCTCATTATTTATAAATGATGAAGAATAAATCATGATACACGTCCCTGAATCCAAATACAAAATCAGTTTTTGAACTGCTTTGAAGATGAAAGAGGAAAGTAAATTCTAAGTAATGGGATACTTATAAGAATTAAGTAAAACAGAATAAGGTGTATGCAGTTATCTCTCTTCCCCACCCCCAGATGTTATTGTTTCAAAGGAAGTTATTCTGTTGTCAGTAAATCAGAACATTTCTTCATGAGTTTTCTTCCCTAGCATCTCTCATTTCTAGTATCTCACCAGACCTCTCAGCAAGCCACACCCACCTCACCTACCTCACCTCCACTCAGGAAAAGTCACTGAATCTCTCTGGGTCTCAGTTTTTTCATCTGTAAAATGAAGAGATTGGCTTTGGTGTGGGGTGGGTAGTTGGTAGCCCAAAGGTCATATTTTGAAGAAGTGATATGCTTGTTTGCCCTACAAAATTATGTTGATTTTTTAAAGTTACTTGCCAAAGTTTCATATTCAAGATATGTCTCATAAAAGCTTGGTCTGGAGCTTCTCCTGATATAACAGAATTTTGACTATATTCTGGCATGGCAACAAATCAGACAGTATGTTAGAACAGCCCCGTTTTATGGCTGGGACACACCGTCCAGTTCGCCACAGTCCTGCTTCCCCCTGACCCACAGTCCTTATTAGTTATTTACATGGCTCTGGAAGCATCTGGCTTTGCCATCGTTACTATGGAATCCCTCCTAGCTCTAATATTCAGATTCCTAGTGTGATTGCTTATTAGGAAAACAGAGTCCTAATGAGGCCGCAAGCACACTGGAATTTCTGCAGGGGTCTTACTTATACGTTAGTACACACAACATTTATACATTGGCTCTGTTGAGCGTTTTTGTATGAAACACAAGAAACATCAATCTAACATTGAAAGCACCATACCATAGTAGAGCAGGAATTCAAGAAGTTTTAAAATTACTGCTACCTAAAATTTTTCTTCTAGAATAGGATCTGACTTTAAGGGCTATTTGGGTCAGACTGTGGGGCCAAGGTAGGCTGAGTAACAACTCTAACAGGAGATCACTAGTTACATAATTTCAGTATTCAAAAATAAAATCCCAGTGGTCTTCTCTTACTTCTTACCAATTTTAGAGTGGAAATAAAAAGGACGGAGCACTTAAGATGCAGGTGCTCATAATAAAATGTCAGACCAGGTCAAATGGACCAAAATTTATGTAAGATTGCACAAAGAAAAAAAATTGTCTGCAATTTTCATAAGTGGTATAATTTTTAGCTACTGGTGCCATGAGGAAAAAAACAGAAGGCTAAATTGGTTTTGAAACTATTTGAAAACATGTTATTTTTATCGGAGTTGAGATTAGCCTTTAAATTGTCTTCTAAGGAGACACTGTGCAGGTTCCCAGAGGTCCAGACCCTTTTTACTTTAGAAATAACTTTCACTCTACTCTTTCTTTGTGTGGGGACACGGGGTGGAGGGGGGGGGTTTCCAGATATTGTGCTGCTGGACTTGACATTAAAAATGCCCCAGCATTTCATAACACAGCAGCTTTTTACGTTCTGTTTTTATTTTTTAATGCTCTAACCTCAAATCTAAATTTACAACACTGCCGGAGATCTTAGGCATTATAAGGAAATTACCTCATTGCCTTTAAACTTTTTTAGACAGCAGAATTCTTTCCATATATGGCAAACCTGAAGGAAGCTGAATCAAATGATGTTAGTTTGGTAGTTGCCATGACTTACCTGTTGTTTTGTTCTGAACATGCCTACAACCCACTTGTGAGTGAGGGGGGCCCTGCCGCAGCTAGCAGACCCGGGAGAGAGCCCGTCCTCAGCGCCTTGTCACTAGCTAGTCCATGAGGACGCCTGGCCGGGGGCCCTGGTCATCAGAGGGTCCCAGACCTGGATGAAACACTTGCATACAGACTTTGAGTTGGTTCTCTACACACAGGGGACATGCACACAAATGAAGGAGAGGCGGGCTGCGGATCACTGTTGTGGGGGGCGGGGCGGCGAGGGAGGTCCCGGTGGGTGTGCACCTCAGATAGGGCAACACTGTGCCTGACCAGCTTGCCTGCGCTCAGGGAGTTCCTAATGGGTGACCTGCTGCCCGGAGGCCCAACTGTGAAGCTAGAGATTGCGCTCTGCTCTCCACCCTCTCCCAAGCACCCTAAAAACCAGCCTCATCTGCCTGGGCAAGTGCAGCAGTGCCTAGAAAAGCCCAGCCCACACAGTTTCTTGCTGGATGCTTTTTTTGGGGGAAAAAAACCCCACTCTGAATAACTTAGACATTCATTTCTACAAGAGTTTTGAAGGCCCAATCATCTCTATTAGGACATGGGCGATAAAACCCTCTTGAATTGATATATTTGCAGAAATCAGCTGCTGACTAATGCATGGCTTTTTGTAATCCACAAAAATTGAAGCTTTTTAAAAACATGTATACAATGCTAATATCCCAAGGAAGAAAGATCCACAATCACTTTCAAGAAGCATAAATACCAAGGAGTAACTTAGAGAAATGGAAGGAAATAAAAGAAGAAAAAAGATGAACATGATATTTTTGATGTTGGATATACCCAAAAAGGTCATTTAATTACAAATAAATATAAAATATTTCGGTGGAGATTCAAGGGTATCAATAGGATGTACAGATACAAGTGGCAATTAGGAAATCTGATATACAAAACCGGACAGAAGAAAACTGGTTAACTCTTTTGCTTCCAGTAAACTTTGCTGTAACTTCACATCAGTTATAGGCAACTCAAAAATATTTTACAAGTACTTTCAAAAAACCATCAACCTGGAGCAGAACAAACACTGGCTGAGTTCATTCCTATTACCTGAGTATTTCCTGCCCTAAACCATTATCTTTTAAATTATATAAACTTTCTAGAGAAAATACCACCAAAATAGGGAAAAATGGGAATAACCTAAAACGACTCCCACATTGAAAAATAGGTTAGGTGGGGACAATGAGACGAAGTGTTTGTAGTACGGAAACAGAGAAAGTATGTGCATAGGGGAAACAGAGAAAGTATGTGTAGTAGGGAGAGAGAAAGTATGTGCAGTCGGGGCAACAGAGAAAGGCAAGTGATAAAGACTCGTGTTAGAACATGCTTGACATAATGATTTAACAAATATATAAGGAAAATAACATCACAAAGGTGAAGGGGTAGCCAAAATCGGAACAAAGTAAAGAAACAAACCAAGAGCATCTGAAACAATGGGGCTCTTACAGATTTGATGAGGCTTGGTTAAGTGAAGGAGAACGGTTATTACGAGTGTCCTGGACCTGACAAGAGTTAGTGATGGCTCAGTTATCCACATTTAAATGGGAAACCAAGAAACATCATATGGGGAACATAAAACCCAAACACATCTCCCTTTCCGGATGTCCACTTTTCTATTCCTTGTCATCACCCACATTCTGATGAAGCCCGACATCCTAGTGGAGGCTATTTCATGGGCTGCTACGAACTCCACAAATAATTTTCTTTCTAGTTTTTTCTTGGTTTTGTTAGTTTCCCCTTTGAGAGGCTTACAATTGACTATTCACTTTAAGCTCCTACTTGTACTTGTGGGTGAGCTGCACAGAGATCTTCTCTCCCCGCCTTTCTGAACCCAGGCTCCACCTCACAGCCTGAGAGTCAATGGAAGGACTCTGTCTGTGGAAGGGTCCCGTGGAGGGGTGAGCACGAGCCCTCACTGGTCCCCTCTCTGCCTCCCAGAACTCAGGTGGCTCCTTGCAAAGTTCTCAAGGGCCAGTTATCCTCTGGCCCCCAAAAAGGAAAGAACTGTGTGGCCTAGTGGTGGAAAAGAGGCAGGATGAACAGGAAAAGGAGCAACGATGGGAAATATCGTCAACCCAGGGAGAGCACTGATCCGTTGGTAGAAATACACACAGTGATGAGCCAAAGTCTGCATGGAAGAAAGCAATTTTATAATTGTCTGAAAATGCTAGTTTAACAAAAGAAAAAGAGAAACAAACAATAAAATTAAAACTTCTGCTCAAGTGCTAAAACGTGGAATCTACTTCCAGACTCAGACAGGCCTGGGCTGAGGACGTTGAGGGGAGTTGAATGGAGGTGTTTAATCTCCACAGACCTACTTCTGCCTTTGAAAATGGTGAGGGTTTGATGAAATGCCCTCTCAGATCCTTTCTATCTTTAAAATCCTATTACTTTTCTATTTAAAAAGTTCAATTTCATAATTGACACTTAAATTTCTACAGAAGTTGTATGCAAAATAATCTCTTGGTCACTGACAGTATAAAGCATCATCTGTCCCACCTAACAGCTCAAGGAGCCAAAAGCGGTTTAGAAAAGCATTCGCAAAAGCCCTTTTTTTGTTAAAATACTTGGGACCGAATTTCAAAAGGAAGAAAACAAGACCACTCTTGTCTTCAGGGGCAAAAGCTCTAGGAGTAAAAACAAATTTCTATTTTTAAATGCAAATGTAATGACATAGAGTTTTGATAAGCTTTTAAGAAAGGACGCAGAATTATGATTACTAGCACCTGGGTAGCTAAGAGACATACCCATGAAAAGATAACTGAGGATATCAATGGACAGTATCATTGAAAGGGCCTGGAAGCAGAGTCAGAAATTGACAGATCTGGTCTGAGTTCTGTCAGGACTCGGGCTTTAGGCAAATCCCTGAGTCTCGCCGGGCCTTAGTATTATCATCTTTAAAATGGAAACTCCAAAGCAAAGGGCTTTGGAGGGCCACATAGGGCCCTCCTGAGTGAAGTCACAAGGAATGCCAGGCAAAGGATCTGGAGTTGAAAGTGTGGCAGAGCTGGAAAAGGATGGAGGAAGGTGACAGGATGTCAGCGGTGAGATGGTCAAAGAGCACCATGAATGTGTGATGAGAATGCTGACGTCTGTTTTCAGACATGCACCCTGAAAATTTTCCTTAGGACATTTTAAAGGACCCCAATGTGCGAAACAATCTGTTGGCAAAGAACTCTTTTAGTCCAACTACAACACTTTCAAATGTTCTGCTACAGGATGAACCATGTGATGGTAGCTTAAATACAAACACACAGCCCCAGAACCTGCAACCTAATTTTTTTTTTAACCCAACCATATATTTCTTTAAAGTCTTGAGTACACACTAATGGACAGAGAAACCTTTGCAGCTCTTAAACAAATATCAACATAAATTAGAAAAATGGGCAATGATGGCACTAAACATTTCAAGGTAAAAGGTTGAAGCAGAGAGTACATTTAGTCCTGGTAGTTTCTGGTTATGATTAACACACACACACACACACACATACACACACATACACAGAGATTTAACAACGTCCTGTAGTGCTCTCTAACAGGAAGAAGTGATAGTTATGTGCCACACAGAACATTTTCACTGCTGTGCCCCAGAGTGCCAAAGCACATGACTTATTAAACTTACAAATCTTACAATATTTTGTAGGAGTAATAAAGACCTCTTAATTCAGTCTATAAAAATGGGAATTCATATAATTTAAACACAGCCCACATAACTACAGAAACAAGCTACTCAGCCATTCAAGCTACTTCAGTGGAATCGTTGACAGGGAAGGAAGGCCTGGGCTGGAAGGCTTACAGAATAACACACTGAAAACAACCTGTAATTACTACCATTCGAGGAAGAAATGTAGGCAATTTAAAGTTTGCTATTAGTTAATAGTACAAACAAATAAAAAGACAAATTATTTTCAAGTACTTAGGAAGAAACTTCATCAGGAGAATTTGCTTTCCATTAACACATCCATTAAAATTATTCTTATCTTCTCATGACAAGAAGAAATGCACCTGTCAACAGGCACTAAAAATAATGCAACCATAATCAAAATGTGTTGGGTCTACAACTTGAACTCTTCTCTAATTTAAAAATGGGTATTTTTGAACAATGGGTGTAAGACTCCGGTTGGGTTCAAGATGTGATCCTGCAATCACCCCAGGCACCTGAAGAGAGATGTTTGCAAGTCCCCAAAGACACAGATGGAACAGAGCAACTAATGGGAGAGGAAGCCACGGTTATAGAGTGTACATGAATAATCATGGTGACAGAAGCATAAAAGGGTGCAGTTTCTTTGGAAAACAGGCAACCCCTAAAGCTGCTGACACATGATTCAGCCCTTCCACTTCTAGGTATTTACCTAAGAGAAATGAAAGAATATGTTCCCCCAAATGAATGTTCACAGCACTTTCATTAGTAATAGAAACTAGAAACAACTTAAATGTCCATCAACTGGGAAATAGGGTATCTTCATAAAATGAAACACTACCTAGCAAAAGAAAGTAGTGAGCTGTTGCTCTACACAATAACATGGCTGAACCATAACATAATGACATGCTGAGTGAAAGAAGCTGGACAAAAACTGAGTACTTATTATATGATTCTACTTCTATTCATTTTAGAAAAAAATGAGCTAACCTATATAGTGATAGAAATAAGACCAGTGGTTGCCAAGGGGCAAGATGGGGAGATTGCAAAGGGGCACGTGGATACTTTTTGGGGCGAGAGATACGTTCACAACCTTAATTTTGATGACGGTTTCACAAGCATACATACACGTCAAAACTGATCAGATGACGCAACTCAAATGTGTGCAGTGGACTCTACCTCAACAGTTAGTTGTTGTTGTTGTTTTTTCAAGAATCAAAAGTGGGGAAAGTGGGAGAAAAAAGAGGGTGAGTTTCCAGGGACGGAAGAGACTCAACTTGGAGGACCACAGACCCTGAGGAGAGAAAACCTCACAGTCCTTGAGTAGGTAGAAGAGTGATCTGGAGACAAAGAGCCAGGGGAAGCAGACAAAAAGAAAGTGGACTGCCTGGGTCTGTGCTGAGAAGAGGGAAACCGGGTATCCCGAGGATTGCCCAAGCCAGCTTACTAGTCACAGTAGGCAGGGAAATGAGAATTTAGGGTGAATATGGATATGAGGGAGCAGGTCTCCCTTAAACTTGCCACAGCTAGTTCTCAATCTGACATCAAAAGCATAAATCACCAGTATCTTTCTTTGCTCCTTAACTATGCGTGGCCCCTGATGCTGATGCAGGTCCCCTGGAAGGACTGTGAGAAATAGGGGGAAACCAGAGGAGCAGGGGCTGGCCAACTGGAGGGGGCGCTTCTGGGAGTCGTTCTGGTTTGTTGGGCTGAACACTTCACCCCCCGCATGACTGGGTGTCAGGCATTTGTGCCAAGCAGGAGGGAGATACTGGAGATAAGGCAGTGGAAAAAAGAAACCTTTGCTGCCTTCCAGGCTCCGACATCAAGGTTGGGGGGTTGCTCTGTCAAGGAAGAGGGTGGGGCACCTGAGGTCAGCAAGTCTGTCTAACGGGATGGAAGGTCACCAGTGTTTCCTTCAGGACTTCCTCTGACACCTCAGAGCTCGGCCGCAAAGTTCCCGGCACCGTCCAAGCCCATCCTCCTCGGCTGACACTATGGGAGAGAAGAGCTGCTTAAACCCTTTCACAAAAAAAGGTCAGCCCTAGGATTTAAATGCTACCTAAATGTTGTACGTTTTTAAATTTGTCTCTAAATTCTCCCTAGATTAGGAATGGCTGATGCTCAACATAATTTTGAGATCTCATCCTTCCTTTTGAGGTCTTGCTGCGGCCATCAGTCTATTAAAACAAACCCAAACTAAACCAGGCCTGTGAGAAGAGACTCTGAAATAACGGGATTTTGATTATTTCCTAATTCACTTAGGTCCTTGATAATTACCAAGGAAGCATAAGATAGGATTTGTCATTAGGAAACCTAGGGAGGTGGGAGCCTCTTTTCTTCTCGTTTACTTCAAATTGTTTTTAGCCTTAAAATAAGTGGGGGAAAAAAAAAACTTAGTCTGGTGTAAGAAGAAAGCTTTCCCTAGGTTACTTAGTGGGCCCTTAAGCAAATCACTTACTTCAATGGGCCTCAATTTTCTCAGCTGTTTTTGGCTTAAGTCTGGGGCCTGTAGCCTAATAAACCATTCATTCATTCATTCATTGAGAACTTACTGTATCCCAGGCACTAGGTTACAGCAATTAAAAGACAGGCAAGACCTCTACACTACAACTCAATTCTAGAGAAACCAAAAATGGAGGGGAACCAAACAAGATAATGTCAGGTAGTGATAAGCACTAAGAAAATACACCACAGTGCCTTACTTTACTTTGGGGACAGTGGTCAGGGCTGTGAGAGCTGAGTTGTCTGGAATGATGGAAAGGAACCAGCCACTTGATTCCCAATAGAGGCAACCCTACTGAGGGTTTTCCATGGGGCAGGAAAAGCTTATTTGGTTATCTTCATAGGTAAAGGAGACTATACCTGTCTTTTTCATTTTATACCCTTCCTCCCAGTAGTCTGTATTAATTCATTTATATACACTTTTTATTTTTACTTTTTTAAAAGGTTATGTATTTATTTGACAAAGAGAGAAGGAGAGAGAGGGAGCACAAAAGAGGGAGCAGCAGAGGGAGAGGAAGGAGCTCCCGGTGAGCAGGGAGCCAGTGTGGGGCTCAATCCCAGGACCCCAGGACCATGACCTGAGTCAGAGCCAAAGGCAGACTCTTAACTGACTGAGGCACTCAGGTGCCCCATGTACACAACTTTTTTTTTTTTTTTTTTAAGATTTTATTCACTTATTTGACAGGTAGAGATCACAAGTAGGCAGAGAGGCAGGCAGATAGAGAGAGAGGTGGAAGCAGACTCCCTGCTGAGCAGAGAACCCGATTTGGGGCTTGATCCCAGGACTCAGGGATCATGACCTGAGCCAAAAGCAGAGGCTTTAACCCACTGAGCCACCTAGGTGCCCCTGTACACAACGTTTTAAAAAGGAGCAAAAGTCCTCTGCCTTCAGCTCAGGTCGTGATCCCAGGACCCTGGGATCGAGCCCCGCATCGGGCATCGGGCTCTCTGCTCGGAGGGGAGCCTGCTTCCTCCTCTCTCTGTCTCTGCCTGCCTCTCTGCCTACTTGTCTGTCAATAAAATAAATAAAATCTTAAAAAAAAAAGAGGAGCAAAAGTGATTTGAACAACTTCTAAATAGGATTTCTCTTCTACAGGATTCCTTTGTTATTCCCAAGTTTCTGTCCTCATAGTTATAAATTCTCCCACTTATTCCTGGGCAGGAGTAAACAGGATTTAAATCAGTGTTTTCAGACTTTATGATAACAACCTACAGTGAGAAATAAGTGTTAGATCATGACCCAGTGTATAAAACCAAAAGTTTTTAAAACGAAGCTTACTGTAACTATCTGCAATGGACAGTAGTATATTCTACTTCATTTTTTTAAATGCTAAGATGATTTCATCAATAACTTACAGTATGAAAAACACTATTCTAGATCAATAGTGGCTAGTAATTTTGTTATTAACAAACCCAAAAATGGTAAAATTGATTAAACAACCTCAAAGGCTCTTCCCTCTCCCTTCTTTCTGTACACACTTGCTTTAAAAGAAATGGGTTCCAAATTTCTCTGTATAACTTGTGGAGGAAATGCCCAGAGGGGACATTTTCAGAGGGACTGGCGTGGAGGGAGGGGAGCCAAAATATGCAAATTGTTCAATAGTTGAAGAGATAACTTGGGTTTCAAAGATTGCTCAAGAAGGAAAGATTCATAGTCTTCACAACAATGAGGCTGTGGGGGTGTGTGTGTTGGGGGAAGTAATTTTCTAAATTTTAAGTTCCTAGAGGGGAGTCTGCACCCTTACCTTTCTTCATTATAATTCAAGTCTTACATGGACAGATATGTAACTGCAGCACAGAGAATCAGACCTTGCATTTAGCACATAACACAGAGATGCTCAGTAACATTTTGTTTAATAACTTTTAAATAATGGAGCTCACTGTCATCATCAAATCCTAACTTCGCATGTGCACCAATTATTATGTTCTCCTGGAATGTAAAAATGTCATGCAATAGTAAATGAAATGTGTTTATCTTCAAGTCATTGTTTAAGTCCAGGGAGCTTAATCAGGCATTTTTCTCAAGCACTAAGTGGGAAATGGATGTTTTCCATTGCAAGGTATAAGAGAGCGGATTGGCTGTAATGGAAAGATTCCACATCTGCTAGTGGCCATGGTAAACAGCTGGGATTAGAATGAGTGTGTTAATTTAATAGGTAGTTTCTCAAGGGACACTAACCAGTGGGCTCTGTCAGCCAAGAGCTCTGTCTGATGGAAACCGTGCCAATTTCTCCAGGAATTGTGGCTACTGTCCTTACCCCTGAAGTCAGAAGTGCATGCACCCAATTTCCAGTAGCTCCAGGGCTCTGGAACCGAAAAATTACACCTGCAAGCAAGCGTTCCCCCACACTGCTGCAGGGCTGCCACACACAGAAAGCAGGCAGTGAAGCTGTGTGCCCTTCAGCCCCATTTAGGGACATCATTAACGATTTCAAATTGCAACTGTTGCTTTAACTCACAACAGTGATAAACAGCGGAGCTGCATTCATGATGTTTTTCTCTTAAGTCATTTATTTGCTCTCCTCTCAGGGGCAAGGAAGATGTTGAGACAAGTGCAAATCTGCCCGAGCTGATTCTTATAGATGCAGCCCTCCTTCTCTCCCTCTCTCTCTTTCACTTGGGCACCCCTCCCTCTCTGGATTTCCTGAACTGAGCCAGTGGTCTCCGGTAAGGAACTGCTAGTGGCTCCTTTTCAAAACAAGAGGGATTCAGCAGAGAGGCTGAGGCGACAGAGGCAACAACCACTCCCTTACCCCAGCAGGTCAATTCACCCCATTCCCCAGGTCAACAAGAGGTTGGGTTTCTGAAAGGAACGAAGTCTTAGAGGAGTGCGGTCACCCATTCAAATTCAGGAGCATCCGCTCAAACGCGAGATGTGCCAAACCCTGCTGCCATACCGGAGGGGTGGGCAGGCGAATGTGAGCGTGTGCTAGGGGACAGCCTATATATAGGCGAGACATCAGTGGTAACGAAGGGAGACCCGCCACGGTCGACAAAGCCACAACTATTACGACTTGAAATATCAAGCCGCAGGGCACCGGCTTCGGTGCCAAGATCTCCCCGGATTTATTTTCAGGCAAGTGACTCACAACCTCGTCTCCATAAGTAATTCCATTAAAATGAGTCGCCGGTTCCACTAACCCGACTTTCCGCTGCCCTCTGGCTGCCCCTCCCTCCTCTCCGCCCATCTGGCAAACCCAGACAGCTCCCAGACTGAGCAACCGTACCCCAGGGGAGCAGAAGGCAGGCTCTTAGGCCCGGCCCCCACCCTCAGGGAAGGATGAATGGGGCCGGAGGCGGGTGGGAGCGCCAGGAGGCCGCGTGCGGGCAGTGCGCGGGGTGTGTACGCGTGTGCGCGCGCGTGGGCACGCACCCGGGCCAACTTACAGAGGTGGAGTTGGTCCTCGCTTGGCCCTGGTTCCGCACCTCCTGCTCCCGGAACTGCAGTCCAGCCAGATGCTTCTCCAGTGCCTCCCAGTCCATAGGGGGCATCGGGGGCTCCTCCGGGACACACGTCCCGCTGTCGGTGGACTGAAGGCAGAGAACCCCAGCTGCCGGGCTCCGGCCGCCGCGTCGGCTCCGCGCGGGCTGGGGCTTCTGGACCGCCCGGCGGGGGCCCCGGGAATCGCTGGGCCGGCCGGCCACCACCACCACGTTGCCATTGTGCCTGAGGTCCTGGGGGTCGTGCGGGTGGAGGTTGCCATTGGGCACGGGAGGCGGCATGACAGTGGTGGCGCCCTTGCCCCCGCCGCCGCCGCCGCGGGTCCTGGCGCTCAAGTCCCCCGGCTCCCGGGCCGGACAGCGGTCATCCCGATACCCCCGCTCGTCGCGCTCGTCGCGCTCGTCTTCCTCTTCCTCCTCCTCCCCGTCCTCCTCCGGCGCCCACTCATCAATCACCTTCTTCTGGTAGACCGGGAAGGGCTCCTCATAGTCCTCCAGGGCAGACACCAAGTCCAGGCTGCCCCCCGGCGAAGACGAGGATTTGCACTCGGAGCAAGGGGTCACTTTGGTGGAGTTGGACTGCGAACTGGCGCGGCTGCTGCTGCTGCTGCTGCTGCCGGCGTCACTGCCTAGATCCATCCCATCCTCTCGGTAATCCTGGGGAGGGGGGGAGGAGGCAGAGAGTGAGCTGCCGGGCCGAGCCTGCTCCGGCCGCCCGCCGCCCGCCGCGATCACCCCGGCCCAGTGCCCCGCGCCCGCCTGGCCGGAGGTGCGCCCCCCAAGGAAGCCTGGGAATCGGAGCCAGCACCAGCCTGAGGCTTCCCTTAGCCCACCCCCCCAGCATACTTCCTCCCAGGAACTAACCCTCAAATTAGCAAAGGGGGTGCCCAGCCATCAGCAAGGACACTTTCCGTAAGAAGGGCCCCGGGGCGCGCATGGACTTTGTTGTAACCATTTTGCGCCGGGCGCGCCCCTGCACCCCGCCCCAAGGATTCTCGGAGAACCAGACACTTTCCCAGAGAATTATAATTCCCTGGGGGCGGGACCGAGAAGAGGGTGGGCGGCCACTGAATTCGCACCTCGTTCGGGGCGCCGAGACCACCCCCCATCCGGCCCCGCCCCGCCCCGCCCCCGCCGGCGACCAGGAGCCAGGCTCTGCTCACTAACTGAGCTTTACTTTCTAAGGAACCGCAGGCAGCTCGGAGGTCTGACTCCCGCCTCCGCGCCCCCCTGACCGGCCCCTCCTCCGCCCGCCGGAAGCCTCGGGCGCTCTCAGCCTGCGCTGGTGAGGGTGGCTCTCGCGGCTCCCAAAGGTGTGCGGGGCCGGGGCGCGGCGGCAGTAGCTGCAGGCGCCGCCGCCGCCGCCCTGGGGGAGGGAGGACGCGCCCTCCCGGCGGCGAAGCCGGTCCCGCCACCGAGCATGCCCAGAGGCTGCCGGGCGCGGCGTAGTCCGCTCTCCCGGTTTTCGCGGCAGCAGTCTGGGGCGGGAGGCCCGGTGGGGATAGGGTTGGAAAGGTCGGTAAAAGGCCGAGGGAAGGGGGCACGGAGCGTTGGGGGTGCAGACCCGGCCAATTAACAGGGGCGGCACTCTGGGGAGGGTGGTGGATTTTAACCCCCAGACGCACTAATATTTTCTGGGCGCGTCTCAAGCCTTCTTTTCCGGGCTCATTATCCAGCCCAAGCCTCCCGGTACCCCAAAGCGCGGGCGCAGCGCATCCTAGCCCACGCGGAAGTCCCCGAGTGATCCGATGAAGGACCCCCCCCCACCCCCAACACACACGCACACAGACACTAGCCCATTTGGGAGCCCGAAGTGACGTGTGCTCAGTGGTCATGCACATCATTTCCCTTCCACCTTCCTCGGCCACTTCCTCTCCCTCCACCGCCCAGCTCCGGTCGCCCAGCTGGCTCCCCTTCCAAGTTCAGGCTGTGGGCGGAACCTGTTGCTTTAGCTCCGGCTTCCTTCCCCCTCCCGGCCGCACGCTGAGGTTGACCTCAGAGAGGTGTGTGTGTATGGGGAATGTAGGGGTTAAGTGTAAAATGGGATTGATACCTCGAATTTTAGAGGAGAATCTGTTCTAAAGGTTCACGCGAACCTCTCAAGTCCCCTTTGGCCACCTCCAGTCAAGGAGACATTAAAGGAGGGGGAGAGGTGGATATCTGGTGACTTGCTCCTGGCTTGTGCACTGGCTCTATGCCCTCAAATTTTTCTGGAAACCGAGTCAAAGAAACATATGCTGGCTTTTTCAGAATATACACTGGTTCCCTAAGTTTGGCAGCTCATCTAATTAGGAACAAGTTTCCATGCAGTGAAAGATACCAATACTTGAAAAGCATGTATGGGTCATAGAACACCTTTTCAGGATTAAGAATTTCCTGTGAACCAACCAGTTCTGACTTGTAAGAACTGGGAAACTAAGAAATGCCCTCTTCTCTGTTGCTTATGAAAAACAGCACTTAGAACTAAAAGGTTCTCATACAGGCACAAAACTGTGACGTGACCGATGTGTTAACTAGTTGGGGGGGGGGAATCCTTTCACACTCTACGCTTGTATCAAATAACCATGGAACACAGTTTAAATATTTACAATTTTATATGTCAATTATACCTCAATAAAGCTGATAACTTTCAAAAAAGAAAAAAAAAAAACCAACAACAACACTTAATTTTACAGCAGACTGGGGAGAACCAGTTTCCCTGGACTTCCAGATTTGGGCTGTTACTTATTATTCCCAGGGAATTCAAGCCTGGACCAGGCCACTACCCTGGCATAGCACCCTCCAGATGGAGGAACAGGGGAATGCTTGGAATTCTTTAGTAGGGAGTGGCTGCCACCCTGACATTTCTTCTAGGTCCTAATTGGGACTGGGTGCAGGGACCCTTTGTTTAAGTGATTTCAGTGAAATGTAACTCTTTCCTGTCCTAGGTAGGCCTGAGCCTGGGAAGATAAACTAATCTTTTAACTTGTCTGGCAGCAGCAATCTTATGAGTACAGGAAAAGGGACCTCTGGTCTGGCCCCTTTACAGCTCTTCTGTAAAACAGGACTGATTATAATTCAAAGTGTCTTTTATGGTAACATCTGTAAACAGCCTGCCTTGTGCTCCAAATATGGGTTGGTTTTGAGGTTGCTATGAAGCACTGGGTCAGCTGGCTGCCCCCCTGTGGGATGGAGGTGACTCTAAGGGTGTTCAGAGATGTGGGTAGGAAACCTGGAGTGCTGGAACTAGATAGCTGCTTTTCAAATCACCATGTGATTTGGCAAGGTTTAGGTCAGAAGAGCTCCCTGCTCTATGGCAGGACACAGGTAGACAGACAGATAAGTATTGATCATCTGGGGTGATGAAAAAGAGCTGTGGGCCCAGTCCCAATTTTTAAACATTAGGACCTCCTTAGCCACCCACCCAGACCCCCTCTTGGGCTCCAACTCATCCCCCCCACACACCCCCTCCCCTGCCCAGATGGTCTGTGTTCAGGGGAATGCAAAATAAGGCCTTAGAAAAACATTTGGCAAGGCAAACCCACCGCCAAAAATGTGTGGCATTTCAAAACCAAGTAGAAACCTCTTTGAATTATCTGTCCTTTTAAATTATTTTCTGACCAGATATTCTGGATCAGATGGGAAAGTACCAGGTTTCCTTTTTTCCTTTCTCTTCATGCAAGGTGCCTGGCTAGCTCAGTTTCCATTCTCTTTCCAGCTTTCCATCTCCTGCCAAGAACTGTCCCATTTTGGAACAGGAAGCCCTGCCAATTCCTAGGCTGGTGACAGTCTACAGATATGTCCAGCAGGATGGAGAGATGATTTGGAAAGTGATTGAAAGGTCCTGTCTTCCCGTTTATAGGACTGTTTCCTCAGGTTAGAAGCTTGGGCCTTACAAACTTGGCTTTGTCCCCTGCAGTCTTAGTACATCAGACATCAGAGATGTGAGTCAAGTGTGTGTCATTGCAGACCAGCACCTTCTGCTGGTCAAATACCCACTGCTCCCAGAGTCTAGACCACTCTGTCCTGAAATTACTGAATGGTCTTCCCACTATCTGTGCCCATTGTCTGTAGGCAGGCATAGTGTCTTTCTGATATGCAAATCTAAGCAGATCTCTCCAGGCTTTCTCAAAAACCCCCTTAGCTCTTCATGGCTCTTAAAGGAACTGCTTCCTGCACACCTCCCCCACCTTATTTTGGCAAATTTCTAGCTATCCTTTAAGACTAGCCTTAAATGTCACTTTCTCCTGGAAGGCTTCCTGATTCTCTGTGCACCCCAAAAGGGATCAGGTATCTTTCCCATGCTCCTGAGACACTCACCGCACTTTATCGCACACACTGCATTGAGGTTGCTGTTTAATTGCTTATCTTCTCTACTAGACTTAAGAAAACCATTTTATGTCAAGACCCAGGCCACACAGACATATAAAAATACTTAAAAGTTTCATAAAACCCATATTTTGTAAAATCTTATACTTATTCATTAAAAACAACATCTGCCCACATGTCACCATTGACTTTTTAACCCTTATATGGATCAGGGCCCCTAATGCGTGAAAAAAACTCTAAATTCCGGGAAGGGAGGAGCTCTTTCTATTTTGTTCATGGTAACTGGAATGGAATAGAAGCTTCATCGATATTTGTTGCTGGAATTACTACTACTAATAACACCGAATTCATGTAATTCTCCAAAACTCTTATAAAGAAACTAGTATTAACAGGTATGGATGCTGAAGACAGTAAGGTTAAATACATTGCCTAAGGTCAAAAAGTGGGAAAGCTAGGCGACATAGCCAGGATTTGGACCCAGGTAGCTTGGCTTCAGAATCTTGGATTAGGCACTTGGTGAAAGGCTCCGTGCCCTTTGGCCTGCATGCATATGGATGCATTTACCAAGCAAAATGCCAGAAAGGGTCTCCTTCTAGCAACTTCAAAGGAGTCCTCAGTCTCCTGCCCTGCAGAGAATCCTTGGGCAGTATTTATGGCTGTGCAGAGAAGAAAGCAGCTGGCAGGAACAGCTGCTCTCCTCTGCTCATACACGCCCCACCTCCTCAACTGTCAACAAGTTCAGCAATGTTCAGCAAGTTGGGAGCCTTAATTGTGTACAGGCAGAGTATAGACAACTCAGAAAAGGAAATTTCACATCGTTACGAGCTACATGCTTTAAGTTCCCCCCCAAAAACAAATCTTTTAAGAAGGTAGCCATCATGAGATTGGGATTTTCATTTTTGTCATGAATAGAAAAGTGGAGTAATACTCAAAGGGAAGGGATGAGAAGCCAGTAGCTATTTATAGAATTTTAATCTGTCCAGGCAACATGTGAGAAAAGATAGGACCGAAATAGTTAAATCATAAAGAGTGTAGATAGGTGGGAAAAAGGTTTATTTGCAAAATTCCCACACTAATTCGGAAATGATTGCTCCTCACACTGAACCTTCTCTAAGTTGTGGCATTTAGAGTAACAAAGAAATAGCTGGCAAAGAGGTTTGTATTTCATCTTTATTACATGAATTACATGCAAGTCACATTCAGTACACAGATGTTCTCTCATTTCATCACCTGAATTTAACTACACGGGAATATTTAATAGCACCATGGGGCCAAGTGTCCTGGATATAGAACATCTGGGCTTAGTTTCCAGCCTGGTCTCTAACCAACTTTGTGACCTCAGTTTCCTCGTGACCAGGCTAGATGGCACGATCACGGTGGGAAGCAAACAGAAAGAATTAATTGAACAAATGAGTAAGTGAGTGAATAGGCTTCTTCCAGCTTAAAGACCCTAGGGATTTCATCATAGACATTATGGGAAATATGGTATAAAACTACCTCTCAATGGTTTCATCACCTTCCCTGTTGGACGATAAAGAAGTTGGTTCCTCCACTAATTCAAAACCAAAGTCTACATCTCTGTTAGGTAGGTTGGACGCATGGTATTTCTCCTGTAGAGCTAATGGTCGATCTTAACTTTTAGTCTATGTATAGAATTTTGGAGATGGATCCTATATCCACCAAAAGTAATTTTTTCCCTTTCATTTACAGAGCTCTTTCTTAATGGAAAACATCCCTTTAAAATACATTAACATCTTAAATGTTTTGATTCTCTAGAAAACCATGAGAGTGCATTTCTTTTCTGTATTTGCCTCAATAAAATTGAAATGGCAAAATCTAGCTAGGCAACCTCAGCCCTTAAAAGATAGCTCCAATGACCTATTTTCTAAACCTGAAACCAGGACACTTGGCTTTACAGATACTACAGTGCTTACAAAAACTAGGCGAATGTTTTTGCTTACAAAAACTAGGCGAATGAAATGAAGATTACTCTAAAAAGTCTATAGGCATCAGTGAATAAGGCAACTCTAACTTCAGCATGGGATGGCGTCTTTATCAGGGAAAAGTCACACAGGGGTGTCAGTCAGGACCTCAACATATGACCACACAGATTTTGCCCTGTCTGGTGCCAGGAGGATTGTGATCTGCCCCACGGGTGCCAGCTGGGAGGAACCATTTGGCACTTTTGCCTAGGTGGCAATGTAAATGGCGCCCCCTATAGTTACGCAGTGCACAATCTGCACAACAGTACACAGAGGCTCTATTGGGAATTCCACTGGAAGGAAATTTGTTCCCTGTTTATGAGTTTGGAAGAGGAAGGCTGCTACTCTTTTCCTAATAAAGTTATACCTCAGATTGGATGGCAGTAACAAAAATTCAACTTATTTAAACTGTCGTCTTTCTTTTTCCAGAAGTTCTCTGTCATCCTACTCTACTATTCCTTAAGTTCCTGGCAATGCTTGAAAATCCAAGTCTGTAAGCAACTCTGAACTTCTTTTTTGAGCTTCATTAAAGGGTATAAATTACATAAAAGGACATTTAGAAAAAGCTAGGGGGATGCCTGGGTGGCTCAGTTGGTTAAGCATCTGCCTTCAGCTCAGGTCATGATCCCAGGGTCCTGGGATCGAATCCCACATCCGGCTCCCTGCTCATGGGGGAGCCTGCTTCTCCCTCTCCTCCCAGCTTATGCTCTCTTTCGCTATCTCTGTCTCTGTCTCTATCTCTCAAATAAAATCTTTAAAAAAAAAAAAAGCTAGGAAAGTTTGTAGACTTACTGTGTGAGCTCAGGGAAGCACTACAAGTGATGGGCACTGAAACCATGGGCACATGACCGCAGGACGAGCTGAACTGCCTCTGACACTGTGTGCCTTGTGCTTTGATGTGGGAGGCTTTTCAAAGAGCAACATCCTCACGGGATGCTGTAGGAAGTAAAAACCCTGTTCTGGTCACTTCTTGACATAACTTTGGAAGTGTTATCAAATCAGAAAATAACTGCTGGCATCGTCAGTCTCGTGCAAGCGGGAGGAATGGATCTGAAAGCGAAGAAGGGGGTGGCTTGGTGGAACAGGAGGGAACTCTTCCAAGAGCCTTGGCTCTGCCTCTGACTAGCTCTGCATTTCTGGGCAAGGCAGTCCTTGTAGCTCTTTGGGCCACCGCCTTCTCATGAAAGGAGAGTTGGATGAAATTGTCAGGCGGCTCAAGGGTTAGGCAGGTAAGGGAAATGAATGAAGTAGGCAGCGAGGGTGACAGGGAGTTCCAGAGTAAGTCAGTGAGTCACTGGATAGCACAGCAGAAAAGCATCCATATTAAAATTCAGAACAAAAACCATTTTCATCTTTATCCCTGGATCACCACTATGACCTCTGCTCTCAGCTCTAGATGTCCAGAGTTCTAAGACTACATGAAAATGAAAGAATTAGGGAACCATCCATCTTGGCTTGTATAGGATGGTCCTGGTTTATACCTGCCGTCCTGGCATAATTATGAACAGCAACTTTCTTCACTCCCAAAAGTGTCCCAGTTTACATAATAAATTTCATATTCAAATTTCATATGATCGCTCAAGTAATGGGGAAAGTGAAAAATGTCCAACTTCACTGGTAATCAAAGAAACACAATTTCAATGATAATGAGGTAACATATTGTCTATGAAATTATTCAAAACTGTAATACTCAGCGTCAGAATGAGTGTGAGCAAAGAAATCGTCATGTACTATTATTGGTGAGCTTATAAATTGGTTGATACAGACTTTCTGGAATACCATTTGATAATACTCTTTGATAAATGTCTTCCCCAAATTTATACCCCATAACCTTTTAACAATGCAATAAGCATTTATTGAGCACCTGCTACATGCAAGGCATTGGAAGATATTGTGGTGAAAAAGGAGGAACACTTTGCCAAAAAAAATCAGTCTAGTAGAACAACAGACATTACAGGGGAAAAAAGATACACAACAATTTAGATTATAATTTGTCGTAAGTACCCCCAAAATAGACTCATACGATGCTGAGAGAGCATGTAGATAGAATGCTTGTTGGGGGGTGCATCAGAAAAAGGTCTGGTCAGTTGAAGGAGGTGGGTGTTCAAGGCAGAAGAAACCCTTTAAGCAAAGCTTTTGAGGCTGGAAGAAGCTTATCTCAATTGAGTAGCTGCAAGGAGAACACTAGGTTGGAGCAAGAAAGTAAGGGGAAGAGTGGCAAGAGAAGCAGTTGCCATTAAGATCTTTATCCCAACAACCACTTAAGGATTGTAAAAGCAGACTGACATTTTTAGAAACACTCTCCTTGGCAGAGAATTAAGAAGGGGATAGAAGGACAGAGCAGGACCAGAGTGGATGCAGAGAGAACCATTAGGAAGCAGATGTATAGTCCAAGGAGTAGATAAATATGGCTTAGGTGGGGATCGCAGAGATGGAGAGAAATAGAAATATTAAAGATATGTTTAGATGAGAGAATTAACAAGACCTGGTGACTGAAGAGATGAGGGTAGTGAGGGAGAGAGAGATGTCACTGATGGTTTCCAGTTTCATATCATAAGCAATTGAGTGGAAAGGTGATGTCTCTTTACAGAAACAGGCAATAAGGAAGGGAGTTGGGTAGGGAGCAGAAGAAGGGAAGATACTGAATCCTTTTTGGACATTTTCTATTTGAGATGGTATAAGACCTATGAGTGGAGTTGACAAGTAGATATCTGGATATTAGAAGGGAGATCTGGGGCTGGAGATGCAAATATGGGAGGTTGTACATGTGAAAGCTTGGGGTATAGGTGACATCTTCTGCACATAGAGTAAGAAGAGAAGATCAAGTTTCTAGCCCCGAGGAACTCCATCATTTACAGAGCTAGAAGAATATGTATTGTAAGCAAGACAAGGAACAGAATGAGGGGAGGAGACAATAATTACTCTTTTAAAAATCTAGCCTAAGGACACAGAGATGAGGATCTAGATCTATGCATAAAGACGCTCATTGTGGCATTTACAATAGTAAAAAATTAGTTTCAACCTAAATGTCAAAAAATGGTAAGATGTTTAAATAAATTGTGACATATTCATCCTGTGGAATACATGCAGTCAAATAAGATGCTTTGAAAATTATAACATTAAATGAATAAAAAAGGATATGCCATCATACATACAACATGATCCACATTTTGAAAAATTAAATGTTTATCTGCCTAGAAAAAGATGTAGCCACATGTTAACAGTGGTTAATGATTGATTTTTTTACCTTTGTATCTATTTGGATTTCTCAGTTTCTTTACAATAATCACAAAATGGGCAGTAATATTTTTATGAAACAAAGAAAAATTATGTACATTTATCTTACTTAAAAGGGAATGGTTCTAGGGTGCCTGGGTGGCTTAGTCATTGAGTGTCTGCCTTCAGCTCAGGTCATGATCCCAGGGTCCTGGGATCAAGAACCGAATCAGGCTCCCTGCTACGCGGGAAGCCTGCTTCTCCCTCTCTCACTCCCCTTGCTTGTTTTCCCTCTCTTGCTGTGTCTCTCTCCCTATCAAATGAATAAATAAAATCTTAAAAAAAAAAAGAAAGAAAAGAAAAGGAAATGGTTCTGAATTTGTTGAAAAATTCCATTAAAAACAATTGTTCAGGGGCACCTGGATGGCATAGTCCATTAAGCCTCCAACTCTTGGTTTCAGCTCAGGGTATGATCTCGAGGTCATGAGCTCTTGCTGGGGGGTGGGGCACTGTGCTCAGCTCAGCTTGAGTTTCTCTCTCCCTCTCCCTGTGCCCCCCACCCTACCCTCTCTAAAACAAATAAATAAATATTTTTTTAAAAAATTGTTCAGGTAAGCTAGAATTTATTTGTATAAATTCTGTGATGAGTCTGCTTATAAAACAGATAATTTTCTGGTTCCATCAATCACTTACTAGTTTGAAGTTTTTGAATGTCATATTTTATTTCAAAATATAGATTGGATCAGCACACTTTTGAAAAAAGGTTTGGGGTTTTAATAGATTGAAGCAGGGATCAGTAAACTTTTCAGTAAAGGATTAAACAGTAAACATTTTTGGCTTTGTGGGTCATATAGTCTGCTGCATTTTTTTAAGCAATGCTTTAAAAATGTAAACATTCTTAGCTCAGGTCACATAAGAACAGGTTGCAGGCTGGATTTGGCCCCCAGGCTGGATGTGGCCCACAAGCCGTAGTTTGCTGTCCTCCGGACTAATGGATGAATGCACAAGAACAATTCATGATATTTTTTCATTAAAAGCTAACGTAACACTGGGACCATAGCTAGGTGAATCTTCAATTATTAGAGTACTAGAACCATTCATTTTCAACATGAGGCAGAATAAGTGGAAAAGGTCTAAAAAAACCAACACTTTTTAAAAAAGTTTACATATCTTTAGTAGAAAATTGATCCTATGCAAATATGCCAAGAAGTTGGTATTTTTCACCTAGAAAGTCAAAGCTAAAGGAAAAATATATTTATTTGTAAAATGAGAATCTTTTCGTATTTCTTCTGCAATCTTAGATTGTTGGTATTATGAGGGAAATATTGTTATATACAAGAATCCATTCATTCATTCTATTCACAATCTATTCACTATGCCACAAACCTGGGGGCCGTCCTTGTTCCTTTCTCCCCCTCCCCACCAACACCAAATGTACTTAGTCCTGTTAGTGCTCCAAGCAGGTCCCTGTTCCTAGCCACCACATCCAGCCTCCAGCTGCTGTGAGTGTTGGCTACAAAGGCTCACAGATGTCCTCTGTGGTGCAATTTATCCATCCACCTTCATCAAGCCAAGCATACCATCTGATCCACATCCTGCTTCTCTTACTTCCTTATAGATTTATCTCTCAATAAATCACCTGCATCCAAATCCTTCTCTCAGGCTCTGCTTCTGCAGAACCTGACCTAAGACACCAAGTCTTAACGAATCTGCTTCCTAAATATATTTTTCTTTCTGGCCACTATGTCTGCTTAGAGAAAGGCCTGGACCATATTACACTTATAATATATACACTTATTCCAATCTATGAATAAATTTCAAGATTTAGTGTATGATGTCAGTAACTTTCATGAATACAAGGAAGTGGTTCTTATACAGTTATGCATCAATGATCTGATAAAAACACCCCCTAAGGATAAACAAAGAACTTGGAAGAGGTTTAGCTTTCAATCGACATTACTATATAGAATTATTGCTAATATTATTAGTACCAGTGAGTGGAAACAGCTGCATCTCCAATACTATCAATTTTGCTAATTGTTACTGCTTATATTTTTAAAATTACACTAATAACTAATAGCCTATAAATAATCTTCTATTATAAAACCTTTCCTAAAGTATAATAGGTTCATTGATGCTTAGTATGATGTGACTATTTGCTGACTCCGAAGAATACCTTTATTAGGATATGCATATGTGTTCAATTTATCTTCTCAATTACAGCTACATTAAAACCTTCAAAATTAGGTTTGCAAAACCAGGCTCTGTACAAGCAGTGGAGCCCGAATGACTTGTGACCTCCTGCTCTACTGCATTCTGGCTAATGATTCACAATCACCTTCAAGAATAGGCACCAAGTAAATCAGAGGGTTTTGCATGGCTCTTGGGGAAATGCTTTTGCATCTGTGCCTAGCAGTCTGAGGACCAGACCTTATGCAGGGTGGGAGCTGGAAGCACCACGAGCCCACAAGCACACAACCGTCAGGGAAATGATGTGCAGAAGCAGAGCATTTTTCCAATGGAATGTCAACAGTTTTCCCCAACTCCATCTAAAATGATTCTCTCTTCACTTCCATTCTGGAAGCAGGAAATTAGCCACTTCTGTGTTTTGTCAATGAAATACAATTTGCTTCAAGTTATTCATAATTATATCTGGTAAATTTATTATGAAAAACAAAGTAGACCATTCTTGGGTTTAATAATTACTGAAACGGTTTCATGTTTAGTCAGCCATTATTGGTAAATAAATTACTCAGCAAGAGAGGTTAAAATGTTCTTTTCTCCTCCTTACTTCATAGAGAATTGGCTAAAAACAAAACAAAACAGAAACCTCTCAGTATGCTGTTATTTAAATAGAGGCAAATCTAGATTATTTCAATACCTGTAATGAGTCTATTTCTTAGGAATTTCTTTTCACTCTCATAAAATGACTTCAGTGAGTTATAGCCTCATTCCTCAACCTGAGCAGAGACATAATTGCTCAGATCCCTCTCCCATGCTCGGTGGAGGAGACAGGATCTCCCTTAGAGCGCACAGTGCTGGAGAGCAGTGGGCTTGGCCTGAACTCGCAGGTGGGGTCAACAGGCAGAATCTGGTTCTAGGCAGTTAGAGCAAGTCACAGCCACCTCAAGGATTTTCACACTCAATATTCCACCTCTACTCCTATTTATGTAGTGTTTTTCTTTAAATCAACTCATCTTTAAATGCATTCAAAAGAGAGATTTATATCACTATGATAAACAGAATATAAGTATTATCTGGTAAATACAAGTGAAGTGTACATACACTGCGTTTTATCAGTTTTAAGCACACTTTGAAAAATAACTTTAAAACTCCGAAATTGGGATGTCTCTTAGAATCAATGGCATCTTGCAATTATAATTAGCAACATGTCTGTTCTTAGTAGCGCATGAACTAATGATGTGTTTTGCATATCGATGGCATGTTAAGTTTGATGAAATATAGTAAATTCTATAAAAACAATGTTATTAAACTTGTAAAAATGAAAAGTAAAAATGCCAAACAAAAAATAGAACCAGTCAAATTGATATATAAAATGTATGGCTGAAAATAAGTTTCTAATTGAGAGGAAAGGAACTTTTTTTTTTTTTTTTTAAGAATTTATCTATTTGACAGAGAGAGAGAGAGAGATCACAAGTAGGCAGAGAGGCAGGCAGAGAGAGAGAGAAGAGGAAGCAGGCTCCTTGCCAAGCAGAGAGCCTGATGCCGTACTCGATCCCAGGATCCCAGGACCTGAGCCAAAGGCAGAGGCTTAACCCACAGAGCCACCCAGGTGTCCCACGGCACTTTTTTTTTTTTTTAAGATTTTATTTATTTGACAGACAGAGATCACAAGTCGGCAGAGAGGCAGGCAGAGAGAGAGAAAGGAGGAAGAAGGCTCCCTGCTGAGCAGAGAGCCTGATGCGGGGCTCAATCCTAGGACCCTGGGATCATGACCTGAGCCGAAGGCAGAGGCTTTAACCCACTGAGCCACCCAGGAACCCCCCCACGGCACTTTTTGATCAAAATAGCTAGATCAACCTAATTGATGGTTTCAGACAAAGTTGAGAATTCACAGCAATGAGACAAATCTGTCAGTTTCTATGTTAACCCACAGTAAAAATCTGAACTTGCACAACAATACGGCTGGACAGCTCAACAGATATTTGACTATTTCATCTGTAACAGATAATATATTTAAAAGTACATATACCTTGAAACCTCAGAAATGATATTTCAGTATATCCATGAATAAAAACCAGAGGTGCCTATGGAATTCAGGATTTGGGAATCCCTCCCTATTGGTGTTATTCCTGGCTGTCCATATTTCTAATGGGCTTGGTCGAGGGTTCAGTTATGGAGGGCTTGGAAGACTGATAATGATGTTTGAGCACCTTGTCTCTGGTCTGTGAGGTCCAGGTCAAGTTGATTATACTACCTGTGTTGAAATACTAGTTGAAATACTACCTGTATTTCATCCTAGGAGATATTCTCTGTGATATCACGGTTTTATGTGCTCGTTTCCCCCTCCTTAAATATACATGAATATAAATACAAGACTATCAAAAGACACCTGTCTGAGTATCACCTCAAAATTATTGTGTACCACACTCTGGGAAACAGTCACCTGGAAGTAGCACCAAACAGGAAGGACGCAGTAGAAACAGGGATAATTCGGTTACAGCTAGAACCAGAGGGGTTAAGAAGGGCAGTTAGGAGGCAAAGAGTAGAGGGAATGCCAAGAGCATTGACCTAGACCCCTAGAGAAGGCAACTAGGTAGGAAGGCGCTACCTTAAGGAGATAACAGCATTCATTTTTTCATTCCTCTCTTCATTCCACTACTCATTCAAAGACCTACTACATGCCAGGGACTGGGTTGGACTTTGGAAAGAAAGAGTTGAAAGAAGTTAAAGAGATTTACAATTTAGAAAGGAAACAAAGAATACCCATGATTTCAGTTGGGTTTCAAAGTATTTGGGTGGGCATAGTCAAAGAGTGCTATGAAAAAAGGTATTTGAGAGAGAATTTAACTCAACGTGGACAGCTCAGAGAAAGCCTTCCCAAAGGAGTAATGCTTGAATTGAGTTTTGAGGTACAATTAAAAGTTTCAGAAGTTCCCAAGGGCCAACTGATAAAAGGACATTCCAATCTCAGGGAATAGTATGGTCAAAATTTTGGAGGTATAAGAAAGTAGGGTCTATTACTTACAAATAAAAGAAATTTGGTATAACTAGAAAAGACAGCATGAATATATACAAAAGAATAGCCCAGAAAGAGGCTAGAAATGGTAGGAAAGCAAGAGCTGGATGTGAAAAATACTAAACTTGGATTTGAACTTGAAATCGAAGTATTGTAAACCAGAAGTGGCAGGATTATACATGTGTTTCATGTTTTGACTGATGTTCAGAAAAAGTGAATTCTGTATCAAAACATAGGCTGAAAGCCTTAGCTAGAGTGCTAGACAGCACACAGAGATCTGTATCATTTTAGAAATGATTTAAAATATAATCAAGGGATTATGCTGCTGACAAAGAGTAGAAGAGTAGAAGTGCCGACTATTAGCATTGCAGATATGAGGCCTTGGACAAGCCACATACCAGCACCATGAAATCTCCTAGGTGAGAATGAGAGTTTGGAAAGAAAGGAAGAGGAAAAGCAAGTGCTAAACTTCACAATGAATTTAGAGGGATGGCTGAACTAAAAAATGACAATGACAAGGACAGCTGGAGTCCTAACATAATCCATAGGATCAATTCTGTATCTATCTATATTCTTTTAGTTTTTTAAAAATAAATTTTTATTATGGAAACACTTCAAACACTTACATAATTGAATAGTAAAATGAACCCTCACATACCCATCACCCAGCTCTGGCAACTATCAACCCATGGCAATCTTATTTTCCCTGTAACCCTCCTACTCCCCCCACTCCCACTAGATTATTTTGGAGCAAATCTCAGACATCATATGATTTGAAGACAATGGCCTTTTTTTTCTCAACCCAAACCTGTGTTGGAATCACAGGATATGATGAATCTTGTACTGTGGCTAATTAGGGAAACACTGAAAGTTAACAAATATAGAAACAAAGTCTATCTAATAAACAAAAATTACATATAAGACTATGAAAATGATTATCGGTTATTTAAAGAAAGGGGTAAAATAGAATAACTTATAAGTAACGCTAATTTGGTGATCAAGGTTACTAGCAAAATCTTATGACATGGATTAAAGTAGTGAAGCTAAATATATGAGCGGGAAACATAAGGAGATTTAATTTAAAAATGTGTAAAGCATTGAAGAAATAAGCTATGAAGTAACTATGAGAAGAGAAAAAAACCCTGAAAACAGAAAGGGACCTGGGCTGTGGGTGGGATGGGCAAGCAAATTAAGTGTGAGTTCAAATATAGCCTAGCCTATTTAAAAGAGATCCCAATTATTTTCTCCATTCCGTAATTACTTACGGAGCACCTGTCATATGTAGGGCCGTGTTTCCTGCTCTGGAATGTCAGGTGCCTTTAGTAAACCATCTTTGCTGCTTAAAGAGGAGGCAACAGGTGACCTGGGGGCAAGCAGCTGCATCTACCTGATTCTGCCAGAACCTCATCCAGATTCCTAATAAACACCTGGCTTCTTGAGACATGGAGGCAACTGGAAGGGGTTCAAAGAAGTGGAACAGAAAATAATTAGAGGAAGAGATTGATTTTAACAGAAAGATGAAAGGAGCCAAATATAGGGAACTTGGCTAAGGTAGGGTTCAAGAAAAAATGAGCTATTTGAGGCATGTAAAGAGGGAAGCAAAGTAAGAAATACTGAGCTGGTGCGCAGAGCGTAACGGAGAGCCCTAGGATGGAGAACAGCACAGTGAAAGGCAGGCAGAGGCCAGGGCAAGGGGCTCACCGCACAGTGCGGTCCCCCAGCCCCACCGAATACACTCTGACATTAAACAGACTTCTGTCCAATGGCTACCTTGTGTTAGAACAACAGCTTCCAGAGAGTACATGTTATTTTTAACCTTTCAACTTTGGAAAAGAAAGTGTGCTAAATCACTCCTGCCCTGGCCAGCAGGATGGGGGGTGGGGGCCCACAGGGGATTTATTTTCTCTCCAGTGTAATTCGTAGGTAAGTTCTAATGCTCCTCAGTCCCACAGTTTTTCTCCAGTCAGCAAAAATTTTACAAGTGAAGGCAGAGAGATACAGGAGAGAGGTGAGATGAGTGAGGGGACAGGGGAGGGGGTGGGGGGAGGGAGAGTGGTTGGGGGCACAGAGAGATTGACATCTGTACTGGGTCTATGGTTTTTGTTTTAAATTTTCACTAAAGTTCTTACTGGCTTTATTTGGGCAACTATCTTTAGTTCCCAATTTCTTTCAGACACTGAGTTTTCATTTATTGGAGGGAGTTAACTTTATCTCTTTAGTTTAAAATATATTATACATATGAAGTGGAATATAAGCACATATATGCACAGTTCAAAGAATCATGATAAAATGAATGGCAGCCTTCCCCACCTCTCCATTTTAAGTAAGATCATTTTGGCATCCTTGAAGCTCTGTGGGTATCCTACCTTGATCACATTTTTCTCTTTGCTTCTCTCTCCCACTTCACAACACTATCCTAAAATTTAGCGTAATCCCTTGCCTTTCCTTATGGTTTAACTGTAAGTTATTGTTGAGAGCTTGTCTAAGTTACCCCACAGTATTGCTGCCTTGTCATCCATTTTGTTGGCCAAGTGGCCTGTGGGCCTTCAACGGACACTGATTACTTGTGGCAATCACATGCCCTAGCTAGCAGCCCACAGAGTCATGAGCAAATATATGCTCCTGATATGACATCTCTAATAGCCCTTGTGGTCAACAGTGTCCCCTGCTTCCCAGGGCTTTTCCTGCTGTGCCCCTTAGATAAGACCCCATGGAGCTTACCAAAATTCTGCTCTTTTGGTTCGAATGCGGTTTATCGTTGTCATTAAACCTATAAATGAATACTCACAGTAGTCCTATCCCCCACCCCCAGGACAGCACTAATAAGGGACTTGCTTCTTTATAGAGTGGACAGGAAAATTAAAAATTATTGCGATCATGACACTTGTTGCTCAAGTTGGAAACAGGGCTTAGGAAAATGGATGGATGAGCCATCCATGGCATATCACCGTGATGAAGAGGAGATGTTCGGCACTCTTGCCTTGTGGACAGTATCTTGGAATTCAGAATCCTTGGGGACAGCACTATCAATGCCACACTTTTGGGGGCAGTGTCTTCTTGCCCCAGCCTTGGGGTAGATCCAGTGGCAGCATCTTCTCCTCAGTGCCTTGTTCAAGAAAGAGGCACACTCAACTGTGTTTCCCTTTTTTGAGTTTTCTTTTTCTTCCTTCCTTCCTTCCTACCTCTCCCTCCCTTCCTTCCCTTATTTATTAGATTATCTATTTATAATAGAGAGAGAGAGCGCACGTGCAAGCATGGGGGCAGGGCAAAGAGAGTCTTAAGCAGACTCCATGCTGAACATAATGTCCGATAGTGGGCTTGATCTCATGACCCTGAGATCACAACCTGAGAGGAAACAAAGAGTTAGTGGCTTAACCGACAGCACAACCCAGGCACCCCTTAACCCCTTTCTTGAGGTTGGAATTACTTGTGCATGGTCCTCCCTGGTTAGTCTGAACTCATCAAATATTTGGCCACTGACCTAAAGTTTTGACAATGCGCCCTATCTCAATTCCCTCAAATCCAAACTCCAGGAACTAGAGCAGGCTTAGCTTTGTCCTATTTTAGGCCCCCTCTGCTGTGAGTCCTCATCCTGCCTTCTCAGCAACCCCCCTGCAAGGCTTAACTGTGTTAATGATTTGGCTAGACAAGCCGACAATCGGGAGTTTCATCCCACGTGGCCCTCCCTAGGTTCTTTAGCAATTATGAGGCCATGGAGTTTACAGGTTTTAAATAAGTGAAAGGATCAAAGTTTTTAAAGACAGGATGCAGGCAGTTTTAAACTTTCTGATTTTTTTTTTTTTTCTGGGAATAGCTTAAAGAGGCATGAAGTTATAGAGAGACATCTGGAAATTTCTACTCAGCATTTTTTTAAATTGGGGTAGAATTGGATATAACATTATATAAGTTTCAAGTATGCAACATTATAATTAGACATCTGTATACACTACCCAGTGATCACCAAGTCTAGTTACCACACACCGCCATACAATTGACCCCCTTTACCCACCTACTCAGCAATTTCATACTAGCTCTCTATAAATATATGACATTCCATAAAGGCTAAGTAAAATTCTAGTATTTCTAAAATCCTGTGCAACTAGTATACTCAGTGGAGACATAGGGTATTAGAAGCTGTGATATCTGAAAATTAGTGCTATAATATCTAAAATTCCCTCTTTCTTCTCTCTCTCCCTTTCTTTCTCTTTTGTTCTCTTTCTCTTTTTAATTCTAGAAAGGGGATGTTGGGGTGCCTGGGTGGCTCAGTCGTTAAGCGTTTGCCTTCAGCTCAGGCCCTGATCCCAGGGTCCTGGGATCAAGCCTCGCATTGGGCTCCTTGCTCTGTGGGAAGCCTGTATCCCCTTCTCCCACTCCTTCTGCTTGTGTTCCCTCTCTTATTGTGTCTCTCTCTGTCAGATAAATAAAAACAATCTTAAAAAAAAAAAAAGAGGTCCAGGATGTTAGAAAAGCTGGCTCTTGAGTTTTAACTTGGTTTAGTCCCATTCTTCTCTATTTTGATATCCTTTCTTTCCCTTCATTCAATGACAAACATTTATTGAACATCTAATAAGTGTCAAGTACAGTGCCAAGTGCTGGAGACTTTTTTTTTTTTAAGATTTTATTTATTTATTTATTGTCAGAGAGAGAGAGCAAACAAGCATGCACAAGCATGCACAAGCAAGGGGAGTGGCAGGCAGAGGGAGAAGCAAGCTCCTGACTGCACAATGAGCCCAATGCGGGACTTGATCGCAGGACCCTGGGATCATGGCCTGAGCTGAAGGCAGCCGCTTAACCAACTGAGCCCCCCAGGCATCCCAGTGTTGGAGATTCTAAGGAAAAACAAAACTGTGGCATTAGTAACTCTCTTCAGAGGAGCTTAAGAGCTAGTAAAGGGACAGAGATGTACAAAGAAAGAAAAAAAAATAGTGTTCTAGTTGTGTTAAGGGAGCCAATGAGGACAGCATGAAAAAATGTTATTAATTCAAGAAGAAGAGAACTAAGACTTGGGGAGGTGGATGGTTTGGTTTGCATGAGGTCTTAGGGAAGTAGTGAAGATCTTAAGCTGAATAATGAAGTACGTTCTCAGAGTCCATCAGAGTCTGAGAGAAACTTTGATTAACCTTATTTCTCATGTTCAAGAAAGTGACCTTGCTCAAATTTGCATGGCTAGTTGGTAGCTGGGACAGGACTTACTAATGCAAACCATTTGCTCTTTCCTTCCCAATACATGATTCTGGTTTCCCCTTTTGTGGCAGGCAGCGGTGTGTCCCACCTCTTATAGGACCACACGTGTGCCCAGAGATGAAGGCAGAGATTCCTCCTTTTTGGTTTTTATAGGTAAGTGAGATCACTTGATATTTTATTTTATTTCCTGGGAGCTTGGCTTATGGAGATTGGGTGATGGGTTTAAAGATCTAATGGGGGGTGGGGATTCCTATCTGGTTTCTGATTCTCTTCTTCAGTTTCATCTAGAAATTGGCAGGCAGGATGTGGTCAGGGACTACTTGGCTTCATCAGCTCTACCTGGAGGCTGTGATGCATTGTTCCACCTGTCCCACAACCAGTTCCCCAAGTTCCTTTGGTGACTACCTTCCTCGGTTCTCAGAACACAAGATGCTGGTGGGAAGATCACCTCCTGACTTCCATACTCAGTGAAACCATTCACTAGTGTGGGTATGGCCTCCAGCAGCTGCCTCCTCTTTCTCCTCCAGCCAGCCCCTTCAGGTCAACCTAGAAGCCAGGATGTTCCCCCCAACCCCCTCCAGTATGTGAGAGGTGGGTTCCTCTGGAGATGAACCCTGAAGCATTCTGGGGGCCACTTGCAGTGTGGGGGGGTACAGTGAGAAGAGATGGTGATGAGAAGACAGAAGAAGACAGCAGTGAGGGGCATTCTCTAAAATTCTGGAAGCTGACTTGCCTTTGTGGGGGGAGGAGATGATGCACCTGAAAACTATTTGCAAGGCTTTACTGCTCAAGTAAAATTAGTACTGCAATGCCTGTGATCTCTTCAAGAGATTTTGACGTTCACTTAATGTTTCTCTTTCAGCAGAATAAATGTAGACTTGGTCCCTGTGATTCATGCGATTAGGCATTGGTTTTGTAAAATGATATAGGTAGGCTAATTCCCATTGACCCTTCAGAGAAAGAAATCATATATTGTTACTCAAGAAGCACGTGTAATTTTATCTCTTTTTAAAAGCCCAAATCAAAGAGATTACCTTTCTGAGCTATGAGCAACTTGAAATGCACATGGATCTGCAAAGTTAAAGAGCAAGAGGTAAGGACTTGCATTTGAAAGAGCAACGTCTTCTGTCATTGGGCGCTGCAAAGAGTCTCTTAAATCAACCAGCTGATTCTGAAACTGAGAACTCTCTCTCAAAAAAGGGATAGGTCTGTCACGGAAAACAACAGTTTACATTGATCTAGCAGTCTTCCTGCAGGTGAAAATACTTCCCCAAATCCCACCATTCCACCCCTGCCCAGGCTGCCGTCACGTCTGCTCTGGACTACTGAGAGAGCTGCCTACTGACCATCCCTGCTTTCACCTTCGTCCCTGTAGGATTCGCTTTTCACTCAATAGCCAGAGCTATCTTTTAAAAGATCATTTTTGAAAGCTTACAAATCTTCAAGAGCTTCCCAATATAGTTAGGATACAAATTAAACTTCTCATCTGGGCCTTAGAGGCCCTTGGGATTTCCCAATAGGGACAACATGTGCAGCACAGCATGAGCAGGAAAAGTCTCATCCCAAGCAGTGCAAGATGGTAGCATCCCTGGTCCTTGCCCATTAAGTCAGTTGTGCTCTGTGTTCAACCCCAGCATTTTGCATCCAAATCACCATATGCATATCTTCAAACACCCTCCAGTCAAGGTTGGGGGGTGGTCCCATCACCCCCAGCTGAAAACTCCTATTAGCCTACTTGATCTGGCCCCTGCTTACCTGCTGGCCTCAGGATTTTTGCACAGACTGTTCTCTCTGCCTGGACTGCTCCACTCCCAGACTATCCATGTTTGCCTCTTTTTCTACTTTCAAGTCTAAGCTTAAATGTTACTTCCTCAGAAAGGGCTTCCCTGACCACCCCATCTGAAATAGCAGCATACACACACATGCACATACATACACACACACACACACACATGCACACACAGAGTTACTCTCTCACTATGCACACTTACCACTACACACAATTTTCTTCTTTATTCGTTTACTGTCTGTCCCTCTTTCTAGAATGTAAGTTCTATGAGAGCAGCCTGTTTTGTTTGCTGCTATATCCCAGAGCCCAGGCATAAATTTTTATAAATATCTATTGACTGAAATAGATGCCATGAAGTTATAGGTCACTTAATCACATATATAATAAATGTTAGGAAGAAGCAGAAAAGCATTATCAAACTCATTTTTCAGATAAAGCACTGAGATACTAAAAATAACAAATCCCCCATGGAATATGCATGACAGAGAGAGGAACAAAACTAGAAATGTCATTACCTCCTTATGAAGTCACAGCAGATTATTCAGTATAAGGCAATCATTAGAGAGGCCACACAAAAAGACACACAATATACAAACCCCATAATTAACATAGTCTCCTCGTCCCCACCATTTTAAAGCTAAATGTCCATGTGAAAACCACTACCTATATACCGGTTGTATTTCATTTTACTTTATAGGTTATCACACCTTCTCACATCTAGGCTCAAAGACTTAGATTCACCTTCAGAGAAGGGGAGGAAAAGGAAATATAAGTTTCATTGTTCCCTACAGAACAGATTTAAATATTCATCTCTCATCTATTTCTAGTAGCTAACAAATGACCCATGAATGAAGCATAGTGTAGGGATGGCAGACACAGAGCACCCATGTTGCCCCCTCTCTACTCCTGCACCCTCCGTGCACATGGCTCACGGATTCCAGAACTCCCTCCCGCTGAGCACCCAGTCCACTTGGTGGGCTCTTCAACCCAGTGCTCCAGGCAGTGGCTACCGATGAATCAGAGTGGACATACAAGTTAAACATCTTTTGCTAGCCTTGGAATAGCAGAAAGGGCCGATCTTTCCAGATAAATCTGAGTTTAAATACCATATCTGTTCTTTGTCACTTATGAGACCTTGGTTTTTTACCTTCTTTCTGTTTGTTTCATGATATCAGACTTATAGGTTGTTGGGGAAATTACAAATAATGGATATAAGGTGCTTAGCACAGTGCTTGTTACAATTAGAATTCAATAAATAGTAATATTTAACTGTGGTTCAGAGAAGGCTCTATTTCACTCCCAGGAATGGAGCAGGTATAATTTTAGAAGATGGGAGGAGTGCAGGTCACTAGAAACACTAGAGGGAGATTTAGTATTGGACTAGAGGAGTGGTTCCCAAAGTGGTTCCCTCACGATCACCTGTGAACTTGTTACAAATTGCAGATATTCTGGACCCAGCCCAGACCTACAAATCAGAAGCTCTGGAGATGGGTCCCAGCATTCTGTGTGCTAACAAAGCCTCCAGGTAATTCTGATGCACACTGTCTCTAGTTTAGGAACCACTGCGATAGAGAGAAGGACAGGGAGGGAAAATAGAAGTGATGAAGTCAGGGGAGAAGAATGTCTATTCACCTGGTGATTAATTAGAGAGGAAACAAGGAGTGCTGCCCCTCAAAGAGGCTGTGACCCTATCAGCAACCTCCTCCCCCACCCCCCCACCCCCACCAGTGGCAACTTTCTCCAGGCAGGCCAGCAATTTGCCATAATACACACGACAGAGCAGAGCTTGCTAAAAGAAAATGGGCTTGTATTACCAAGTTAGGGAAAGGGATAACTTCCCAAAGGCAGCCCCAGCGCAGGTAGACAATAGACAGAACTTGAAAGGCTCTTTGCTTTAGCAGAAGTGGGTGGCCATTGTTTTTGGTTATTTCAGATGCAGCTTTGACAGAGAGAGAGAAGTTGGTGTAGACACTTCCTCAAGCTTCCCCAGCTTGGCAATTTCTTGAACAAATTGCCTCTGACAGTTCAGGGTGAATGCGGGTCAAGGGTGGGTGTGGGAGGAGGCGTGTCAAGAGATGCAACTCCACTGGGATTTCTCTACTCCACCTGTTCCATCTGGACCACTTGCTTTCCCCCAAGCCACCCCCTTCTGCCAGACACCCAAGTACTTCCCATGCAGCCAAAAGTTTCAAATATGTTTAAAGAACATAACCAATCTGAAGTCCTGTGTGACCCAGCAGATTTTAAACCTGTTCCCAAAGTTAACCCAAAGAGCAAGATCTACACTGCCTTATGCACCTACTTCTCTTTGGTTCCACCTCATTGGAAACTTGAGTTTTCATTAAAAATTTAGTTTACACATCCTTAGACACATCCTCACTTGCAGAATGTTCTAAAGGGTGAAGACAAGATCTAAAGCCAGTTATCTTGTTAAAGTACAAGGAGGATCTTGTTAGAGACTATCAGAAATTCAGCTCCAACATGATTATTGAGCACTTACACTGCCAACTTTCCTGCCTTTCCCACAATCGTGTGCATACAGACCATTGTCATGTCCATACTGCAGCATGTAGAATGGAGGCTCAGGCACAGGAAGGAACTAGCCCAGGGTCCCACAGCTATTCTACATGGTCAACTGTGGATCTTCAACACCAGTGTCCTCACAGAGGTGGTGGGCAATCTACAACCAGGAGATCAGCTACAGGGGTGACCTTCCCTTAATTTAGTTAAAATGACACTCCTCATTTCCCAGCTGATGTATGTGCTGTGGTTTGCACTTCCAATGAAATGTTTCTGCGGCTGAAATTTATCACCACCTTTCCAAACTGGTGGAAAGCATGTTTTCATTTCAAAAGTATGTGATGCACAGCCCTCTTGCAAGTAAGGCAAACTGTTCTTGGCTTGACATGAACAAGGAAAACTGTAAAATTAACACTAACCATGTTCTTAATGACAGCAGTGTGAATGTGTTAGGAGATTTTACCAAAAAAACAGCAATTGGTTATTAGGGAAATACTGGGAACAGGTGCCTCATAACAACAACAACAACAAAATGTCCTTCAAAAATGCTTTTAAACTTACTTTTGGATAGAACACCTTCGCTGAGATTCCAAGAGGGCTTGCTATTGTTCTTCAAACATATAGAATATTTTTATACCAAAGGAAACCAACCATTCTTTGTATCTCTGAACGCAAAATATGTGGAAGTGGGTTTGCTTTAAGAAGGACTTCCACTGAACCTGGTTAATAACTAGGAGTGGGTTTCCCAGGAAGATGGGCATCCCTTTTTGAAGGAATGTGGGAAGAGGGGGTAGACTACGCTTCTAAAGTTATGCTGTGGAGCTGGTTTCCGTTCTCATAACACATTTCCTCCCCCAAGGAACAATATCGTTTCCTAAGTCATAGAAAGAGAAAAAAGAAAAATCACATTTATGGAGGATCTTTTGAATTCAGTTTCCTCTAATTCTTTCGACATTGTTAATCATTTGCTCTCTTGACAAATAGGAAACCAAGGCTCAGGCTGGCAGTGTAATTCGCCTAAGCTTACGGAATAAAAGAAGGGACTGAAAATAAAAGAAGGGACAGATCTGTTCAATTCCAGGTCTAACTGATTTCTCCACTCCACTGAAAGTCCCTCCCGATAAGACACAATTTTAATGGTGAGGAAACTGAAGCACAGATAAAGTAAAAAAGGTTGCCTTCAGTCGTAAAGTCAACATGGAGACTGAAGGTCACTGTGTGAAATGTTCAAGAAGCCACATCGTTTTTCCTTTTACATGCCTTGATTTAGCTTATGAAAGATCTCAGTATGTTACTTTCAGAGATTTTCCAGCTTTGGGGATGGGCTTTTGTTTTTCTTGGCAGCATTCATATTTGAAAGCAGTATATTTGACACTACTTTCTGGATTTAGCTTGATACAAAATGAAGCAAAGTTAGACCCACGCACCCTGCTCTCTTCCAAATTGTGAACACGTTAAGTTTACTTTTTGCTCCGGGCATCAGCGTTTCTAAAGGAGTAAGGCCCGAGTGGAGTCTTGTGATTTTGAGAATCAACAGTCTTGCTATTTGGCAATAATCCCCATTTTGCCCACCCATCAGAAGTGAGAAGAGAGGGAACTCTTGCATTAAAGAA
Source organism: Mellivora capensis (assembly GCA_004024625.1). Taxonomy (NCBI): domain Eukaryota; kingdom Metazoa; phylum Chordata; class Mammalia; order Carnivora; family Mustelidae; genus Mellivora; species Mellivora capensis. Next base: position 49,760 of record PISX010000280.1, read on the forward strand.
TCTCTGTTGATAAAACAATCTTTTTTCATGAACATTCTGTCTCCAGGAAACAAGGGATAGAGAGCACTTGTTAGTTAATAATAAAAAGAATTTGTCAGTGAATACTCAGATGAATGAATATTTTTTAAAAGCATGGAGTCCGTAAGGAATGTTAATCCAGCCTCTGCGTTCACTCCCCCACAGGACAACTGTGAAGAAATCACTGGCCTCTGAATGATGAATGGCCCCAGACTCAACTAGGAGGGAAGACAACCCCAAGCCCTATAATTTAGCATCTCCCTTTGTAAATTCCTGGGTAGGCTTCCTTTTTGGCTCTAGCTGATGAATGGGCTCAGTTTAAAGGCTTTGGGATACACTGCAAAATGACCATCAAGTATTGCTCTTCATATGCCATGCCCACCTCTTTTCAACCTATCAAGAAAATCTCAGCCCCAAGTGTATACATCTCAGCCTTTCCCAGACACATGCTGTTAAAAAGTTCTATCAGTTAATTTCAAATTAATATCTTAGGTGGCTCTAGGTGGTGGTGGGGGAGGGGAGAATCAGGAAGCTGAATTAGTAAATGACAGAGCAGTAATCAGTTTAAATGAGACTTCTTCCAGCCCTTTTGCTTGCGGATGACACAGAATTTGCAAGCCTAGAAAATCTCTCTTCTTGGCAGGTGGTACTATGGGGATGCCAGAGATTGCCTCCACAATCACCGTCTTACTCATTTATTTCGTCTTCTGCTGCAGTCCTCCATACATGCACCCACACCCCCATCCTCACTCCGGAGCTCTGTGCAGTCCAACCCTACCTGCTAAACAGCCCGCTGCATGAAGGGTTAAGGCTGCAGCCTTCCATTCCAGTAGGCATTGCAAACATTCGGATGTACTTTCTCATCTGCAGTCAGCCCTGTAGCTCCGGCTCCTGCAAAGCCTTTAGCACTTGCAGAAACATTATTTCCTCCCAGCTATGTTTGGTTTAAACTTGCAGTTGACCAGGTTCTCCTGCACAGGATCTTAAACTTAACCCTGCAGGCTTTTCCTTAGAATCTGTCCCTCTGCCTCGGCTGCATTTGTTTCCCCTGCCCTGTCCTGGAATGCCTCAGGGCCCTGTGTAACCTTGATGCTTCCTCCCCACTGGAAGTTAGAAGCATCCTTGCCTGCTGCATTACTGCACATTACCCTAGTAACCTTGTTTTTTCCTTCAACTCAAACTTCTCCGAACACCATCCAGCTGACCCTGAAATTCTCTAGCTGCCAATTATGGCTTTTCAACCCGCCCTGTCTCAAGAGATATTGTAGAGGGCAAATTGGGGAAAGAAGGTTTGGGAACTCACCTGCACAGCTGCAAGGATCAGACACAAGGATGGGGCTGCCGGCAAACTTCCCAGGGACTGTCTGCAGCCAAGTCTCTTGGCCTTAAAGGCACAGGGCACTTTTCACCATATAAGGAAGACAGTTTCACTCGTCTGCTTTGGGGCCTGTTTGGGCAAAGCAGCTCCTTCTCTTGATGATTGCAGAGGCTTAAGCCTTCTGGGGAAATCTATAGCCTGTCAGTTCTCAGGGATCTGTACCTAGTAGGCAGCTTCAATAACAGCAGTATAAGGCACAAGAATGGTGTTTGGTGGGCCATTTTCAGAGGCCAGAAAACCCTTTATATGGAGCTTTTCTCCCTACAGGAAAGGTTTAAGGTGACCGGGAAGACTTTCTCAATTAGATGAAAGGGCTTCTACTTCTATTTCAGGTTTGGCTTCCTGGAAGCCAACCATCCTGCTCATCTCAAAGGGGAAAGCAATTTTATCCCCTTTGTCCTGACTTTGAGACAAAAGAGAGGAGACTCAAGAGTGATAAAGCCTGTAGAGTGAGATTTTGATGAAGACACATTAGCAGTGTGCCCTGACAATGAGGGAAGTGGAGATGATTTTGTTATTTCAGCTGGTGGAGGCCCTTCCTAAACAGATGAACACACACAAACCTCACCAAGGCCATGTCCACTGCCGGGGGACCTTCCTGGGCTCCTGTGGCCAAAGCCCAGGGCTGAAGTTGGAGGGCTGCTTTATCTCTCAAATGTCAGAGATGAGAAGGTATTTTAGCAAAACCAAACATTTTCTGCTGATGAAATTCAAATGCAAGTCTGTCCTGTTGGTTTTGGGGTGGATTAAAAGCGGTTATAAAATGTGAGATTCTAAGAAAAAAGTGGAGCTTAATTTAGTTATCACTTGGATGGTTTACACTTTTTTCTTCACTGCCAACTGGATATTGTCTCTTTATTGCCTGGCTCCTATGCCTAATACTTAGCATCTGTATGATATATTTGGGATCTTTATAAAAATTCAATTTGGCACCTGATTATATATATAGTCTGATACTACTCTCACATCTTACCTTCTTACAGAGATTTTGATTCTCTAAGGACAAAGACCATTCGTATTCTTCCATACTTTGCTTAACACCTAGCGTGGAGCAAGCATATAATAGACTGGGAAATAATTACTGAATTAAATCAATTGGATGGGGGCACCTGGGTGGCTCAGTCAGTTAAATGTCTGCCTTCCACTCAGGTCATGATCTTAGGGCCCTGGGATCCAGCCCAGAGTTGGGCTCTGTGCTCAGTGGGAAGTCTGATTCTCCCTCTCCCTCTGCCCCTCCCCCTGCCTGTGCACACTCTCTCTCTCAAATAAATATTTTTTAAAAAGTTAAAAAAATTAATCATTTGGATGGAATCCAGGGTTTTTGCATATCTTCATAGTTTTATGAATAAAATGGGTTTTTACTAAATTGTTATTGTCTAATAAATCCATGATTGCTTTATCATCTCTTTTGTATGGAATAGTATTTATTTTCCATACCATCAAATTCTCCTCAAGGGCAGAGGTTAAAAGAATTCTTTAAAAGGTAGTCATTGTGATAAACTCCTTGATCCAGCAATCCGATTCCACGGAACTTAGTCTAAGGGAATAATTAAGCAGAAGCAAAACATTACCTAAACAAAAGCACATTGCACTGCTGTCTGTAATAATAAAAATAAGAAATGATCTGAAGGCTTAGATATCATAATGATAGCTCATACTCATTGATTGCTCCCCATGTGCCAGGCTCTGATCTAAGAATTTTATGTAGATCATTAGCTTATTTGATCATGACAAACTCATGTGGTAGGACTTGTCATCATCCCCATTTTTTTTTACTAGAAAACTAAGGCACAGAAGAAATTTTCATTTGAAATGAGGTATTCTGGCAAAGTATTTATAGTGCTAGCATCATTCTAGTTTCTTACCAAGACTTACTGAGCATTATAAGAGGCACTAAGGATAGACAGAGTAATAAAATTAATAATGGCCTTTGTGCAAACATTAAAAATAATAATTATGAAAGCTTCATACAAACATGGACACATGCTCATGCTATAAAGCTGAGAGGAGCATAATATAAAATATCTATGACTGCTACTAGCTAAAGATCTATAAGGGACGGAAAGCAATATTCAAAACTGAAAATAGTTGTATAATAGTGTTGGATTATGATATGAATTTCTCTAAAATTGTCTGAAATGTTTTTACTGTTTTTATTTAAAAATTAATACAAAGTTAATTATTGCCACAAAAACTTTGATCTCGGCATTCTTATTGCCTTTTTTTCCTATTTATTTATTTATTTATTATTTTACTTACTTACTTATTTTAGTTTCAGGGGTAGAATTTAGTGAATCATCAGTTACATAAAACACCCAGTGTTCATTACATCAATTGTCCTCCTTGATGCCCACCAGTTATCCCATCCCCCCACCTACCTCCCCTCCAGCAACCTTCAGTTTGTTTCCTAGAGTTACGCATCTCTTATGGTTTGCCTTCTTCTAAGTTTTCATCTCATTTCATTTTTCCCTCCCTTCCCCTATGTTTATCTGTTTTGTTTCTTAAATTCCATGAGTAAAATCATATGGTATTTGTCTTTCTCTGACTGACTTATTTCACTTAGCATAATACCCTCCAGTTCCATTCATGTCATTGTAAATGATAAGATTTCATCCTTTTTGATGGCTGAGTAACATTCCATTGTGTATATATACCACATCTTCTTTATCCATTCATCTGTTAATGGATATCTAGGCTCTTTCCCTAGTTTGGCTATTGTGGACATTGCTGCTGTAAACACTGGGGTACATGTGTCCCTTCAAATCACTATGTTTGTATTGTTTGGATAAATACCTAGTAGTGCAATTGCTGGGTCATAGGATAGCTCTATATTTACCTTTTTGAGGAAACTCCACACTATTTTCCGGAGTGTCTCTACCAGTTTGCATTCTCACCAACAGGGTAAGAGGGTGCCCCTTTCTCCACATCCTTGCCAACAACTGCTGTTTCCTTTTAGCCATTCTGACTAGTGTGAGGTGGTATCTCATTGTAGTTTTGATTTGTATTTCCTTGATGTCGAGTGATGTTGAACATTTTTTCATATGTCTGTTGGCTATTTGTATGTCTTCTTTGGAGAAATATCTGTTCATGTCTTCTGCCCACTTCTTAATTGGATTGTTCTTTGAGTATTGAGTTCGTTAAGTTCCTTGTAGATTTTGGATACTAGCCTTTTATCTGATAAGATATTTGCAAATATCTTTTCCCATTCTGTCAGTTGTCTTCTGTTTTGTTGATGGTTTCCTTTGCTGTGATGATGACGTCATAATAGTTCATATTTGCCTTTGTTTTCCTTGCCTTTGGAAACATGTCTAGAAAGAAGTTGTTGCAACTGAGGTCGAAGAGGTTGTTGCCCATGTTCTCCTCAAGGATTTTGATAGGTACCTGTCTTACATTTAGGTCTTTTACCCATTTTGAGTTTATCTTTTTGTATGATGTAAGAAAGTGGTTCTGTTTGATTCTGCATGTGGCTGACCAATTTTCCCAACATGGTTTGTTGAAGAGACTCTCTTTTTTTCCATTGGATATTCTCTCCTGCTTTGTCAAAGATTAGTTGAATATAGAGTTGAAGGTCCATTTCTGAGTTCTCTATTCTGTTCCATTGATCTGTGTATCTCTTTTTGTGCTAGTACCATGCTATCTTGATGATTACAGCTTTGTAATACAAGTCTGGAACTAGTGATGCCGCCAGCTTTGGTTTTCCTTTTCAACATTCCTTTGGCTATTCAGGGTATTTTCTGGTTTCACACAAATTTTAGGATTGTTTGTTCCATCTCTGTGAAAATGCTGATGGTATTTTGTTTGGGATTACATTGAAAGTATAGATTGCTTTGGGTAGCATAGGCATTTTAATAATATTTATTCTTCCAATCCATGAGCATAGAGTGTTTTTCCATTTCTTTGTGTCTTTATTTTCTTTCATAAGTGTTCTAAAGTTTTCAGAGTACAGGTCCTTTATCTCTTTAGTTAAGTTTATTCCTGGGTATCTTACGAGTTTTAGTGCAATTGTAAATGGGATCAATTCCTTGATTTCTCTTTCTGCTGCTTCATTGTTAATGTATAGAAATGCAAGTGACTTCCATGCATTGATTTTATATCTTGCAACTTTGCTGAATTCCTGTATCAGTTCTAGCAACTTTTTGGTGGAGTTTTTTGGGTTTTCCACATAGAGTATCATGTTGAATTTCATTCTTTTTATTGCTCTAAATTCATCCATCCTTCCATAGTCCTCTAAATGATGCTATAGTTCTTGTATCAAGAAGTTTCCTTCAAGGTGCCATTATCCCCAAGGATGCTCTCAGACAGCTGAATGTAGAGGTGGGGCTCATGTGCATCACACAGTGCACATCTACATTATCACCTGCCCTTGAATTAACTCTATATCAAAGTGTTATCTTACAATGTCCATTTTTACCTAATATCTTATGATTTGTGGACCTGACTGGGATAAAACATTGTGCTACACTGATGGTGAGGAAATGTGTCTCACCAAATTTTTCCTTATGTAGGAAGGCTTCCAGCAGCAAGGGTTCTAAATCTGAAAATGTTTATCAGTAAACAAACAGATATATTTCAGAAGATGAGCTTATTCGATGAATAAAGGAGAAAACTTTGGTATAAATTAATAAGCAATTAAAATTTATATAAAAATGCTCACAGCTGTTGAAGATTGTATTAAATTAATGCATTTATACCTTGTATTGCAAACTCAAAGAAGGGAAGCTGTAAAAAGCAAAATGAAAACTTGTATTAGGAGGTATTAATATTTTTATAGCCTTTGACCCAATACCATATTTTCTTTCCTAAAATTATTTAAGAAATTTTCTCACATGGGAGAAAGGGAGAGAAAACCATGTGAATCAAAATGAATGGATACATGAACTAAGATTTTAATAAGCTTAATAAATGTTTAAAGTAATTGTTCTTTTTCCTGATTAAATGTTAATAGTGTAAACTAAACTTTATCTGTTAAAGATATAAATTGACCTAATTTAATATTCTTTTTAACTAAATATGATATAATAATATATTATCCATTTTGAAAAACCGAAAACAAGTATAAGAAAAAAACCAATCAAACAAAACAGACTAAACACTATGTTTAGTACAATGGTTATTAATCTTCTTGTGGTCACAAATCCTTTGAATATTACGGTGAGAAGCATCAGAAAATACCATTTTACACGTGTTATTTTTATGTTTATGTATAAGGTTAAGTTTATTCTTAGGAATGTCACAGTTTCTTTGTATTCTTACATTTACTTTTTGGTTTCACAAATTAAAAAAAAATACATAGATGCCGATGTTAAAAGTATAATAAGTGAGAAGGTGAAATCCTTCCTAAAAGGACCTGGAATTATCTGTTAGAGGTTACGGTGGAGGCACAAAAACACATTAATCCCATCATTTCTCTCTTATGCAAAATTCCCAGGAGCTCATATACAGGAGAAGCTTCAGAATGGGAACCAGAGAATAATGTTGCTAGTGGCTATAAGTGAGCTCTGCACCCCAATGAGGAGCTGCAAAAGGCCAGGTTGGAGCCAAGGTTACATCAGCAAACGGGCTGATTCACAGCCCAGATCAGAAACAGCTACTCCCTCAGGAGGCAGCATGGAAGGAGATGGGGAAAAGCAGGTTTGGCTTGGAAGTAAATAAAATACTGTCTTACTCAGGCATCTATTATTTATGGCGTTGTATGCTTCCTTCCATACATTTTCTATGCTTATGCAAAAAATTACTACTACTACATACATTGTTCTATCATTTGATTTTTCACTTAATAACATTATAACATGAACATCTTTTATGTTATATATACATTTATTGCCTTCCTTTTAATTTCTGCAAAATACTTAGCTGTACCAAAATTTATTAAACATCCCTCTGCCCTGACATGAACAGACACTTCTCCAGAGAAGACATACAAATGGCTATCAGACACATGAAAAAATGTTCATCAGCACTAGCCATCAGGGAGATTCAAATTAAAACCACATTGAGATACCATCTCATACCAGTTAGAATGGCCAAAGTTAGCAAGACAGGAAACAACGTGTGTTGGAGAGGATGTGGAGAAAGGGGAACCCTCTTACACTGTTGGTGGGAATGCAAGTTGGTGCAGCCACTTTGGAGAACAGTGTGGAGATGCCTCAAGAAATCAAAAATAGAGCTTCCCTATGACCCTGCAATTGCACTACTGGGTATTTACCCCAAAGATACAGATGTAGTGAAAAGAAGGGCCATCTGTACCCCAATGTTCATACCAGCAATGGCCACGGTTGCCAAACTGTGGAAAGAACCAAGATGCCCTTCCACGGACGAATGGATAAGGAAGATGGGGTCCATATACACTATGGAGTATTATGCCTCCATCAGAAAGGATGAATACCCAACTTTTGTAGCAACATGGACGGGACTGGAAGAGATTATGCTGAGTGAAATAAGTCAAGCAGAGAGAGTCAATTATCATATGGTTTCACTTTTTTGTGGAGCATAACAAATAACACAGAGGATATGGCAAGATGGAGAGGAGAAGGGAGTTGAGGGTATTGGAGGGGGAGATGAACCATGAGAGACTATGGACTCTGAAAAACAATCTAAGGGTTTTGAAGGGGCGGGGGGTGGGGGGTTGGGTGAACCTGTTGGTGGGTATTATGGAGGGCATGCATTGCATGGAGCACTGGGTGTGGTGCAAAAACAATGAATTCTGTTACACTGAAAAGAAATTAAATAAAACAAAACAAAACAAAAAAAAGATCTTTCTTCCCTGCTGATGGAGATGTTTCCAACTTTTGTTATTATAAATATTTATTCACAATCTAAGTAGTAAAAGATAACATTTTAGTTGCTCCCCCCCACCTCCACCCCACAATGCCATGTCTTTCTGTCCCTGTACATGCTTATTTATGCACATGGGCAACAGTTTCTCTAGGATGGGGAGAAGTTGACCAGCTAGTAGATATGGGAATGCTCACCTACATGTTAGTAGGTAGTGTTAAATTGAACAAGTGCTCTTTTTTAAGTCTATGTTCTTAGTTCTTTTTTTACTTAAAAATGATTTTTTTTCTCTTGAAAAGCTAAGACATATACATAATAAAAACACCAAATGGCATAAAAAGGATATATGGGAAAAGGTAAGTCTTTTTTACCTTTTATTCCCCATTCCACATCTCCACTGTCAAAGTTTCCTGGGTGCTTTTCAAAGTGTGTCTGTGTGTGCGCGTGCACCCGCAAGCACGCAAATGAAATCATCTCTGTCTGTATATATCTGTGTGTATGTGTATGTACACATACACATAGATATGTCATTTGTGTGTGTGTTTCTGCAACTTGATCTTTACATTAATAATATATCTTAAAGATTATTCCACATCCAGGCCTGTAGATCTCCCTTATTTTTTTGAATAGGAGGATACCATAATGGCATCCTTTGGGAGTAGGCCATAATTTAACCCATCTCGTCTTGACATACATTCAGATTGTTTCAAGACCATTGCAATTATAATAATTCTGTAATGAAGATCTTTATTTGCCACCAGAAAAATCTTGTTGACATTTTTACTGGTATTACATTCAGTTAATAATTTAATTTTAAGAAGGCACCTGGGAGGCTCAGTTGGTTAAGTGGCTGGCTGCCTTCGGCTCAGGTCATGATCTCAAGGTCCTGGGACTGAGCCCCACGTCGATCCCCACGTCCCTCTCACTGCTCCGGGGGGAGTCTGCTTCTCCCTGTCACGCTCCCTCTGTGCCTTCCCTCTCTCTCTCAAAAAATAAATAAAATCTTTAAAAAAAATTAATTTTAAGAACATTAACATCCTTATAATACTTAACTTTTAATTTAAACATAGCAAATGCCATTTTATTCTCTCAAGATTCAATCATATACATTTTGCATATTTATTATTACTTTTACTCTAAGGTATTTTATTCCTCTAAGTACTGTTTTATTTTTTATTTTTATTTTTTTAAAGATTTTATTTATTTATTTGAGAGAGAGGCAGTGAGAGAGCATGAGCGAGGAGAAGGTCAGAGGGAGAAGCAGACTCCCCGTGGAGCTGGGAGCCTGATACGGGACTCGATCCTGGGTCTCCGGGATCATGACCTGAGCCGAAGGCAGTCGTCCAACCAACTGAGCCACCCAGGCGTCCCTAAGTACTGTTTTAAATGGGACTTTTTCCAATACACTTTTCTAACTTGTGGTTCTTATATAGTAAAGTTACTGGTTATTAATTACTGCACTTAACAACTAGTTTTCCTACTGTGTTATTTTATTTCCAATAGTTTTCCACGTGGCTCTCTTTTAGTCATGTATTTATATCATTCATAAATAGTTATCATTTTGGCTCATTCTTTCCCATTTCTTATACATTTTTTTCCTTTTCTCTAATTGGGTAGTACTTAATATTAGTTAAATGTGTTAACAATATTATCTTTTTGTTAAAAAATGTTTTATTTATTTATTTGAGAGACAGAGTGTGGGTGCGCTAGAGCACAAGCAGGGCAGAGGGGCAGAGGGAGAGGGAGAAGCAGGTTCCCTGCAGGGAGACTGATGGAGGTCCAGTGGAGGCTGGGCTCTATCCCAGCACCCCGGGATCCTGACCCTAGCTGAAGGCAGATGCTTAATCAACTGAGTCACTCAGGTGCCCCAATCTTTTCTTCTACAGTTTAATGGGAAACCTTTTTGTATTTTACTATTAATCAAGTTACCTTCTTAGAAAAAATTAGAATAAATGGAAAGCTCCTTGCCACTATAAAAATAACATGAATAAAATTTCAATTTGACCAAAAGTTTTTCTGGAACAAGTTAATTTTTTTAAAAAGATTTTATTTATTTATTTGACAGATAGAGATCACAAGTAGGCAAAGAGGCAGGCAGAGAGAGAGAGAGGAGGAAGCAGGCTCCCTGTAGAGCAGAGAGTCCGATGTGGGGCTCCATCCCAGGACCCTGAGATCATGACCCGGGCTGAAGGCAGAGGCTTTAACCCACTGAGCCACCCAAGCGCCCCAACAAGTTAATTTTTAATGACTAAACTTGGTAGCTCAAACACCCCTTGTCCTGACTGCAAGGGAAAATTCTGCTTCTAACTGTCCCTCAGCTTTTTCTTCAGGTTTCCAGGTGCTCTCAGAGGCCATTTCAAGCAGACCCAAGGCAGGCAGGGTATCCTTATTTTCTGTGCCCTGCTATCATTACCACAAACGGCTTTCAGAAAATGCTGTTCAGCACGGATATCCTCTGCTGGTGACACTGCAGCTGACCCCATGCTGGTCTCACTGAGGATGACAGGGAACCCTTCTCCCTTCTGTCCTTCCAACCAATGCGAGACAGATTCTCCCCTTCATCTCACTAGACAACTGATATCAGGATTAAACATAACAAGATGTTATTAGCCTAGGAAGTGAATGGAAGAGAAATAGTAGCACATATCCCAGACTGACCTTAGGGGTTCCCTATGGGGCTGTTAACCTGCCTCAATCCCCATCTGCTTCCAGATGTCAAGAGAAACTTTTCCTTCTCGATTTTGGACAATACTATCTGCCCAGAGAGAGAAGGAAGATAATCTCTGACATAAATGTAGGTCCAATTCCAGAGTTCTTATTTTCTATCCAAGATTGATAACTTCTAGAATGATAGTCAGAAGATCCATTCCCTTCTAAGAAGCGTTCACACCGCGTTCACAGACATATGGCCTATCCCCAAGGCACCCGCAAGACAATCATAGTGTAACCTGACATCATGAAGATTACAGAATTTAGAAGTGCCCTTGAGAGTTAACACCAGGTGAAGGTCTCTTTAAATTACTGTTAGATTATAGATTGACTTCTTTTTAAAGACTAGATTTTTAAAATTTGGTTACCTGGGCTGAGAGGGCAGAACTAGGAACTATCTGGACACCCGTTTGAAGGAAGAACTAACCAGTGTATGCTCCAGGGTATAGGAAGTGTCCTGAACAAAGGCTAATTGACTTGTTGACTATCATGAAGGCTTTAGTAACAACAGTTCATTTCATATAAAGTCATACACATGGAAACAATATTCCCTATATGTATTCCACACTGTGCCCTGCCCCCCCGTCCCACAGTAGCCAGGAAACTGAGGTCAAATCTAATCTCTTCTAGGATACTTGACTCTTTCCATAAGATCCATCAATTCTTTGGGGCACCTGGATAGCTCAGTGGGTTAAGCCTCTGCCTTCGGCCCAGGTCATGATCTCAGGGTCATGGGATAGAGCCCCACATGGGGCTCTCTGCTCAGCAGGGTGCCTGCTTCCCCCCCACCCCGCCTCTCTGACTGCCTCTCTGTGTACTTGTGATCTCTCTCTGTCAAATAAATTAATTAATTTAAAAAAAGATCCATCAATTCTTCAAGCCCCTATTACTTTGTTTGAACTCCTTTTTACTGAATAGATAGATACATGAATATTATTGATACTTGCGGCTTCATTTTTCTGTCTTTTGAGTCCATGGTCCTTCTGAAGGTAGGGATTTACTCATCCTTTGACAAGATTGTTGGAAAGTCATGCTGGACTCTGTTCAGAATCCTGGGGATACAGTTATGGACAAAATGGTCAAAGTCTCAACATTCCAGGAGCTTACACTCTTGTGGGAGACAGACCAATAAAGAAATAGAGGAGAAATGTTAGGTAGTGATAAATTCCATGATGAAGAGAAAGTAGGATATGTGAAGGGAGTGACTGCATGTTGATCAGGAAAGGATTTTCTGAATTCTTGCTTTGTAAGCTCATCACATCTTTCTTCTTGGTCCCAATAGCACTTGCAAATGGTTGGTGCCAAGAAGAATTAGAGAATTGTTTATTTATTTTTCGAAACCTGACACAAGTTTCAGAAAGCAGAATTTGGTCTTTAATCTCCAAATCAGATGGCATTCTCAATGGCTTTTTTCAAAAGTAATTTATTTATCCATTTATTCAATAGCCTTTTCATGTATGCTTGCCCTCCTGTATTTCCAGTATACTGCCTGTTGTCACTTACACTAAAAGCGCATATGCAAAAATAAAGTGATCTCAAATTCTGGTCAAGAAACATCTGCTAAATAGTTGGCATTATTCTTAGACAATCTTCTCTTGGAGCAATTTTGGAAACTCCCTAGTTGTACTTCTGTAAAGGTTTGCACCTGGGAAATGGCACGGAGGCTTTTATGAGGGATGCTGTTATAGCCTCTCACCAGTGCTGAGAGAAGAGAGGCTGTTGGGAGCTCTATTTTATGCTACAGTAAGGTTAGCCATTTACTGTGCCCATAAGCTATTTCACTTGCAATAAAGGTCAATGGGCCTTTTTAGGAAGGAGAGCTAGACCCCTGTTGAAAACTGCTGTCTTCCATAGTCAAAAAGACAGGCTTCTTTAGGTTCTTCTGGAAAGTTGTAGGATGTTTATTTAGTTGGCAGAGTGGTTCAATATGACCGGCTGATGAGCAAGGTAATAAGAATTCGCTGACTTCAAGGTGGAAAACTTCAATCCTAAGGGAGCTTGACCACAAAGCTAAGCAGGGTGTGGCCAGCAGTGGGTCTGGTTGTCACCTTGACATGTGAACTCTACAAGAAATACATTTCTGTACCTGGAACTCCCTGTCCCTGGACTTCCTAGGAAGGTGGCATTATAAATGACTGCAGTGTGCAGCCCCCAGCAAGTCCACTACAGCAGAAATGGTCCTGCTAACAATGTATTTTTCTTTCTTTCTTGTTAGCTTTTAAATGAAATCAAATTGGGTAGGTGTTTCCCTAAAAATAGTGCAGGGCACTGGGCTTCAACATTTTTGTTCACTATCTCTTAAAGGAATTTTGAAAAACTATCCTTTTTCAGTTTTAAGTTGTAATGTAAAAAAAAAAAAATTGTGGCCGTAAGACTGTTAAAAAAAATTCATCTGGATTGAGCTATCATTACCATTATTACCTGGAGTACCTGTGGCAGAGACAATGCTGTGTTTACCACTCCCTCTTCTCTTTCTACAGGTATAGGAAGATTATACTTCTCAGTTTCCCATTGGAAGTATGGACTAAAATGATATATTGCTTCCTGACCTAGGCAGGTAAGAGTGGCTTGAGTTCTTATGCTCTCTTTCTCTTATCTTCCAGTTGGAAGCTGGGAACTCTGAGACTGCAGAGATGCAAGATGGAAGCAGAGTTATCTACCATCAAGGAGAGCCTCCTTGTCTCTGCCAGACTATGATATGGACAGGCAGTAAATTCTGTTGTGTTAAGCCACTGAAGTTTTAGGTTTCTTACACTATCCTGATCCATATATGGCAGAACTGATCAAAACAACATGAACATATTGCCACTTTTGATAGATCATTATTAAGAAAAGAATTTCATTGTAGAAAATGAATCTCTTCATAAAAACATTCAGAAAGTTTGCTCATGTAGATGGGAATGAAGGCAGGCATAGCAAATATCACTCGATTCCCACTGAGTTATATGCATACCTGAGTGCAAATCACCATAGCATAATTTTGTAAAATGGGAGAAACACTACTGGAAAAGGGAGGTGGGAAAAGATTTCCTAGGCAGTCAATCTTAGGCACAAGTTACATGAAATTTGGAGATCTGGAAATTAGTTTCCTTAAAAAATATCTATGTTGGGCAGCTGGGTGGCTCAGTGGGTTAAGCCTCTGTCTTCAGCTCAGGTCATGATATCAGGGTCCTGGTGATCGAGCCCCACATTAGGCTCTCTGCTGGGCAGAGAGCCTGCTTCCCCCCCCCCCCCCCCCCCCCGCCTTCTGCTCTGCCTACTTGTTATCTTTCTCTCTCTGTCAAATAAATAAATAAATAAATAAATAAATAAAATCTTAAAAAAAAAAATCTATGTCTATATACCCTTTGGAAAGTCTGTGAATGCCCCGTGTAACACTTGTACCCCACATTAAAAATGAGTCTAGGAATGAGGAAGGAGGGTCATGAGATGGAGTGTCCCTTGACCTGATCCTCTTTTGGCTGCAGACATTCAACCCAAATCCTTGGTCCATCTTTTCTTGACCTTCCTTCTGATTTCTACCAGCTCACAATAAAATAGATCAAGATCAAGATTAAAGTCTGTAATATATAAAGTTATTTTAAATCGATAAGAAAAATATAACTATTTCAACAGAAAAAGATGGGCAAATGATAGGAACAGGCAATTCACAAAAGAAGAAATACAAATGGCCAATACCCACAGAAAATGTTAAAGCTCACTTGGAAATCATAGATGTGCAACTTGAAACAATGAAATACAATTTTGGAAATCAAATGGATAAATTAAACTTCAATGGTGGTTAAGGGAAGAATATCATTTCTAGACAGTAATTTGGTAATACACATCAATATTCTTTTAAAAATCTATAAAGTTGACCTAGAATCCCACGTCTAAGAATTAACCTTTAAAAAAAATTTATTCATTTATTTCAGGGAGAGAGAAAAAGAGAGAGAGCAGTGGGAGGGGCAAAGGGAGAGAACCCTCAAGCAGACTTCCTGTTGAGTACAGAGCCTGGCGCTGGATGTAGGGCTCCATCCCACAAGATCAGAACTTGAGCTGAAACCAAGAGTCGGATGCCCAAACAACTGGGCCACCCAAGCACCCCTTCTAAGAATTATTCTAAAGAAATAATCATGAATAAGTAAAACGAAATCAAAATGACTCAGCCTCAAGCTTTTATCACAGTGTTTTTTAGTCAAGGGTTCTTTTGGTTGCAAATATTAAGTTGTAAGGCATCTTTCATTTAAAATGCCTCCTCTCAGCTACATTTTCTTATCTCTTAAGCTAAAATTATTGAATGATTTAGACTAATGGCTTGCTGAGTGCCAATAGGGTGGCTTTATCCAATCGACTTGCTTTCTGTGAAGAGAAGCATCATAAGGATGCATAGGATTACTTCTTACAGGGGATATACGTGGGGTTAGGTTTCAGTGCCTGTGCTCCATAAGAGACAGGAAATGATATGCTATGTTTACCCAGAATGTTAAAGAATAGAAATAATTGAAAAGCCCTACCAGTATGTGAACAATGCACCTGACACCATGTAGTGAGACAGTCATTCAAGATGTTCTTGTAGAAAACTATTTAATGACATGGAAATGTACTTGTGATATATTTTTATTTCTAGAGAAAAAAAAAAGCAAGTCCAAAGAGAATAAACAGTTTAATCTCATTTTAAAAGTTTACATTTATAAAGGAGGAAAGTGCTACGGATAGAATGTGTCCCCTCTTCCCACTCCAATTCATATGCTGAAGCCCTAATCCCCAATGTGATGGTATCTGGAGGTGGGGCCCTTGGGGAAAACTGGGTTTAGATAAGGTCCTGAGGTTGGAGCTCGCATATTGGGATTAATGCCCTTATAAGAAGAGAGAGAAACCAGAGCTCTCTCTTTCTCCACACATCAAGAAGGGAGTTTGCAAACCAGAAAGAGGGTTCTTACTAGACAGTGAATCTGCAGGAACCTTGATCTTGGACTTCTCAGCTTCTCAGTTCCTCCACAACTGTGAGAAGTAGATGCTTATTGTTTAAGCCACCCAGTCTATGGTATTCTGTTGTGGCAGCTTGGACTGACTAAGAAAAGCTATACATCAGAACTTTAGGTAGAAATATTTGGATGAAACCAGCATTACTGCTGATTTCCATTTTCTTATCTTTATGAAGATATTTTCTTCTAAATTAATTACAATTAACATATAAAAGTATCTTAATAAGAAAAGCATTAAGGTTAAGGAGTAGTTCTCCAAACTCAAAGAAGACTGAAGAAAACCAAATCAGTACCTAAATTCTGGATGAACTAAAGTCAAGAATTCAGACAAGAGGCTGCAAAAAATTTATCCTGTTCCTGGAGCACTGCACACACACAGGCTTTGGTCATGAGCAACAGCAGATTCTAAGCGCCAGAACTGGAAGATGAAGAGATGCTACTGAGAGAAAACACCTCACCTACTCTTTGTGCTCCCCACTTTCCAGGAGCTGGGATGTGAGCTCTAAAGCCCTTCAGGTAAATTTTTTGACTTCTATATGAAGGCACAGTTTAGGGAAAAGAGGACTGGACACAGAGGACCCAAATCCAGTCTGATGGTTTACTAGTTGGTTACCTTAATGAAGCCTCTAAACCTCTTTGAGCCTCTTTGGAGGTAATAATAAGTAAGCTACTAAGCATCTGACTCTTGATTTCAGCTCAGGTCATGATCTCAGGGTCATGAGACCGAGCCCTCCATCGGGCTCCATGCTCAGTGCAGTCTGCTTATCGCTCTCCCTTTGCTCTTCCCCCCGCCCTCAGCCCCATGCGCTCTCTCTCTGTCTCTCTAATAAATAAATAAAATCTTAAAAAAAAATAGGTAACCTGCTTTCCTCATATGCTTTTGTGACAACTGAATAAGATAACATGTTCAAGTGTTTGAAAAAATGATATGATACAAATGTGCATCTGCACTCATGCTCACAGGTTGCTCTCTCTCTACACACACAAATATATATATACTACAAATATCTCAAATATATATATAGATATATCTATATATATATCTGTGGAAATGATCATTAGAAGCCTAAACCCCTGCTTTGACTTTGGCTAAATGTAAATGAAATTATAGATCACTATAGATTTGATGAATTGCCTTAAGACAACGTCTTGTTGACCCCAGTACTTTGAGAAGTGCTGAATATTACTCTCCTCCATAAGAAAGAGAAGGTTAGAGAAGATTTACTTGCTGGTGAAAACAGGAACACAATAAACAAGGAACACTGTTGAAAGATAAGCTAGAGGAACAAAGGTCTTATTTAAATTTAAATATTTACCAACAGTGTTTTAGAATAAATTATTGTCCCCTTCTTGAATGTTTATTGAGAAAAGGATGACACTAAGATATTCAAGTTTAAGCAACAAATATGACCATAACCACAAAGTCTAAGATTACCACAAAGCTTGTAAAATACATCTGATATAGGAAATATATTTATTGCTTGGTTATAAAATATGTTATGGAAATTATATTGTTTCCAGGCTGAATATGTACTCTCTGCTTTGGACAGTAAACCCATTCCTCAGTCAACAGACTCACCAGCAATATATATTAGATAGATTCTCATCAGCAGTTAACCCCCTCCAGCAGTGTATACCAGGTAGATTCTTGCATGAGTTCAAACGCTTCAAACACTTGGTTCTAGCTTTCTCTTGGCATACCACCTGGCAAACCCTCAGAAACAGAGTGCTTCTAGAATATTCAATCAAACACAGCAAAGTTTGATTTATTTCACAATGTTATTGAAGGTCACATCTGAGGAGTTGACAATGCGAGTGAGAGGAGAAAAATAAATTTTTACTGTATTTGTGTATTGTTGGAATCTTATTTCATCAAGCACTTACTAGTAATAACTACATTTAAAGCATTTTCACTGGGGTGCCTGGGTGGTTCAGTTGTTAAGCAACTGCTTTTGGCTCAGGTCATGATCCCAGGGTCCTGGGATCCAGCCCCACATGGGACTCCCTGCTCGGTGGGAAGCCTGCTTTTCTCTCTCCCACTACCCCTGCCTGTGTTTTCTCTCTCGCTGTGTCTCTCTCTGTCAAATAGTCAATAAAATCTTTTAAAAAAAGTGTTTTCACCATAGCATAGCACTATATAAGCAGTTATTCATATATCGGCAGGTGGGAGGGGGTAGGGCTTGAGCCTTTTTTCTTCCATGAGCGGAAGTGTATCAAAACCAACCCTCCAGTTAGTTGCATGAAGCTGAATCTGTTCACAGATGTATCTCATCAACTCCCACATTATTGGCCTGCCCATTAATTTAAAAGTAATGATTTAATTATCAGCATTTAAGAGCTCAAGTGATTTCTGCATAAAAAATACAATATGATGCTAAAGTGGATTTTTTTAAAAAGATTTTATTTATTTATTTGACAGAGAGAGATCACAAGTAGGTAGAGAGGCAGGCAGAGAGAGAGGGGGAGGAAGCAGGCTCCCTGCTAAGCAGAGAGCCCGATTAAGGGCTCGATCCCAAGACCCTGAGATCATGACCTGAGCCGAAGGCAGAGGCTTAGCCCTTTGAGGGCTAAGGCGCCCCTAAAATGGATTCTTGCTCTGCATACGTTCCACATGTCCGCCACTCGCTTCCTTCACACCCCCGGAGAGTGAGGAGTTAGAATTCCTTTTGTAATCTGGGCAACCAGAAGCGATTTAGCTTTAGCTTTGAGTGGGCAGATGCATTCAAGTGAGGTTTGAAAGGTGGAGATCCCCACTGCCTCTGTGGCAGGCATGATCAAGGGTGATTTGGGATTTTCTGCGGGAGCATTCTTGTCGCCAGCTTTGTGAGGATCATCAAGTGAGGTCAGCAGCATCTTTCAGCTGTTGTTATTTTTGTTACCAGTATGGACCTAACAGGTGAAGCTTGGCTCCAGGGCCAACAGTAACAGCCTCAGTAGCTTCCTGGTCTCTACATTGTTCCTAGAGTTAATGGTGCAGGGGAAACTTCTTGATTTCCCATCTTCCTGACCAGCAGAATTGGCAGCTTCCTTGGGGGCGGGTTCTTCATTGTTCCTCTGGCAGTTAGCCTGCAAGACCAGCCTCAGTACACTGTGAGCACCTAATTCCCTGTTGGAAGCCCTTTGCCCTTTGTGCTGAAAATAGCCAGAGTAGTTTTTATTTTCTGTAACAACTCTGACTAATGCAAAGGAAAAATAAGAAATCTGGTAACATCTGGCCCTGATTTTGGTTATGGTAACAATAGGCTGGTAATGAGCAGGAGGCTCCAACTTGCAGAAATCCTACCACACCTCAGTGTAGCCCCCAACTGGAGGCCATTTATAAAGCACCATTTTTCACTTTATTTGTAGTGTCAGCTTGGTTTTTTTAATAGACATCCCACCTTTCTTAGTTATTGTACCTCTCTGGACCCAGTAGGGATTTTCAGTTTGCCACCCCACTAATATTTACCTAAAGCTTGTTTGAAAAACATTTTTTGATTTTCTAAAGAACACAGTTTTTCCATTCTAAATATACTCCAAAATGCCCCCAGGTCAAAACTAGAAAGCTGTACCCCTAACTTCATTTTTTAGGTCCCTAATAGAACTGTTTTTGCTCAACTCTGAAACTAGTTGTCTTATTAACCTTAAGGATGTTGTTGAGTAAAGTGTAATGTCTCTACTATGAGGATGCAGCAAAGAGGTTTCTTCCAAGTCAAGTTTTATCTTATAACCATGTAATAGATCACATTTTGCTTTTGCATGGGCTTTTAAAAAGGTGGGGCTAAAGGCTACCTGAGTGATGGACTTCTAAAAGCACATATGATGTCATACTTGCACAGTATACTAACTCTACTCCTGTGTCTCATGCTTCCTACTGCCATTTTCTCTTCACTCAGATGTCTTCATATATATATGTATATTCATATATATGTATATGTGTGTATATATATATATATATATATTTAGATTTATTTATTTATTTTAGAGAGAGAAAGAGCACGTGGGTGGGAGGAGTGGCAGAGGAAGAGAGAGCATCTTAAGCAGGCTCCACCTTCCATGCAGAGCTGGAGGCAGGGCTCTGTTCCAGGACCCTGAGATCATGACCTGAGCCGAAACCAAGATTTGGATGCTTAACCAACTGAGCCACCCAGGCACCACCCAGTTTTCTTCACATATTAAAAAGATCCTATTGTACTAAGTTTGAAATCCATTTTAAGTCCTTCTTGTAATATAATGAAGAATAAATAAATATTCAAATAAACTGCCTTCACTTCCCCTGCTCTATTCCTTTTATTACGTCTAACAGATACCTGTTCCTCAGTCCTCTCTGCCTTCATATGCTTGGTTATGTACTTTTGCCAATGTCTTCACAGACCAAAGCTATTCACGGGTCTGATCAGGATTTTGCAGTCTAACAAAAATTTTAAAGATGTAGTTAAGTCGAAGAGTGAGGAAATTTCAGCAAAAACCAATTTGTTCAGTGGTTTTTCACTGACTAAGAATCCCAGGTGATTTCTGTATAAACCAAATGGAAGACAGTCTTTCTGGGAACCAAAGGATTATACTTCTTTTGAAATATCCAGTATCTATCTGATTTTAAACTCACCTGATTTTTCCACTTTAATTAAACATCTTATTTTGAGATAATTATAATTCACTACTGTTGTAAGAATAATATGAATAATCTCATGTACTTCTTACCCATCACATTACATCACATTTAGGATACAGATACCAAAACAGTCAAGATACAGAACATTTCCATCGCCAGAAGGATCCCTCTGTTGCCCCTTTATAGCCACACTTCCTTCCCTCCCAACCCCACCCCTAAGTACCACTAATCATTTCTCCATTTCTACACTTTTGTCATGCCAAGAATAACTAATTTCTTTCGATGACATAAATGTTCCTCGAGGTGAAAACAATGACATTTACCACCATCCACCCCCAGCTTTGATTCCTTATCTGCCCTTCTTTAACCTCGAGAAGGCT
This sequence comes from Mellivora capensis, assembly GCA_004024625.1. Taxonomy (NCBI): domain Eukaryota; kingdom Metazoa; phylum Chordata; class Mammalia; order Carnivora; family Mustelidae; genus Mellivora; species Mellivora capensis. Next base: position 70,577 of record PISX010000280.1, read on the forward strand.
CGAGAAGGCTGACCTTTGAGGGCTATATTTGACTCTCTTGTTCTGTGGCTTCCAATCAGAGTCAGTCATGAGAAGCACTGGCAGAAGATGAAAGGAGTGGGAGAAGAGAGATGTAGGAATATTCATTCCCTTGTGCATTTACCCTTCCCCATGCCTTATGGTGGTGGTGGTGAGGGGTAATGGTTGAGGAGAAGGGAAGGAGGAGGAGGGGAAGAAGGAGGGAAAGGAGAAGGAGAAGAAACACTACCACCACCACCAGAGAGGAAAGTTCCCAGGTGGGGAAATGGACAGAGACTTTAGCCAGTTGAGTTGCCTGCCTTCAAGGGGTGAGGCTATCTTGGATAGTGAAATAAGCAAATGATTGTGATGGACTGAAGATTAGAATTTGAGATTGAATTCCTTGATTTGGCACAATTCTTTGATCTAACAAAAAAATTCTTGATCTAGGTAAGGGTAAGGTTTAATTAGATTCAAAGCAAAATGGAGAATCTTTTCTGGATTTCTTTTACAGTTTGTAGACGACAGTTCATATTCCCTATCATTAATGGTTTGATGCTCTCAGCCTTACTGCTGGGTTACTCAATCCCAGAATTTACCGGTTTGCAGTTTGAAAGGCTTATGTTCTGCCTGCAGTGAATAAATTGCCATTGTCATGTCATGTCTACTTATGGATTATAGCCAAAGTTTAATAAACACTAAGTGTTAGGCATGGGCTGAGCATTTTATATTCATTATTCTATTTATCTTAGCCCACAATCTTGTGAGATAGATATTTTCCTAATTTGACAGATAGGAAAACTTAAGTTCAGAGATCCTAAATAATTTACCCAAGGACACACAACTCAAAAGTGGAGGATATGCAATTCAAGTCTCTCTTTTAATAATTGTGCCGTATTGGCTCTCAATGAGGTGTATTGTTTTACACCTGGAAACAGAAAGAGGGGGCTGCTGCTTCCAGTGATCTTGATTGCTCTTCCCTTCTTCTCCTGGATAGCTCCTATACTTTCTCAATCTCTGATCAAGAGTCATATCTTCAGGGTGTTATCCCCATCTTCCTGCCCAGGTATACTCCTCATAAACACTCTCATAGTGCTGCAGATTTCTCACTTGTAACAGTTGTCTCACAAAAATTCATATTTGCTTGTGTGATTTTTTTTTGATCAATGTCTATCTTCTCTCCTCTAGATTATAAGCTGCATGAGAGAAGCCATTTTGCTCCATTACATCTTTACCAGTTATAGCACAATGGCTGACAAAGAGTGAGTGACCAATAATGAATCCTTTTATCTTCATTTCATAGAATTATAGATCCTCAGAGTCAGAAGTCACCCCAACTCCTAACTATCCTACTCATCCATCAGAAATCCTGTGGCATTATTGTAAACAAGTGCAAGTGGTCAACCAACTGTTCTTGAACCATCTTTGGACCACTCTGACTACTAGAGCTAGCCATTGTTCAGGAGAGCATAGTAATAAGTTCCAGCTCTATCTACCTCCTTCCCCCGTCCCCCCAAAAAGAAAACTTCACCCAAGTCTTCTCTTCTTCAGGCTGCATGTATCTAGGGCCTTAGACTATTCTCATATAATCATCTTGTCCACATTCTTCTGAATGGGTGTTTCTCATGCTCAGTCCTCAGGATAGAGATCTGAACTTTAGATATGTTCTGACCAGATTTAAACTAAGATTATGCTAACTGAATCTCATCTCTGACTGATATAGAGTGTGAAGGAAACTTCAATTCCATTTAAAATATGTGTAATGGAGGTAATTATTTAATCACTCTATCTAGTGTTTCCCAAGTACCTGTGCTGGGTCTCTCTCCTCCATGCCACGCTATTCCCCTCACCTCCCTAGAAGCCAAGGATTCTCTCATATACCTAGTAAAGGATGAGTAGGTGGTTCATGGGTATCTTGAACAATCAAGAAATGGGATTTACTTACATGGGACAGTATAGATGGAATTCAGAAAAGTCTTGGGTTATAAGTGTATGTTCTTAGGCTGGACAAACCACAGGTGGCATGAAGATACCTGCTGATAGAAGGAATAGCAAAATAGCTCTTCTTTCTATGCCTCATGCAATGGTCTTTAAAATGATTAGTCATCTCAGCTTCCTCCTGGTTCTGGACTCCAACAATGGTGGGCAGTCTTCTGATGTTGACCAGCCTCACCTCCCCCAGGCCTCTTCCTGTTGTACTTCACGGGTACCCCAGGTCATGTACTTTTCTCTTTCTTTTTATTTATTTATTTATTTATTTACTTACTTACTTACTTACTTATTTTGACAGACAGAGATCACAAGTAGGCAAGAGAGGCAGGCAGGGAGAGAGAGGAGGAAGCAGGCTATCCGTGGAGCAGAGAGCCCGATGTGGGGCTCAATCCCAGGACCCCGGGATCACGACCTGAGCCGAAAGCAGAGGCTTCAACCCACTGAGCCACCCAGGCGCCCCTACTTTTCTCTTTCATTTCAAGTGCTGTCCCATCTCTGTATCTGTGGTCCTCCTTAGGAGTGGTGGGGGATGGTGCCTTGGCCCTTCAGTTAATCTCTTTAATGTCATGATCTCTGGGCGCCCTCAAGATAGTCCTTTGATTTTCAAAAGTCTGCCTCCAAGTTGCAAAGCTGAATATGTACCATTCTTCTCTTTTATTCGCAATCCAATCATTCTACTTTCTTTGAAACATTGTGGTCACATAAAAGGAAGTTGAGAAAAGAAAAGCAATAAATTAATTTTTAAAGACATTATCTTGTTACAATTATATTGCTACTAAGCCCTATCTGTACTTGTGCCATTGATTCTTTTGGCTTCAAGACAAGGATCCAAATACTTTTAAATGTAGGTCCTTTTGGTGTTGAAGAAAGAGATTATTTTCTCTAAAAGAAATCCTATTTTAATTTCCAACAGAATTGTCTAAGACAAAAAAAAAAAAAAGCCAGTCTTTCACTTTAAAAAAATGCTCATTCATTCAAGAAATATTTATTAAGTTACTGCTGGGTGCCAGAAATTTTGCTTTCCCATTCCTGTTCTTTAAAGTACCTGGGAATCATAGGAATCAATATACTGGTCGGTCATAAATAAGACAGTCTCTGTTCTGGGAACTAACACTCTAGTGGGATTTTATGGATATGGCTATATTCATTCATTTAGCTGTTCATTCGACATGTTTTCTGAGCCCCCGCTCAACATGTGATACTAAACACAGTAAAGACATGTCACCTGCGCTCACCGATCAACAGTTAAACAGATAAAATAATTACTTTAAAGTGTATTTAAGGTTATTTAATGCAGACAAAGAAGGTCTTGAGGGAGGGCATCATGGAAGATCTTCCAGAGGAAGGGAAGCTTGGGGTTTACTTTCATGAATGAGTGGGAGCATCAGAAAGTAAGGAAATGTGAAGGGACACTCTAGAACATGCAAAACACAGATGCAAGAGAAGCAAGACTATGTTTGGAGAGTGACAAAGTACACAGATTTAGGTCAAGTAGAATGGTTTTTGTCCCAATACAGTTCAATGCACAAGAAGAAACTCAAGTTCTCTGAATTCCTGTGTTCCCTCTTTCTTGAGAGTAAAACCTTGACTGTGCAAGTGGAAACCATTCAAATAATTGCCAGTATGGATGCCCTACATTATGCTGTGAGACACCGGTGCCTCAGAAGTGTTTCAGGGCACTGGAAAGTAGAGGTGGGGGTTGGCTCCAGTACTACTTGGGGATCCAATTTCTGTAAAATATGGTGGTAGGTCTTGGCTGTGTGATCTTTACGTCAAACCTCAGGTTTTTTGGTGACATAATTTACCCACATCTCTAGGGTGGTTCAGCTACAAATCTTGGGCAGAATTCATCCTAAGCTACTGGCAAACATCACTTACTGTCAAGCTTTAATTCAATTTCTCCTCTACCATGTATTCTTAGGTTAGTAAGGGAGAAATGATTTTGGAAAGAGAACATTTACAGAAGAAAATTTAAAAACACTTTCCTTCAATGCAAATGGTTAATGGAATAGGGTTTTTCACTTAATCTATAAGCACCCTGGTTACTGCAGCTCAGGTTCTTTATTCACTCAATTCTTTTGGGCTGATCCTCCTTTCTTGCTCCAGGCCAAGCAGAAAAGTACTACACTGGGTTCTAATCACTGACTGAATTAATATTCAGAGTTATGAGCTCAGCTCAAGGTTCCAAATAATAGCCTCTTCCTTTATGCCTCAGTACTCAGAGAATGGCAAACAGAGAAAGAATAAATGCATACACTCTGTCAATTATACTGACCATTGTTTAAGAGGGAATTGTCATTTCCATAAATAGAAATGCAAGAAAAACTAAATCATTGACTGCTTTTAACTGATAAGTCTACTTGTTTCAAAAGGTCATCACAAACTCTTGCTACACTATGGTTTTGAAAGTAATCCTTTTCATGAAAAGATGAAAAATATATTAAAATATGAAATATATATGGAAAAATATACTTTTAAAGTTTTGAAATGTGTAAACCATGTATAATAAAGTTTGTATAGTTGAGCCGTGGAAAATTAAGTGCAAGAATGTAATTGCACTTTCGGTTTCAAATGCTGTACTCATTTTCTGAAATTTTCAGTCAGAAACTAACCATCAGGTTCTAAATTCACCTGCTAGGAGGAATCTGGGCAATTTATTTTCAGGGTGCATTTTTTTCCTTCCAGAGTTCATTTTAGCTTCTTGCTTTTAGTGGCTGACTTTTTCAGATGTAGAGAGCTCTGACCACACATCTGAAGTTAGGACATGACTGTATGGGTGATAACTACAAATGTTCTCTGCTTTACAACAAATACTTTTCTCCTTACCCCGGTGTAACACTTCTAGGTTATTTGCTGGAAAGATCTCAGAGCGTTATAAACGTGTAGGGTTGCCATTGTGAACAAACATCAATTCAGAACCTGCTCTTTTTTTTTTAATTTTTATTTTTTATAAACAAATTTTTATCCCCAGGGGTACATGTCTGTGAATCGCCAGGTTTACACACTTCACAGCACTAACCATAGCACATACCCTCCCCAATGTCCATTACCCCCAGCAACCCTCAGTTTGTTTTGTGAGATTAAGAGTCACTTATGGTTTGTCTCCCTCCCAATCCCATCTTGTTTCTTTTCTTCTTTTCCTACCCCCCTAACCCCCCATGTTGCATCTCCACTTCCTCATATCAGGGATATCATATGATAGTTGTCTTTCTCTGATTGACTTATTTCACTAAGCATGATACCCTCTACCTGCTCTTTTATGGTGTAGTCTGGTCCAACTCACTGTGGATAGTTCTGCAGACCTACCTTTTTATTTTAACCAAAGAAAAATCTCAAAATCATTCCTTGCTGCCCCCAGGTCTTCTACAGCCTTGTTAATGCTGCATGGGCTTTTGTATCAATTATAATAATTAAAATCTCATGTTTAGATACAAAGAAGTATCAAGCCACAGCTGGCAAGTGCTTGTGAAGGTGATCATGGTTTATCCAAAATACTACCTTGTTTGTGATTATTTGGTACAGGACAAGGGTCACAGTCTTCCATTCCCATGGCAGACAGGGAGATGACCTTAGTGTGTGAGGCAGGCTAGAGGCACACTAAGGCCACCTGAGGAGTACACACTCCTTCTAAAGGAGCAAAGCCTTCTTAATTCTGGTTGGCTGAGACCATGCAGGAAAGTGAGCCCCAAATGCTGTATTTTCTGACTCTTCCAGATAATCCCAAACTCATACTTCTCACTGGGTGTTATATCCAACAAATGAATCATTAAACACTACATCAAAAATAATGATGTACTATACAGTGGCTAACTGAACATAATAAAAAAAAACAAAAAATAAAATCTCTCAATTAAATGTTAAAATACCATATGATCCAATGTCTGTAGATTACTTGTGGTCAACCTCTATTATAAAACTCTGTTAATTCTTGCTTTGTTTGTTTATTAAACAGGCTAGGATTCCTTTTACCATGGACCATGTCTTACCCATTTTGTTTTCCCCTGAAAGTCTAGAACAATGCCTAGCACACAACAGAGGTCCAAATATTTGTTATTAAACTGAACTGAGCTCTGATAAATGAGGGCCAGAGAAGAGTAGTTTTTCAGAGCTGGACAAACTTATTAAATCTAGACACTTTGAAAAATTAAACATTTATTATAAACCATGTCCATTCCATGCAGAATGTTCTTTTTTGCTATTTGTATACTTTAAAGCTTACTTCTTTCTATTTTGACATGAGAAGATTAGGTTTGGCTTTATGTAATTTTTGTGAAAAAAAGAGATGAACAGAGTGTCTTAAATAATTTATAGAAGATAGTGATAGGACCAAGTATTAAGTAAAGCCCCTTTATTATTTTGACTACTATTACTTTCTTGAGATATTAGAAATAGTATGACTAAATTAAAACTTATCTAGTTTAGTCAGAATTTGCTCATAAAGTGAGAGTGGAGGAAAGCTCCTCTAGTGCCTTTGAAAACTGGGGTGATGAACCATGATTCAGGAACACTGACTAATCACACTGTAATGACCACTGGGGATTTCAGCTTAGCTAGGGAATTGTTTTCTTTTTTAAAGATTTTATTTATTTATTTATTTATTTATTTATTTGATAAGGAGAGAGAGAGAGTAGAGGGAGACGGACAGAGAGAATCCTAAGCAGGTTCCACGCATAGCACGGGGCCCAACATGAGGCTGAACCTCATGACCTTGAGATCATGATCTGAGCGGAAATCAAGAGTTGGATGCTTAACCAACTGAGACACCCACATGCCCCAGAGATTTTTTTTTTTTGGTAATCTCTATACCCAACATGGGGCTCAAACTTAACAACTGCAAGATCAAGAGTTACATGCTCTACCAACTGAGATATCCAGGTACCCCAAGGGAAATAATTTTTATAATTTGTTTTTTATTACTACAAGTAGGTGAAGTCTCTCAAGACCATATATTATTCAAAGTCAACATTGATTTTTTTTTCCCAACTGACTTTTGGAAAATTTGTCAGGATTTTTGTAACAGCCCCAGTGTTTACCCCAAGGCACCTCAAGGTGTTGATTTGGATTGGGGTAGGTACTATTGTTGTCATCAGCCACATTTTACAGATGAGGAAGCTGAGGTTGATACCTGGTAAGCTTTCACACTGGTTGATGTCTTTCTAATTTCCCCATTCCCCTTTCCCCTATGCTACCATATGTAAACAGTTTACATAAGAAAATAGACTAGGCAAAGAAGGTAGGCAATAGGCAAAGAAGATCAATGAGGATTAAGATGACCACTACAAAGCCCTGAGAATACAAGAAAAATTACAATAAAAATGGACAAATCCACAATCATAATTACCAATTTTTAAATATATGTATATGTATATATACATATATATATATTAAACTGGTAACTCTGTATGTTAATTATACTTGAACTCAAAAAATAAATTTAAAAAGAAAATGACAGATCACATAGAAAATATCTAGAACCCTGCATATAGAAAATATGGCTCTTTTTAGATATTTACCATATATTAGATTACATAGGAAAACAGAAGTTTAAATATAAATTCTTGTAGGATGGAGATCTCATAGATTATTTTCTCTAGTGATAGAACAATATCAAATTATCACTTAAAAATACCATTTATCAGAAGAAAAGAAACAAGATGGGATTGGGAGGGAGACAAACCATAAGTGACTCTTAATCTCACAAAACAAACTGAGGGTTGCTGGGGGGAGGGGTTCGGGAAAGGTGGGTGGGGAAATGGACATTGGGGAGGGTATGTGCTATGGTTAGTGCTGTGAAGTGTATAAACCTGGCGATTCACAGACATGTACCCCTGGGGATAAAAATTTGTTTATAAAAAATAAAAATTAAAAAAAAATAAAAAAAAATACCATTTATCTGACCATTTAATATCACACCCAAAACACTCATGGTTCAAAAAGAATACATGGCTGGTAGTGGGGAAGGCTGCATGTGTGTGGGATCAGGAGCGATATGGGAACTCTACTCTCCACTCAGTTTTGCTATGTACCTACCACTGCTTTAAAAAGTTATGTTTGTTCATAGTTTTGGTTTTTTTTTAAAGATTTTATTTATTTATTTGACACACAGAGAAAGAGATCACAAATAGGCAGAGAGGCAGGCAGAGGGGGTGGGGGATGCAGGCTCCCTGCTGAGCAGAGAGCCCAATGCGGGGTCTTGATCCCAGGACCCTGAGATCATGACCTTGAGCTGAAGGCAGAGGCACCCAGGTGCCCCGTTCATGTTTGTTTTTGTTTTTGTTTTTTTAATATACATACATTCTCTCACAATGAAAATGACAAAAATTTTATAGTTTAGTGACAATGAAAGTTTATCTAAAATTAAAAAGAGGGAAAATCCACAATTTCTTCTCTAGATAGCTATAACTACTCTAGAAAGTCTGTTTTATATCATAGATGGATATATCAAATGTTTACTCTGCCAGGTCTTGTGCTTAACATTACTATATTTAATTCTTATAGCATCTCCATGAGATATCTCTATCTCTATGAGATAGGAACTATAATCATCCTTATTTTAAATGAGGAAATTGAGTCTCAGAGAGATTAATTTGCTCAACGTCTAAGAGTAGAAAGTAGCTTTACACTAAAATCTAGGTTTTCTGATTACCGTCCCATATTATACCATACATACTTTTTTTCTCACTTTTAATTTACTCTTCTGTCTCAATACTGGATCTTTTTCAATGAAGCCTAGTATTTCCACCATTAAAAACAATAAAGCAATGGACACCCACATGCATATACCTCTCCTCTTTGTTCAATTATTTCCTTGGAATGACCAGATATTATATTATTATATTAAAATCAATACCTATAAAGTATATTTTATTCCATAATCCATCTCCCTTTATTTCATGCCATTAATTTGGAGAAACTGAATCATTTGTGGTTGAAGAAACAGGATAACTTGCCCTATAAAATATTTTATATTCAGGATTTAGCTGGTTACTTGCTTGTGATATCATTTAACTTTTTCTCTAATCCCCTCTACTTACTATTAATTAATATAATGTTTTGATTAGATTAGGTTCACATTCTTTTTTTTTAAGCAAGAATACTTTATAAGAGCCAATTGCATTTTTTTAAAAAGATTTTATTTATTTGGCAGAGAGAGAGCGCGAGAGCGTACAAGCTGTGGGAGCAGTAGGTAGAGGGAGAAGCAGGCTCCCCACTGAGCAGCAAGACCAATGTGGGGCATGATCCCAGGACATTGAGGTCATGACCTGAGCCAAAGGCAGACGCTTAACTGGCTGAGCCACGCAGGTGCCCCAAGAGCCGACTGCATTTTCCTGGTAAATGCAACCCACTTACTTCTGATGTTTCAATATCATCTTTTGTTAAGATTAAAAACTTTCTGAAGAGTGGGCGTGGTTACCTCTGAGGTCTTTACCATGTGAAATGAGATGGCCTGTCATTATAGAACACCAGACCAACAATACTTGTTTTATTTACTAGCTGTATACAGGAGGCACATGAGATCTCTGCCTAGTACATTTCATCCACCTCTTCTTTCCTTCTTTGACCAATTTGGAAAGCCTCTCTAATGTGCCTTTCATGAGCTATTGAGAGAAGCTCCAGGACAAACTACTGGCCACCAGTTTCCTGGGACCCATTTTCATTGTCTTACAGATATTTTCACTATTTCCTTCTGCCACCACTAGATACTCTTTGAAGAATTTCCACATAATCCTGTCATATCTGGCCTCACTGAAGAAGATTTGGAAAGAATTCTGGTTAGATTCTGGCTACCATTGTCACTGTTTATCTTCCCATGTCCAACCTTGCCTCTCCCCTTGGACATGATACTTCATCAGACTTACCACCACAATCTGAGCAGCACTCCAGCACAACTTTGGTTCTCCCTTCCTTGTTCACCTCTCAAGTCTGAATTTTTGTGGGTAAGCACCCTGATGGCTCCATCAAAATCTCCTCAGTGCTACCTGCTTCTTTTGAGTTCATGCCAACCCTCAGAGTGGAACATAGCCAGAAATCCAGATATAACATAGTGGTTAAGAGCACAGGCTCTGAAGGCAAGCAGACCTGGGGTTGAAATCAAGCTACAGCACTTTCTAGCTATCAAGTTTCATCTTATATAAAATGGAGATATTAATATTTGCTATATAGGGTTGTGTTGTGAAGATCAAATGAAATAAAGGGAGATGCCTAGACTAATGCCTGCCACATGGTAAAAGCCCAAAGAATGGAAGCATTGTTTTTAGTGTTATCATAGTCCCATACTCATGCTACTAGGTCTCTAGCCCTTTAGTTCCACTGGGCATGCAGACATAGTTAGGATGTCAAAAATTAGTATTTAATAGAGAACAGATATAATAAAATAATGAAGCAAAGTCAAGTTTTTATAAAATCTCCACAGTTTAAAGTAATATAATTTTCCTGAGGATAGAATAATAAAATCATAGAGCTGGAAGGGGTCTTAGAGGTAACCAAATCCAATCTCTTACTTTACAGAGAGAAAACTAAGGCCCAGTTTGATAGAACAATCCTCTTTAAGTTCTTCTACCTACTGAGCAGGTACCTTGTAATGTGAACCTGTGTCTGACTTTGGCCGGCTTGTTTTCCTCCACAATTCACTCACTTGATAATGACTCACTTCATTATCTTTTGGCTTTGTATTAATGACCGAGATTATGATGCAAAAATTGGGGAAACATTCTCTGAGGTGTATTTCCTATGTTTTCCAATGAAATGAAAGAATCAAGAGAAAAAAAGAAATATACTTAAAGAGTAGTGGGGGCATATTCTTTGAGTAATGGAGCTGATATCCATTACCACTGCTGGCAGGCACTGTTTGGTTCCAGAGAATGTATTCCTACATTTAAATGTTATGTTCAATAAAAGAACAAAAAGATTCAAAGACTTCCCTTTGAAAATAATTACAAAATTACCATGATAATACACTGGAGGAGTTTTGTTGTGTCCCCACATTTAAGCTCTGTGAGGGGAGCAAGTGGAAAATAAAAAGCAAGCCACCATGACAGGCCAGTGGTGAAAGCAGGATCCCGTGGTGCCAAATGTGCAGTTTAAAGGTTGCTCGTTTTTTGTTTTTCTTTAACTATCCCTTTAATCTCTTTGTCTCTTGCTAATTATTATGCATAGACAAATATGATTATCAAATTTTAATTGCACTGTCACAGACACCATACAAATGATGATAATAAAGTAGAATTTGCAATCTGCTTTGGTAATTTTTGGACTGTAACCGTGCCTTAATTTGTACAAATGCAATGCATTTCATTTGTCTTCAAAGTAGTTATTATTCTACCCAACTTTTTTTCAGACTTTCCATTCCAATACTGCTTTTCTAAAAACTTGGTTGATTCATACCAATACCGTAACAATTTTTATCTTTAATATTTTATATTTAGGCAGATTTTCAAAGTAGGCTGCATTGTATTTCACACTGTTCATTTATTTGTTCAACAGAATTATCAAAGCACCTACTCTGTTCCAGACATAGTTAATATTAGACCTTGCAGATTCAGAGGTAAATAATGCATGGCCCTTACCTTACTAGACCTACTACCATCAGTGGGATCATATCCATCCTCTTGGCCTCAATTGCAATCTATATATGTGCCAATGACTTTCAAATCTTCATTTCCATACTTATCTCCATCTTCTTCTCTGTTCTCTAGATCCTGGACAATTCTACTTGTTTGTTTTAAAGATACCTCAAAATCTATAAGTTTGAAACTGAGTTTATCATCTTTCTCTTGAAACTGTCTCCCATCCAAACACTCCCAATTAAAGGCATGGCACCCATATCATTTAAATCCAGACATCTGGGATTATCCTTGACTCCTTCTTCTTCCTTCTGATACGCCAAGACATTCTACAAGCTCTACCACCTAAGCAGCTTTAAAATTTGTCCACATTTCTTCATGACTACTGGTACTATCTCATCTAGTCCACTATCATCTCTCACTTGCATTGAACAGCGTCTTAATTAATGCCCCTGTATCTAGCCTCTCCCTGCCCCCAAACACTCCATTCTCACAGGCAGCCACAGTAATTCTTTTTTTTTTTTTAAAGCTCTAATAGGCTTTAAGAAATGATGCACAAATCAGACAGCATCCCAACTAGCAAGTAGAGGGGAGCTCCCCACAGTGATTATTCTGAAAGGCAAGTCTGATCATGTCATTCCCTTCCTATCATATTCTAATCATCTTCTTATTATTGGGGAATAAAAATATAAATTCCTTAAATAAAGTTTCCTGAGCCTTTCACTGGCCAGAGACTCCTTCACCTCTCCAACTTGGTGTGTTGCCAGCACCTTGCTGGTCTCTATTTGTAATGAACTTCTTTTAGTTACCTGAAAATAGGCCTCATGCATGTGCTCTCTCACTTCTAGGCCTGCAACGGGCCTTCCTTTTCCTAGAACATGCCTCAGCCTCCACTAAAGGAAGGTCTTTGGGGAAGCCTTTCCTGACCTGGTAGTGTTACAAACCCTTATTACCCACAGAACCTTCTACTTTCCCTCCACTGATAGTATTCACTTTATTGTTGTTCTCAATTGTCTTTCTTCCTTGGTAGATGGTAAGACAGGAGAGTAGAAAACTTGTCTAGATTTTCTACTACTGTATGACACACAATAAATAAAAGTTGAATAAATAAATGAGACTTACAAAATAAATATGTTATCTATGATAGATGCTCTAACAGAGGTAACAGCAGAATGCTATAGAACCTAACTGGGGAACTTCTAAATCGGAGCTGGGGCTCAAGGAACACATATACTGCTCTTTTTTAAAAAAAATATTTTTATTTATTTATTTATTTGAGAGAGGGAGAGAGAGCATGAGGGGGGAGGGTCAGAGAGAGAAGTGGACTCTCCGCTGAGCTGGGAGCCCAATGTGGAACTCGATCCCAGGACTCCAGGATCGTGACCTGAGCTGAAGGCAGTTGCCTAACCAACTGAACCACCCAGGCACCTACATATACTGTTCTTTGCACAGTGCACAACACACGGTAAAATGAGTTTGAAGTGCCAATAAGATTACTGTGATTTGACTCTTCATGTGGAAGGGTGGCAAAATATGCCACCCCAAAATGTGCCTTGTAGGCATTGGACTATTTTGAGAAACAGCAGACACAGGAGATGCTTTGAAAACAGTAAAAGTTGCCCTTATGTAAGGAAAAAAATAAAACATATATATATATACATATATATATATGTATATATATCTTCCTCTTTTTTCTTTGTTTCTCTGTCTCTCTCAGAGAAGGAGGACTTTAAATCACTAGAAACTCTCATCAATGGAGATTTAAGAGAACAGAAATCTACATAGCAAACTCAACTTTTTAGGCTCCCCTCTCCATAACTGGCCACTCCAAACACTTTTTTTTTTTAAAAGCTCAAGATGGTATTTAAGCTGCCTCTGTAAGAGTTACTCATTTCCCCCTCCATATCTCCCATGCGTACATAGGTTTACATCTTAATCAACTTCTGTTTGTTTTCCTCTTGTTAATCTTTGTTACAGGGGACTACATAAATGAAGTTAGAAAGATGGAAGTGGAGTTATTTTTTCCTCCCCTACAACAGGATGAAGGGCATCCCAAGTAGAGGCAACAGTCAGCACTTGTGAGATAATGGAGGGGTGAGTCAGAAACTGAAGTTACAGGAGCTGCCACTGTTCTCTGGGTGGAATAAAGAGAGCATGGGTGGATGGTAGGTTGCTGGAAAAGGAAGCTGTGAATGTAGGTGGGACCTAATAATGAACCATGTGTCCTGAGCCCAGGAGTTTGAATGTTATTCTAAAAGCTATGGGAATTCAGGCCAGGAACTGACATATATTTTGGAAAAAAAATTCCATGGTTGCATTCAGAGGGATGAATTTAATAGGTGAAAATGGTGATGGGTGATGGTAGATTTAACTAATTTGTTGGGGGGCGGGAGAGGGTAATAATTCAGGGCCAAAGTGTTAGGAACTTAAATGATGCAGTGGCAGTGAAGATAAACCCATAGGGCTTGGTGATGGAGAGGATAAGGATGAATTAGTGAGAATCTGTTTCAGGCAAATGTATGAATAGTGGCCTCCTCACCGAAAGTTCATTCTAGCTAGGGGACGGGGATGGATAAAGAAGGTAGTGGGTTGTATGGGGACATTTACCAAGAGACGCAATAGGACAAAAGTGGCTAGATCCTCATACCGTTACCACAAAGCTTATTTAACCAGAATGTAGCCAAGGAGGCTCAAATCTGAATCCCTTATTCCTTGCATGCCATCAGGCTCTGAACTGTTCAGAGACAAAAGCCCCATGGTGCCTTGGGTCTCCCTGTCTCTTGAACACTTCAAAAACTCTAGTGAAAAGAGGAATAAAGGTAGAAAAAAAATAATGAAACTAGGTATGCAATAGAGTATCTGGGCAGTTCTAGAACTGGGAAGCTGGAAGCAAGACTGAGGTGAGAGTGGGGATCAAGTGGAAATTTCTTTGGTAATGGGAATGAACTAGGAAAACCGGGAGAAATGAAGACTCTGGAGGAAGGGTCAGTTTCAGGACAAGACCTTGGAATGTGAGATGCAGGCCTATAATGGAAGAAGAAGACATGGCAGTGGTCATTTTGAAGCCAGTGTAAGGGTTTGGTAGCCGAGGATGGCCTAGGAGTGGGAACGTTTCTTTAACATTGTTCACTATGCTATGGGTCCTTATTAGACCCCATTTAGTTACAGGGTCAGCATAGGGCTCCCAGTTCCCAGCACAGCTTCTTCCAGAGGGCAGGAACTCCGTAAATATTTGTTGGATGTATTGATAAATGGACGCCAAAGATACAAACAGAGATTTCATTTAGGAGGAAATCTTGCCATGGAAAACAATGGAACAAGAAGATTTAGAGTTGTCATGATGGAGCTTGTCTTTCAAGGTGGGACAAATCTTCTACATAACTTAGTGACCTGCTAACTGCACTACACAGCAATCAGTCAAGCACTGGGACCTGGTGTGATAGATACATTGGGCACAATCAACTAATCTATCAAAAATCACAAAGCAATTGAGAAGCTCAGTTGGAAGGGATGGAAGTACTGCTGTGTGAACTCCAGATACCTGGTTTCAAGGCAAATTGAGCTGAAATATCCCCTTATTCTATTAGCCTGGTTTCTGGAATTAGCAGTAGGTTCAAGAGGAGACATTTTTCTTTTGAATTAGTGACAGGACTGCTATTCAGTCATAAACTTAGAGGATTCAGGTTATTTCAATATGTGATCATTTGATTTTTTTTTAACATGCAGTTGGTCATAATTTTCATTACAAAATATTTTAGTATGTCTGGAATCAAAAGTCCTGCAAAAGGATCTGTTGATATCAAGCTTGAAGTTTAAGTATATCAACTCATGATAAAAAGGAAAACCCAGTTCTTACAGAAAAGATCCTATCCACATAAAGGTGTGTGTGTAGTCCTATATTCACCTACTTGTACTTGCCATGGCCATGGCCAGAATTTACTAGTGAGGATTCAAGCGAGATAAAGCTGTAGTTGCTGTGGAAACCATGGCACTGATCTTCATGACACATGTACCCTGAGCTCTAACATTCTGTAAATGACTTAATAATGGATGAATCCACTATTTGGAAACAATTTTTAAAACTTACTAACTGAAATACTTTTAAAATGGGAAGTTTTTATAGTTTTTATAAATTTTAGCTCTAGGTGAATTTTTCTGCATACCTATATCTCTGAAAATTGGAGGATCTTGTTATTATTTGTTTTAAATGCAGATGTACAGAATAGATGCTGATCCATGGGACTGATGTGGGGGTCTCTCTATAGTCACAATCAAGAATACACACTATACAGTGACTAACTGAACATAATAAAAAAATGATGTATTATACCTTGGTTAATGAATTTAAATAAGAAAAAGAGAGAAAAAAATTAATAAAACATTAATAGCCAGTGTACCAAATGTGGCAGCTCAATTACATATGGATTGGGGCCCAATTAATCCTTTCTGATAACTTTACTTGGTCTATACTGAAGATGGCTGGCTAGAAAATCATCTCTGAATTTCTTTCCAAATATAAAGTTGGAAGATTTCATCTACTCTCTCTTTATATATATTTTTTTACCCTTGAAAGAAAGAAAGATTTTAGGATTTGCATTTTTTTGTGTGTGAGTGAAAACTGTTTCTGCTTCAACAAAACCTAAACTTTTTAATAATGTTAAATATTGTCATATTTTTAGGTAAGTTATTTTTGAACTACCAATTTATGGTATCAATTCTCGTTAAGAAAAAAATCCCTCCCGGAGTACCTGGGTGGCTCAGTGGGTTAAAGCCTCTGCCTTTGGCTCAGGTCATGATCCCAGAGTCCTGGGATCGAGCCCCGCATTGGGCTCTCTGCTCAGTGGGAAGCCTGCCTCCCCTCTCTCTCTGCCTGCCTCTCTGCCTACTTGTGATCTCTGTCTGTCAAATAAATAAATAAAATCTTAAAAAAAAAGAAAAAATCCCTCCCTATTGACATTTAGGGGTGATATAATCATGGTAATAGCAAAATACGGATTTTCAAGATTTAGAAAAATTAATCCTGTCTTCTTAGCTACCTGTGAAAGTAAATATAAATTTTTGCCCAAATCTTCAGTTATCTCAATAACACTAGTTTTGACCTACAAGAACTGTATGGTAAATTAATATAATTGCCAGTGGCCTGCTCTTGAAACTTATGCGCCATCTAAATCCTTGTATAATAAAATACTATGGTCCCCATATATTTGTCACAGGGTAATTTTGTTATACCAAGTTCATTGTTAAATATGCTTTCTTTTTGTAGAGATTGAATAAGAAAAGTTGTTGATGCAGTAGAATAATATTTTGAATTGTTATTGGGTATATTTTTCCATCTTAGTAATCCCCCTTTATCCTCAGCCTGAGAAAAACAATTTAGAGAGAATACAGAGAAGCTGGTGAGAACACAGTCATACTCGTAGCTTTGAGTTTTCATAGAAAGTCTTCAAAGCCAGAGCTTTTGACTCTGAGTGCAAGATTCTTAATGTAAGAAAAACTTTCGATGTTATTATTTGTTTGTTTAGTTCCAAAAATTGGGTATCAATGCAAAGTATGGAGGTCTCAGAGCATAGAATTGATACAATAAACATAAAACAGGAAGAATTAGTCAATAAACACAGAGTATTTTCCTGCAGTGTAGAGAGGAGACAGAAGCAAATCTGGGATGGAGGTTAAGCTTGACAAAGAGGGAGATGAGAAAAGAGTTCTTTCCTTCATTTTGCTTGAGTCTTGGTGGGGAGGGCAGTGGGATTGTGAAAGACCAAACACTCAGAGGAGTCCACTGGTCTGAGTGTAGAGGAGATTTGGGCCTTACTTCCCGTCTGGGAAAATTTAGCTTCCCAGGTGAGGTTTTGGGCAGAGAGGACCTGAGGCAGATCACATGGCTCTAGAGGATAGCCTAGCAGCTGGGAATTTACGATGTATTCTAGAAGGCTCAGGTTAGGACTAAGTGCAGGTCTGTGGACCTAAGGGGACCTTATAGTTGGTGTGAATAAGAATTAGAAGAAGAAGTGCAGAAGCGAGTGTGGGTGCTTCTATAGCAGATACAGTGAGGAGAGAGGCTAATGAATGTCTAAGAATGAAAAAGGTAGGGCTACTATCCAGAAGAGGACAAATCCCATAGACCAACCCCCTTCCTAAGATGTGCTAAGGCCTGGAATTTATGTTAGTTCAGAGTTACTGAGTCCGGAGTTGCTGAATATTTATGCAAAGAGACTGAGTATAACCCGGAGAGGACTGAGTTACCTTTAATCAATACTTCTGAAATTTCCTCCATTGGCAGAAATAAGGGCCCAGGAGCTAAATTCAATTATAAAAACAAAGACATTTATCTTTTTTATGTTCATTTTTGTATTTTTAATTTCTAGAGATTCTACCTGACTTTTTACAAAATG
Source organism: Mellivora capensis (assembly GCA_004024625.1). Lineage (NCBI taxonomy): Eukaryota > Metazoa > Chordata > Mammalia > Carnivora > Mustelidae > Mellivora > Mellivora capensis. The sequence goes on from PISX010000280.1 coordinate 88,521, forward strand.
CTTTGATAATTTCTATAGATCGCTCCTTTCAGACATTTTCTCACTTTAAAAAATTCTTTGAGTACATAATGTGTTTCCTTTTAATAATCTGATTGTGATAATTCAAGATCTGAGTTTCTGAGTGTCTGATTCTGCTGTCTATTCTTCCTGCTGCTTCTTGCTCATGGTGCTTTGTTTCTTTGTGTACTTGGTTACCTTTGCTATTGTGCTGCTCATACCACTCGAGAAAGTATATGTGAGAATTCTCAGAGGATTAATAAAATAACATTATCTTCCCCTTGGAGAAGGCTTGGGATTACTGTCAGTCTGATAACACTCTAAATTTTTTTTGCATTCATACAAATTTGGGGCTGCACAGACTTCAAATGTTCCTATAGCTACAGCCTCTCAGGGCAGGGTTTCCTTTTTCTTTTCCTCCTGCCCTGCTCTGTCCTAGGAGAAAGCAACTCTCTGTGGAAGGGGGATGAGAGGGGATGGGCTTCCCTCCAGTGTGGTCCTTCATGTTCCACTTTAATATGAGGTTCATCTATTACATTCTCCACATTTGTGGGCCTTGGGATTTGATTTCCATCCCTCTCTCCCCAGGAATCCACTGAAGTCACAGCTCAGTTTCACAGTCCAAATAGGCAAATGGACTTGGAACAAAAGCAGTTTCTAGTGCATGGCCTACTTTTCTGTGTTCTCGTTTATTCTAGGTTTTGGCTTGGTAATGCCTTACTATGTTTTGGCTTATTGATGTTTTTAATAAAGATGAAAGCATATTTTATTCAATATTTTTAGCAATGTTCAGTGGGAGAATTGCTCTGAATAAATTAGCTCATCATTTCTGGGCATCAGAAGTCATACCTCAGTTACGGGAGTATAAAATTTCAGGCTCACTGTATCTATTGTGAGGCAAGAAAAAAAGTGTTGTGGATTTCAGAAGGGATTAAGAAAACCAATAGAATAATATTTTCCTTTTTTTTTTTTTTTTAGTTCCTTGTAGTTTTTGCAAATAAAGCAAATTGGTTAGGTAAGTTTGGGAATTTAAACAAGCTCTTTTCACAAGAGTGGTAGAGCTATTTAAAAAAGAAAGTGTGAGAAAAATTGTACATCATGTTGATTGCAGAATTGAAGAATTGTAAATAATTATCATTTCTCTTATATAATTTTGGATCTTTGATTCTAAACAGTATCTGAAACATAGGCAGGAAACAGATAAAGAAACCATTATTCATAATTTAAAAAAAAAACACAAACATCCTTTACTTTAGGTTTGACATTAAGACATGAAATAGCTTTGTCCTGAATTGTGTGTTGGGCTTCCTATAATGAATTTAATTTTTTATTTTTACTAAGTCCTATGGAAGAATGTAAAACTAATAGGAGACTAAGTTCCTATTGTGAAATTTATAATCTCTTTGGAGAGGATATGCACCAAAAAATAAGCTCTATGAGAAGCAGGGATTTTTGTTTCTTTGGTTCAGTACTACATTTTCACGGCCAGGTGCAGGTCCTGCTACATAGTGGTGACTCAATAAATGTTTGTTGAATAAAGGAAATTGCTGGGATGGTTATAATTTGACAAGTTGGGAAGGAAACTGACCCCACTTGCAGTGAGTTCACATGAGCTCAGGATGATAAGAAAAACCCTGAGGTTGGCAGTTTAAGTAGGACTCAGCTGCATCTTGAGCAAGGGTTTGAAGTTTGATGGATGGGTCATGGACTGTGGACAAAGAAGCCTCAAAGTGGGCGAGAGGAGAAGGAATTTTGTACTAAGGAAATAAAGTCTTTGTAGATAGGAAAGGGATGCAGAGATTTAATCTAGGACATTTTTGTTTGTTTTGTTTAGTTTTAGATACTAAATGTAGATTTTTTAAAAGATTTTATTTATTTATTTGACAGAGAGATATTACAAGTAGGCAGAGAGGCAGGCAGAAAGAGAGAGAGAGAGGAGGAAGCAGGCTCCCTGCTGAGCAGAGAGCCCAATGCGGGACTTGATCCCAGGACCCTGAGATCATGACCTAAGCTGAAGGCAGAGGCTTAACCCACTGAGCCACCCAGGTGCCCCTGTAGATTTTTTTTTTTTTTTGATTCATCAGTCTTATATAATACCCAGTGGTCATTACATCACATGCCCTCCTTAATGTCCATCACCCAATTACCCTATTCCTCCATTCCCTCCTCTCCAGCAACTCTCAGTTTGTTTCTTATGATTAAGGGTCTCTTATGGTTTGTCTCCCTCTCTGGTTCTGTCTTGTTTTATTTTTTCCTCTCTTACCCTATGATCCTCTGTTTTGCTTCTTAAATTCCACCTATCAGTGGGATCATATAATTGTCTTTCTCTGATTCACTTATTTTGCTTAGCATAATACCCTCTAGTTGCATCTACATTGTTGCAAATGGCAAGATTTCTTTTTTTTTAAGTGGATGACTGATAGTTTATTGTATATATATACCACATCTTTTTTTATCCATTCATCTGTCCATGGACATCTGGGATCTTTCCATAGTTTGGTTCTTGTGGACATTGCTGCTATAAATATTGGGATGCAGGTGCCCCTTCAGATCACTACATTTGTATCTTTGGGGTAAATACCCAGTAGTGCAGTTGCTGGGTTGTAGGGTAGCTCTATTTTCAACTTTCTGAGGAAATTCTATACTGTTTTCCAGAGTCTAGGACAGTTTTTTAAAAAAGATTTACCATACCTCTATTGGGGTCTTGCCCTCAAATGATATTATGAGGAAGCACATGGAACTCTGATTGGAATGGAGACAGAAAGTCCTTGAGCCCATCTGCCACCTTCCCTCCCCCAGTGGTAGCCCCTATGGTCCTCTTAGGAAGCTCCAAGTATCCACTGAGCACCAACTGAAGGTAGCTTATGCTGGCCCAAGTGGACAAGTGCATAAACGATGAGTTGGGGACAAGGCCTGTGAGAAGCACTGGGAAAACAGAAGGAAGGCCTTTCACCACTAAAGATTAGGTCTAATTATAATGAGGCGATCTAAAGGAACCAGGCTAGGTTCTCACTGAAGGATGACATGATAAATCTAGAACCTCAAGGAGAACTATTTCAAAAATGATGGAAGGGAAATACAAGGGCAGGATAGCAACTAAGAGACAGCTGCAGTGACCCAGGCATGAGTGATGAGAGTCAGAACCTCCATCTTCATGTGAATTATCCAGGTAGCTTATTTAAAATGCAGATTCCTAAATCTTACTTCCAGAAATTCTGAATCAATAGGTTTGAGATGGAGCTTGGGAATCTGAGGTTTTGTTTGTTGTTGTTGTTGTTACTGTTGTTGTTGCTTAATCCAAATATAATAGACACACAATGTTACCTTGGTTTCACGTGTACAACCTGAATGTCAAATCACAACTGGTGATTCAACAAATTTATACATCATGCTATGCCTGCCACAAGTAGCTACCATCTGTCACCATATAGTACTATACAATATCATTGACTATATTCTCTATGTTGTACTTTTTGTCCTTATGATTTAGTCATTCCATAACTGGAAGCCTGTATCTCCTACTCCCTTTCCTCCATTTTGCTCATTTCCAACCCTCTTTCCTCTGGCAATTATCAGTTTGTTCTCTGAACTTATGCTTCTGTTTCTGCTTTTTATTTGTTTACTCATTTGTTTTGTTTTTAGATTCCACATGTAAGTGAAATCATATAATATTTGCCTTTCTCTGTCTGACTTATTTCACTTAGCATAATGTCTTTAAGGTCCATCCATTTTGTTTAACTGGCAAGATCTCACTTTTTATGACTGAGTAATATTCCATTGTATCTATATATACTACATCTTCTTTATTGATTCATCCATCAATGGACACTTAGGTTACTTACATATCTTGGTTATTGTAAATAATGCTGCAATAAACACAGGGCTGCACGTAACTTTTTGAATTAGTGTTTTTGTTTTCTTTGGGTAAATACTCAGTAGTGGATATATGGTATTTCTATTTTTAATTTTTTGAGGAACTTCCACACTGTTTTCCATAGTGGCTGCACCAATTTATATTTACAAAAAAGTATACAAGGGTTTTTTCCCTCCTTATCCTTGCTGATACTTGTTATTGAGAACCTGAATTTAAACAAGCATCTCTGATCATTCTGATGCAAGATCAAACTTGGAGAAATATTATAGATGAATATTTCTCACTTCTACTTTCCTCCTTTGTCATTTTATAGTTAAAAGTATATCAAGAATAAGGAGGAAGGAATTACTTCAGTCAACACTATATTAAACTGAAGGCATCAGTGGAATATACGAAAGAAACAACTGTTTGAATGTCGATTGTGAAATTTGAGCCCAAAGCACATTTTATGGGGAGTGTGTTGGTAGAAATTACCCCAGCTGCCGAGGTGCCCAGATCAAGTAGGCACGCTCAGATGCTATGCTTTTTCTGTTGCACGTAGGTCACCAGATGGTGAATCCAGACCAGTCATTTTTCTATGATAATATCCTTAGGGAATGTCCAGAAGAAATACATAGTTTCCCTCTAAAATCTAGATTGTCAAAGATTTGGCATATCCAATCATCCTATGTTATTAATTTATCACAAGTTCATTTAAACTTCTCTTGATTTTTCTTTTTCTTTTTTTAAAAAAAAAGGTTTATTTATTTGAGATGAGGAGAGAGCAAGAGCATGTGTATGTGCAAGCAGGGGGAGGGGCAAAGGGTGAGGGAGAGAGTCTCAAGCAGACTCCCTGCTGAGTGTGGAGCCCGACATAGGGCTCGATGTGGAGATTGATCTCATGACCCTGAGATCATGACCTGAGCCAAAAGTTAAGAGTCAGACACTCAACCAACGAAGCCAACTAGGTACCCCTTCTTTTTCTGTAGTTCACTGACATCACTGCGACCCACATGTAAATGGACATTAAGTAATCAAGCATATGAGATGCACCAGCTGCTTTCTCATGTTATTTATCTGGAACTGAGGTGCTTTCTGAAGAAGCATTTCATGCTCAATTGGCTTTTCTGGCAGCAACTACTGAACCTTAGCAGTTGACTTCTTAGGCACTTGGTATTTACCTAACATGGGAAAGGAAAAGGGAAGGAGAGAAAACTACTTATGGAGTGCTTATGTACTAATCCTTTTAACTATGTTATCTCATTGAAATTGTACTATTTTTATTTTAAAGACAATGAGATAGCCTCAGAAAGGATAAGTACAGGTTTAGAGACGTGAGGTGAGTTAAGGTCCTTTACAGCAAGATAACAGAGGAACTTAAATAGGAAAGGAAAGAGAAAAGACTCATGGCTATGGACAATGTTCTTGGCTATTGAGAATAATGTGGATGCTCTGCTGGAGGGTTTAGGCTAGTGTGGAAGCTTCTCTGTGAGTTCCAACATCCCCTTCTTGGAAGTCCAGGGCCTAGACTCCATGAGACATTCCGATGAGAATGCCTCAGGTTACCCTCTGTCCCTTCCCTTATCTCCCCAGACATTCATGCAGACTGTAGGCACTGGGTTCAGCTTTATCTTTCCAGAATCTATCTAGTACAGACCCTCACTTCATAGATGGAGTGAACAGCAGGGCAAAGGGAGCGGTGATTTCCCCAAAGTCATACAGAAAGACTAACGAAGTGGGGAGTAGCAAACAGACCTCCAGTCCCCAAGCACCTGCCCTGTTACTACCTCTAATCCAAAACTAAGAAAATGTAGGCTTCCATTTGTTTACTTAGGGGAATCTATCTATGAAATGAATGGGGGAGTTTAGAGATCCTTTTAGGCAGGAAAGGAAGATATGGAAATGGTCCCTAGAATAGGACTCTGGTTGGAGAGAGCCATTAGAATATTGCTTATCCACCAGGTTCTAGGAAACCCAGATGTTCCCTCAGATTTTCACAATGTGCTGCAGGAAGAGTTCTGATCTGTGGTGATCAAGGTTTGGGAAAGCTGAATTAAAGTGCCTTCTCTTAAAGACCTCTCAGGGCCTTCAATCTACTAGTGTAAAACTCAAACTCCAAGGTGTGTTATATTAAATATGGAGCTTTCCACATACATTTGCAGATAGGATCCCCTTCTCATTGTTCCCCTCCTTCTCCCTGGGTACAGGACAACTATTAGTAGCTCATGGAAAGGTCTGTGGGACCTGTTTGGGTAACACTAAATTATGCCAAGTTAGGTAACTAAATTGGAAGATTTTTTTAAAGTCCAATTGATGATAAGTCCAACGAAAAGAAGAAAGAAGTAGCTCAGAAAGAAGGGAAACTCCCCCTGAACAGTAAATGTGGTATGTTAGCAAGTCAATGGAAGTTTCTTTAGGCATAAAAATATATTTTGAAAGCACTAAGATAATGTGGATAATGTTTATAGACTATCACTAAGCAAGGAAAAAAAACCCCTAAAAATACAAAATTTCTCTATGCTGTGATTGAAACTATATGAAAAAGTACATGTGTATGTAAGCAGGAACTAGAGAGAAATATGAAATAATGAAATAAAATCTTGATTAGGGCCAGAGATTCACCAAAGGCTGTTAAAAAATTCTATTACTTGTGATGATGTCAGTTTTACAGTAAAAAGTAAAATAAAGAGATGTCACATGAGAATTTAATTTCTCCTTCTTTTTTGTTAATGACCCCCCCTTCCTTTTCTGGGAACCCAAACCTTCTGCAAGAGAATAGTAAGTTTGGAAAAATGGTGCTATGATTGCTTCCTCTACACACACACACACACACACACACACACGAAGAGAGAGAGAAAGGGGGGAAAAAAAGCAATTTCTGATTAAACTGTGCAAACTTCACTTGCTGAAGAGAGATTAATACCCATGTTCCTGGACCACATGTGATATATGATTAAAACTACAGCTTAGGAGACACTGGGGGATCAGTAGTCATTTCTTGTACATAACACTTTTCTGCCTTCTTTCAGATAAGTTAGAGCAGTGAATTACAGGGCCAAAATCCTGAAAGTTGATATTTGGAACATATGTAGATTTATACTGGCTTTAGGATCCTTAGTTATAATCATATTGAATAAAAATAAAATTTAAAAATACCTATTTTTAGACTGAGCATTCAGAAGAAATCCAGGAATACTATCTCTCCCAGGTTGTACTGTTCATGGTCTACTGTGAAATCCCCCAGGATATTAATCATTGTAATACATAACTTTAATAATACGTGGTGAGGCAAAGCATACGCTATTTTAACATACTTATTCAAAAACATGTATTGTATGCTGACTACGTGCCAGGGGCTAAGGATGCAGTGGTGAAAATTCGCTGCCCTCATGGGGTTTATATTCTAACGGCAAGACATAAAGTAGGCAGATAAGAGAAGCATATATGTGCTCGGGAGAAAAACAAAGCAAAGACTGGAGCTAGGAAATGTGGAAGGGAAGATCTCATGAGACATGAGGTTATTTGAGTAAAATACCCAAAGGAGGGGGCTTGTGTATTTCTGGGGTGGAGCACTGGGGCAAAGGAAGCAGCAGGTGCAAAGGCCCTGAGAGTGCCTGGTGTGCCAGAGAAGGAGAGCTGAGACTGGGGCCAGTGGGCAGGTGGTCAGGGCGGTGCCGCTCTGAGGGAGAAGAGATGGATAAGAAAGTGCACATTTTCACAAATGTGTGAACAATGAGCCATGGGCTCATTGAGTATGGGCTCCCTTGAGTCTTATATCTCTGAAAACAGTGCTGGTTAGGAAATCCTCCCCACCTCCTTCTGTGTTCTGGGAAATGGCTTACTTCAAAGAACCACCCTTCTCCACATGACTTGGATATGGTGCATGGACGATCCCCTTGTTTACCTAGGACAAGGCCAGACATAGGACCTTCCAATTCCTATTCTTTGTGTCATAATGATTAGCTATTATTACCCCCCCTCCAATTAGCTAGACACAGAGGTAAACATTCCCTATTCCTGACCGACTGAAACTCCCCATATGACAGAAGCATCACAACTAGAAAGTCATGTTCCCTGTGACTTGTCAGCTCCTCCCTAGACAAGCCTAAGGCGAAACTAGGCTGCCAAGGTGTTCTGATTTTTGCATTTGGGGTGCTCTCCTGATAGCAATTGGGAGCATAAAATCAATTTCCTTCCTTTTGTCTTTGATAGGGTATTAGATATATTATAAACCCATTTGAGGAATTTTTTCCCCTTATAACAAGTTTGCCAACAAGTCTTTAAATTTAAAAGTAACTCTCTCGGGTTGAAATCACCTTCATGCAGGCTTCAAGAGTAGAAACAGTCATGATTCAAATTTAATTACTAAATTCTAAAGTCGTACTCTGAGAATTCAATTGGGAGTCAGAGGAAATAGTTCATCAATAGAATCCTTTGGGCAATGTTCACCATTGAGAAAGTGAATTTCTCCTGTTTTGCCAGCCAGTGTCATTGATCCAATAAATAACCAATTAACCTTAATTAGTTTATTTTCTCTTACTGGGATATTTGTTATGTGAGGGTATTTTACTATTTTGGTCTTCATTATAAATTGATAATTATAACATTAAAAAAATTTTATCACTACTAATAAATATTTGCTAAGACAATTCTTTTTTTAACCAAGAAAAAGGAAAGATCCTTACGTACTTTGTTTCTAAAATTTTTCTATAACATCTGGCAGCTGAAATTATTTTGTTTAAGTAGAATTTTTTGAAGCAGTCAGTTGTACCTGATGTGGTAAGAAGACTATTAATCATTCACATCTTAGTATGAATTAATTGCTCTAGACTTTTAACTGGAGAAATCAACTTCAGGGAAGAAAGGGGACTCTGAAACAAAGTCATGGGTGGAAGGGAGAGCTGGATGATTTACTGGAATGCCCACTCAGGTAGGAATGCTGTTGTGTAGCTGAGATGTTGGGTAGCTAAGAAGAGCACAAAGCCATGGGTCCAAAAGAGGTGATGAGATGGACCCAACAGACAGATAAGATTTATTCATTTCATGTTCCTGCCTCAATTCCTACCACTTGCACAAGTTTGTGAAATAACCTAGAGTACTAAAAACACATCTGATAAAGGTCCTGCTTTCAAAGTTAGATTTTGGGTAACTGAAGATGTACACATTGAGAATTGTCTGTGTCTGTGTAACTGATGGACTGAGGTGCAATCAGGAAGCAGCTCACCAGGTAGTGCAGACCCAGGTGATGTTACAAAAAAAGGATGCCCACCAGACCAGGAGTTCCACCAAGCTCCAGTGGAGATTGCCCTAGCCATTCCCACTCCGTACCACTGGTGTGCCCCAGGCCAGGAGTGCAGATGGAGGCTCACATACCATATGTTAAAATATTTAGAAGCTGTTACTTAGTCTAGTAAACTGTTAAATATATATGTTATCTAACATATCTCCTATCTTAACAAATATCCCTTAAAACTACCTGGAAGATTAGGTTCAAATTTTGGATTCTATAGTGCAGGGGAAGAGCGGGCTCACTGATGCTCAGCCTGCAGTCGGACTCCCTTCTCTTTCCACTCTGACACCATGGGCTTGTGGGTATGTGTGCAGACCTCTCCGCACCCCCTTACCAAATGTCCAAATTCTGTCCCCAGCTCATGTCAACAGCCCCTACTGCCTCCCTCTGTACCCCCTGCCCTGCAAATGACCAGTCTTCGGGCCTCTGAGCATGTATGTTGGTGACCCAGTCTGCTCTTGAGAAAAAGAATGAGGGGTAAGAGGGCTGTGTAGGTCAGGGAGGTCAGGGACGTAGGTTTGGGATCATCTGAGCAGGGGATTCTTGGATCATCACCTAGAAGGGAAGGCTTGGGTTCTAGGGGACAAGACCCCTTGGTCTCTTGAACTCCTCATTATGGAAGGTGGGGACGTCATTAGGAATATGGCCACAGGATGGCCAGACAGGGATCCTCTAAAGTGTGTGGCCCTTTAGGGACCTTCTAAAGACCTTCTTGCCAGGGTCTAAGGGCAGGCTGTTGGTGGGTATAACCCCATGGCAGTCTTGTTTTCTACTGTTGTGTAGTATACTACATACCTAGCAATTGTCCAATGAGTGGACTTCATTCCATAATGTGGATTGAGCTCTCAAAGAACCCTTGCTATTGACTATATAAAATCTTGAGTTAAAGTTGTAGAGAAGCTGTGTGGCTGAACAGTTGTAGAGCTTGGAGCACACAGCCTGGGTAGCGGCTCTCTTAGACAGTGCTGCCCAGTCTACTCAGCTGTTGAGTCACACCTTCCCACAAGTCCTCCATTTCTCTACTCCTAACCTCTTGACGCCTCCTTTTTGAGGGCCTTGCACACAGCTAGAGATGCTGGCAAGGTCTTACAGTTTTACTCAGGAAACTCCATGTAAAGGAATGCCTACTTGAAGACTTGGAGTTTCAAAAATGATCTGTATTGTTTGTTTGTTTGAAAGACTCCCAGAAAAAACTCTTTGTTGCCGATTCATACCAACTAGATAATATTCTATGTCATGAAAAAAACTCCTTGGAATAAGGGCTCCCAAGCTTTCATTTTGACAGTGAAGTAGACAATTCTGAAGTGCTCAATGAGTTTAATTTGCTAAATAGTAATTAGCTATGATTTAAATAGAAGATTATTTGAAGAACTGAATAAAATAGCCCTGTTTATCTTCAGCATAATAATTTGAGTAATTGACTATTCTCGAACTTCGACATAGATAGAAGGAGCTACCATCTGTTTCCTCAGGAAGACTATTTTTGAGAGGAAGAGTTGTAAAGGCTAAATCCTTCCAGAGCTTGGTGCCCCTCTACATCCACAGCAGTACTTAGAATTTCATATGTAAATATTAACACACACTTCTGAGCCCAGACCTGATTCCAAGTTTTCTGCCATGAATAAGAGTAGCCAAGCACCATTTCTCTTCACATAAGTTTTAATTTCCAAGGGGGAGGGATTTCTGCTCTCTCTCAGGTATGCTGGGGAGGAGTTTTATGAAAGTAAAACTGGCACTAATTAATGAGTGAAGTTGATTAGGGTAATCAGTGCTCCTGACTGCCCTCACCAGAGCTGCCCAAACACATAGTGCCATCCAAACCCACAGTGTCGACCAAGTCCATGTAGACCCACAGGCAATTCCCCTGCCTTTTGTTGGCACAGTCCCCACAGATCTCAGTGACTCACATTGTGTCTCTCCCACTTAGAGTAACTATTTTTAGAGTGTGAGGAACAAAGACCATGATGTGCCCTACACATGAGCTAATGTACTCATCATAATAGTGGGGGTGCTGTCATCTTTTGATACATATGAGTGTTTCAGGGATTTCTGTGGCTCTGCTTTTCCTTAACTTACAGGGACTATGTAGTCTATTCGCCCCTTCCTCATTATCATCAGCCATAACAAATGGGATTTTGCAGAGCATAGAGCAGCTGTGCCCTCTAAGCTTAGCAGTTTCTGAGTCTTGGACAAGACACACACAAGGGTGTCCAACTGACAAGTTCAACATTTCTGCCTCTGCACATCTAAACATATACAAAACAGCTGCCTCTGTACTCTTTCCTCCATCGTGACTTCTGCCCTAAAGCCAGGTCCTCAAAGCACAGACCCCCCACCCCCCCCAAAGTTCAAACCCATGTCTGTGGCTAGGGCTCTGTTTGGAGCCCGTCTGGTCCTTAGTGTCCTCCTCTTCCCTCCTGCTGCTGTTGGAACAAAGTTGCTCCCAAACTTGAGCTCTTCAGACCCTGTTACCACTGTGGGGTTCTTTATTGTCTCTTTTTGATCTCTGCCCCTATCTTGTAAGTTATCATTGGTAAGGAGACCTGGGCATGCCCTGCGGGGAGGGGGAAGCATGTACCCCTGAGTCATATCATAATTGGAACTTGCCCAGCTTATGAATTTTTCTTTTCCCTCGGTTCTTATTTACTGCTCAGTGGCCTTGCTTAAATATATATCATTCCTTCATCCTTATCTTGCTCTCAACTCAAGTCTTTTTTAATTTAATTTAATTTGTTTTTAAGAGATAGCTTTTCCCAACCCTTTCTGGAGATTTGAATCCTGACCTAATATTTAATGGCAGCCGCTTAAGGCTCTGCTATGCATAGACAGGTCTTCTCCAAAGACAACTACTATGAGTCCAGCCATGACTTTCAAAGACTGTCTGGAATCACACTTGTTGTGTCTGGTTCACCTACTGGATATGCCAAGAATAGATACTGGGAATTAGGCCCCTGGGGGCAAAATTGCCCCTAGTTAGGAATCACTGTTCATAGAAAGTAGCTTCCCTGGTCTTTGAATCCAAATCAGTCTGTCTTCAAAGCCAACTCTTTTCTTAGAAACCAAATTAACATGTAAACATCAGCACTCATGTGAAGAAACTGCCTTGCAGGGCAGTAGAAAGAGTCAATGTATTCTGGCTGTTATAGCAATTAATGTCATTTTGAAGTAAAGGAGCTTATAATAATAATAGCTAACTTTTATTGAGAGCTTACTATGTTCCAAGAAGTGTGTCAAGCACTTTATACACATTGGTTCCTTCAATCATCTCCACAACCTTGTGAGGGATGATATGCCTGCAGACTTAGCATATAATAAAATAGATTCAGAAAAGGAAATTTTGCCATTGCAGCAGCATGAGAGCATCTTTAATGGCTAATAATTTTTCAAAGTTCAAGTCTGGAGTCCTTGTGAGATATTAGATTTTAGTGACAACTACAATTCCAATTATCCCCAACTATGGAATGTACCTGGTCAGGCCTGAGCTGTCAAGAAAGGATTGTTTTGAACAATTTTCATGGAGTCAACCAATTAGTTGATAGGATCACACATCCTTTTTGGTACCAGGCACTCTCTCAGTGCAGAACCACATGTCACCCTCTCCCAGGGGACTGCCTGGGGGTTGCTGGGAAAATGGAATCAGTTAAAAATTGGCTTCTTGCATTTGTCAGACTCTTGGTTCCTTAACACTGTCTCTCTTAAAAAGTCATGGGTTTTGAAAGTGTTTTCTAAATCAAAGTCATAGTCTCAGGAAAAAATAAAGTGATTGCAAATGCATTAATTTGAGTTAAGTCAATGATTTGATGGTAATCATTTCAGGGGAAGAAATTAAAGTCCAGTGCCAGCTGAAGAAAGCTTAGGCATCAGCACCATGCTCCAAATAAATGAAGGCTGGCTCAGAAGTTCATCTAATAATTTGATAATATACCAATCCATATTATGGTTCCCACAGACAAGAATTCTGACTCACAGATCAATTACTCAGGATGAAAATCATTATTGAGTGTACTGTTGAGGGCTGGTTTGTGGAATAAAATGCTCTGAACATGGGATAGAGAGAAAGAAGAGCCTGAGAGAATGGAGAAGGGTTGCAAATTCTAAAGCAAAAGCCTCTGGACTGGTGAAAAAGGGAAAGGAGAACAAAAAGAAGAATCAATGAGGAGAAGCCCCAAATGGCCAGGGCTCAGAGTGGGAGGCTATGCTACCAGATCCATGATGGGAGGCCTCCTGAGGCTTCACTATGCCCACAAGACTCTCGGCACCCTTCCTCAAGGCAGACTGGGTTAGTTGGGCATATGCAGAATTTGTAAGCTGTAAAAGAATGTGGGGGTGAGATTGGGGAAAGCTTGAAGTGTCAGTGAGGGAGGGTTTCTGGGAAGTGTGAGAACCTGTACAGTGTTCAAATCTCCACACAACCCACTTCTTTGGCCATCAGTGGGCTAGCCTTATGAACACGGAATCTGTGAAGTTGCAAGGGACCCATGCTCAGTAGGACCTGCACTCGGTCTCACACTCTGCTGTCACTCTGCTGACATTCTCGATAATTTTTAAACAACACTTCCCATATTTTCATTTTGCACTTGGACCCACAAACTGGGTCCTGGTCCTGGGCAGCATATGCCGGTCCCGATATGTCTCCGTGTTATGCCATCTCTGCATTATTCCAGGACCCTAGGGAGGATGGGGCCGTTTGGGAGGGGGCTCAGTAGTAACTCAAGGGTTGTGTACCAGGCATCGTGTGGAAAGTTCTTAGTGGAAACAATGAAGTATCCTATTTCCTTAATTCTAAGATAATATCAAATATGGCACTTGCTTGGCTTAGTGGTAACTTCTTCTTATTAAAGAAAAACAAATGCATTATCTAAAATATCCAACTAACATACTAATTTCAGAAACATGAAATTGTGAATCAAAAAGAAAAGAGCATTTTGAATAGCAGAAATCATAATTCGTGGTGAGTTTTTGTCAGCCCTCTGACTGAATTCTGGACAGCAAAGGGAAGCATTTACCTTGCACTGGCTGGTCTTTTTTTTTAGTTTAGAGAGCTTTTTGGGCTGCGTAAGTCCAACTAAAAATTGGTATATTTCACGAAAGAACAATGAAGGTGCTCTTTGACGTGTGATAGGTTGAAAAACAAAAACAATGGGACACTGAGGCTCTGAGGGCTGACTTTGATGTTGTTGAAAATGAGTGAGAAGAAGCCCTTGAGCTTCTCTCTGTCATGGGTTTGTTTGCTCTGCCTGGGATAAGCAGACTTAATGATTTTAGTGCCTTGAATGTTTTAATCCATCAGAAAAGCAGCCAAATATATCACCAAGATTTTGCCCACAAGTGGAGCATCGAGCCCTTTAAGTCAGATCATTTTCTTAAGAGTTTTGGTTGACATCCTCCCTCAAGGTGAAGGCTTCTTTAGCTGTTCAGAATCTGTGTGGTCTGATCGATCTCTCTTCCCTAGAGAGCCCCTTAGCAAGAAGCTAGTTGCCTGCAAGAGACACACACTGACTCACAGGTTCACTTATGACCAGCTCAGCCACCACCTTCCTCTCATACGCCTCTTACCAGGGGACTTGAAAAGATTCACCCACTGCTTCCTCCCACAGCTCGAGGACAAAACACAATGAGTCACCTCTGAAAATGGCCTCAGCATTTGCTCTTTACCCTCAATCACCAAGAATGCCTTGAAAGTACCCGGCCATGTAGTATCCTAGGATTGACTAGTACTCGCACCGACCCTGACCGAGCTTTGCTAAATTCCTGTTGTGTGTACGGAGCAGGGCAAGGTGAGGGGGTGGAGAGAGTCGGGAGACAGAGGAGCAGAGCCTCTGACGTGGATGGGGCGAGAGGGCACTTAATCTGGTAAAACAGGAAAGGTCTGTGTCTGAAACCTGTACGGATGAGGAAAGTGGCCCAGTTCCTCCTTCCTGTGCTCTCCTCACTTTGCATCACCACACAGAGTTCTAGCACTTCTCATCCATGTCCTCCATCTTAAGGACTCTCTTGTAAGGGCCTATTTAGCCAGAGCGATTCCATCTTGGGTTAAACAGTGATTTTGTTGTTTGTGCAGTAAAACTTAAACTCACCCTGCCCCCCCCCTCAGGGACTTACTTAAAAGCAAGCCCGGGAAAACAGTCCCAGGTAACAAAGCCCAAATACAAGGGTGGGTCAGGCCAGGTGGAGGTATCCAATCAGTGGGGGCGTGTACTGTCTCCCTAGCTACCAAGGAGTGTGGGTCCCGCCTCTTGGGTGCCAATTCTGACCAAGGTGATAGGCTAGTTCAAATAGCTACTAGGGTGAGTTGTAATTCAATTGGCCACCCGTGTGTGATCTAGCAGGACTGTGCAGCTTTCTCTGTGTGTTACAATCTCATTGGCCACCTGTGCATGGCCAGGCCCAACCACATGGCCCTTGCCCTTTAAAAGTTAGTCGGTAAGGTGGGGGGGTCCGCGCTCTCTGTAAGAGGTGAGGCCTCGGCCGGTCGGTTTGATTCTTGATGCTTCGTGCGAAATAAAGCTTTGCTTGACCTTTGCTTCGTATCAGTCTCACTCCTTTAATCATGGACCCATTATTGGGGGACCTTTCACTCCTATTGGATAGACACCGGGTCTAGTCCTCTTAATAAATGATGGGAGCAAATGATGGATGCACAAATACTTAAAGATGGTGACAAGAGTGATGACCCATTTCCTGTTTGGGTGTAGTCAAAATGACCTAGCTTTCTTTGGGTCCACCTAAGAGCCACCTTATTGTAACTATGACAGTGACAACAACAATAAAACTGCTGGGTCTCCATATGGCTTACACTCGCCTTCTTTTATATACATTGCTTCTTTCCATTATGACAACACTGCGAGCTATTTATCATGATCTAGTTTTCCTGAGGAAGAAATGAAATGCTAGGAGCTGGAGTTCAGGCACAGCTTGCCCTCACAGCACCCCACAGCAGCCCTTCCTTCAGGGACAACTCTGGGCTTGTGCAGCCCCACCTCCCCACAGGAGCACCCAGGATGAAAGCTCAGGTCCTCTGGGAGCGTTGAGGAAAGGGCTGTGGGAAGAACCAGGACTGTATGGCTCGGAATGGAAATTGCAAATGTTAGGGTAGAACATACTGTCTCATAAACATGTTTTTCTCCTGGGTAAGCATTAGTATTCTAGAACAGCCAGAGCACTCGGTTGCTTCTAAAAAAGCACTGGAATTTTTTTTATTGAAAAAGTCTAATGACACAAAGGGAGGAAAAGGAAGAAGAAGAAGAAGTTCTCTTCTGTGGTAAGAAGAAAGAGAGAAGGAGTCTAAGGAAAGCATTTCTAGAAAATTCACTTAGTAGCTTGAACTATTTTAAATAGCTACTCAGCTCTTTCCAGCTGATGAGAACACTCTGAAGAGAATATTTTTGGAGAAGCCCAGTACTCCAGGCCCTGCCAGAGCATGCAAACTCGACATCTCCATTATCAAGGTCCTTGTGTAAGCCCCATTAAGAAAAGACATTCAAGGAAGATAATGGGACATTCTACCCACTCACCCCTCCAAGAGTTTCAATTTCCACTGAGGTCACTAGAATATACTTGAGGAAGCTAATTTCAGTTTAGTTAAGACAGGTCAAGTTTGGTTAAAATAAGTTTTTTTGAATGCCTACTTTGCACAAGGCATGTGGGATTTAAAAAAAGATCTAGTCTACTGGGGTATCAGTGATTTAACCCCCTGCAGCCCAATGTTTGCTGCCATGCTGCATCATGAAACCCTTTGCCATTACTAAGCATCTCTTCCAATAAACTTTCTCTTTTACTGTTTTGGGCCCAAGATTGCTCCAAAAGGGCCCCTGCCATCTTTTCCATTAAAGTAGTGTTTTCGAAACATATAAAACACCATTAGAAATAACATCCAAGTGCAGCATACATTAAGAATAAGCACCATCTTGTGCAATTATGTTTGGTTATACGTGTATGTGTATCCTGGATGTGATGTAAAATCGAATTCTCACCGTGGGTTGTGGTTTGAAAAGTTGGAAAAGTACTGCCTTGAGGGAGTCCTGCAGCCTCTATGTTCCCAGCTCATCTCCTCTTCCAGCCAGGCCCCCTTACCCCTTCCTTTTGGAGGTCATTGTGGTTTTGTGCCTCCCTCTGGGACTCAACATTTCAAACACTCCTTCCTTCCAGAAGCTGACTCAGGTGTAGGATTTTGGTTCTTGTTCATGTTCACTGTTCAAGTTCGCTACCTGTGCCAGCTCATCCCTCCCCCTGCCACCCACCACACGTGTGGGGCTGTGGCCCGAAGCTCAGCTTGGCCAGAACACTGATGCCTTGGTCGTCCATGGAGGGGCAAATCAAGAACCTACCAGACACAGAGGTCCCTCTGCATTTGCACTACAACTATTGTCCAGCTAATAGCTATTGCTTTACAATGCCTCCCACTGGTTGCAGAGAGTGATTCTTTAAAATAAAATAAAAAACAACACAACACAGGGGTGCCTTGGTGGCTCAATGAAGCATCTACCTTCAGCTCAGTTCATGATCTCAGGATCCTGGGCTCAAGTTCTATGGTAGGCTCCCTGCTCAGTAGGGAGTCTGGGGCCCTCTCCCCACTCATGCACTCTCAAATGAATAAAATCTTTAAAAAAACCCCCCAAAACCCAAAGGCTTGCCTGAGGGGGTGGAACCTGGGCCTAGCAAAGGGTCCAGAGCACAAAGACTGGACAGCTCTCCTAAGACCTCCAGAAGGCTCCTCACCTGGGGCTCCCTGCCCTGTCTCCTCAGGCATCCTTCTTTGGCCATGTCAGTGCTTAACTTCAAAATTTGATCCTAGCCACAAGCTTCAGCTCCCCACCTGGGGTTCAGTAATGAGAACTAGTATTTCCTGAGGGCTTACTGTGAACCAGATGCTACACTTAGCACATCGTCACCACTATTCCACATATGCTCCCAGCAAGAGCATGGCCGGGCACCATTTCACCCCCATTTTACAGACAAAGAAACAAACTCTTCTGTGGCTGGCCCAAATTCTGTGGGATCTGAACCTGGCCAGCTGGCTTCCATGTCTGCAAGCTTCATCACTACCTCAAGCAGGTTTGGGATTGCCTAAGGGATGGCTGGCAGGGCTGCCACGTATGGCTGTGCAGATTACGTACGGCACAACTCCAGGGGATGTCATTCACATTGCCATCTATGAAGCTGCTCAGGGTGCATGCAACTTGTGTATCTGTGTGCAGCAGCTCAAAGAGTTTAACTGGGCTCATACAGCTCTCTGCTTTTCATCAACTAACTGTGGACTAGGATTTGAGTTGTTTGAAGAAGAGGTGGCTGTGGATCAGGGAGGTATTTCATTGCTTCTGTTTCTCTTCCAGGCAGAACTATTCCTTGCTGGATTAAAGTCTTAGGAAATGTGGGTGATGAGAAGAGCCCCCCTCTCTGCTCCCTGTGCACAGTAACACAGAGGCTGGGAGGCAGGGGAAGGGGGAGAATGGGCCCACGGAGATGCTAAACTGAGCAGGCAATCAATCATCTGAGAAGCTCTTTCAAGTTTCTTCTGGCTTTATTTTGGGCATTAATTGGAAATGTCTGCCCCTTCATGGAGCCTGTTTTCTCACTAGAAAGGAAAGAAGATTCTAGCTGAGCCTGGGGATGCTGAGAAGGGATGTGATAACTTTTCACACTCCTGGCATTCTCCACTGCTTCTTCCTCCAAAGCCTCACATTGGGTTGCTTGTATATGCAACCTGTCAGCTACAAGGAGAGTCCTTTCATCTGGGCTCCCTTCTCTGGAGACCACCAAGCAGTGGTTGGAGAGGATTTTATAAGGGTGTCCAATGTCTGGTTTGTTCTTATTAGTTTTCTATTTTTCAGCTTTGTTGAGATAGAATTATATATCTTTGGCCAATACAAAAAGGGAACACGGGCTTTTCTGAGAGTTCCTTCTGGAAAAGAAAAGGGGGGGGGTAGGGAAGGGCAGGGAATGGAGTTCTGCCTTGATCCCATAGCACTGGCTCAACGATCTTGCTGGGATAGTAATTAATTTCTCAGAAAAGGTTTGTTGGAAATGATATGATATGATATGTTTGAAATGATATGAGGGTAAAAAGACCCCACTAAAGAAAAATCATTTTAAAACTGACTCCGCCATAGAGAAATCCTGTGATTGCTCACACTGTATCTTAATCTGGGCCCATTACCCAGTCTCGGGCAACTTACTTCTCTAAATCTCAGGTTACTTGTAAAACAGGAAAATAGGAACGATAATAACATATTAATGCTAATATCTGCATCGTGGGATTGTGATGGAGATCGAAAAAGATAATGCTTATAAAACACTAACACAAAGTGTAGGGGGGACCAGAGAGAGCAATGCCACCCCCTCCCTGAGCTCAGAGGAGCATAGGGTTGGAGGCGATCAGCTCATCTCATGGGGACTGGTTTCTTATGTGCTGCTTGTATCTCAGCTATTAAGGGATGTTCAAGAGTGTTTGTGACTATCTGATTTTCAATTCATATATGGTCTTTAGAATCCAAGCTGCCTCCCCTAAGGTGTGATCCCACCAGAAGTGCTCGGTACATGGTAGTGTTCATTATCAAAGGTTGCCCAATTAACAAGCATCCAAGGATGTGTGACAAGTAGAAGGCAATATTTGAAATTTAAGAAATAGCTGTCTGTTACTTTATTTCTTTAGTTCATAAGGCAAAGTATGGTAGCTTTATTTTTCTTTATGGATACTTATTTGGTCCCTCCCTTCCCTACTACTTTCCCCCCTCCTCCTGTTCTTCCTGCTCCCCTTCCAAATAACTGTTTTGTAAATTCAATTTTTTAAAAATCGGGTTACTTTGGGCCCATTTCTCTGACTGTTCAGTTGGTAATTTAGTCTGTGTCACAGGTAATTTACCTCATGCTATCTATGCTAAGAGGACTTTCTCTTATTAAGAGTCGTGGAAACATGGTTGCCAAGGGCATGGCCATTAGAGAATGGGTGATGTGAATTACAGATCAATGTCCCTAATGCTTAAAGTAGAAGGGGGATGGTTATCAATGAATTCTCTCTGAGAGTAAAACTTGCCCTATGATTAGCATGTTACACATTACAAAATGTTAGCCTAAGGCAGCAATTCTCAACCCTGACCCCATGCTAGGACAATCTTGTGAGCTTTCAGAAAATACCCATGCCAGAGTCTGACTCCCAGACTTAATTGATTTGAGGTGGGGATTAGATACCGGTATTTAAGGCTTCCCAGCTGGTTTCAGTGTGCAGGCTGAACCTTTCAGTATGGTCTACACTCCTGGTTCTCAGACCATGAAAATCAAAGTACTAGAATCACCTGGGAGGCTTGTTAAAACACAGACTGCTGATTCCCAGCCCGCGAGTTTTGATTCAGTGTATCTGAGATGGGGCCGACTGTTCCCAGGTGCTGCTGATGGTACAAGCTCCAAGCCATCCTTTAAGGACCACCTGTACGCACAGTCGCTCACAATACACACACAGGTGTCCTCTATAGGCTTGCATTAGACTTCTCCAGAGAAACAGAACCCACAGGATATACAGAGATAGAGCAGACCCTCCTTATCCGTGCGGGTTGTGTTTCAAGAGCCCTCGTGATGCCTGAAGCCGCAGATAGCACCAAATCACATGCATACTATGTTTTTCCCTGTACGGCTGACCCTTGAACAATGCAGGGCTGTGGTCAGCGGCACCCTGTGCAGTTGAAAATACACATGTAACTTCAGAGTTGCCAAAAATTTAACTACTAACAGCCTACTGTTGACTGGAAGTGATAACGTAAGCAGTCGAGTAACACATATTTTGTATATGTATTATGTACTGCATTCTTTTTAAAAAAATTTAAAAAAATTTTAATTTACTATTTTAAATTCAAGTATAATTAAAAGTGTTATATTAGCTCAGGTGTACAATGCAATGATTCAATATATACTATATTCATATAATAAGCAGGCTAGAGAAAAGAAAATGTTATTAAGAAAACTATAATAAAGAGAAAATACATTTACAGTACTGTACTGTATTTATCAGGGAAAAAACCCCACATAAAAAACGCCATGGACCTGCACGTTCCAAAGCTGTTGTTCAAGGGTCACCTGTATATACATACCTATGGTAAAGTTTAATTTAGAAATTAGGCATGGTAAGAGATTAAGAAACAGTAACTAACACCAAAACAGAACAAGTATAACAATATACAGCAATACAGGTTATGAGAATGACCCCCCACCCCAATACCTCATTGTACGTTACTTGCCCTTTCTTGTGATGACGGGAGGTGATAAGATGCCTACGGGGTGGGATGGAGTGAAGGGAGTGACAGGCATTGTGACGCAGCGTTAGCCCATTATTGACCTCCTGGCGTACAGCTCAGAAGAAGGGTCAGCTGCGTGCAGACCGTGGCTGACTGCGTGTAACCGAGGACGGGGAAGGGGAAACCACAGGGAAGGTAGGGAGGACTACTGGATATAAGAGGCAGTTTATTATAGGAGTTGTTTCACATGGTTATGGAGGCTGAGAAGTCCCACCACCTGCTATCTACAAGCTGAAGAACCAGAAAAGCTGGTGATGGAATTCAGAGCCGGGTTGGGGGTGGATGCGGAAGGCTGTGGGTTAAGTCCCAGAGTGTGAAGGCTGGAAAACCAGGAGCTGTGCTGCCAGGGGCAGGAGAAGATGAACATCTGAGCTCAAAAAGAGAGAGATTTGTCTGTCCTTCCTCCGCTTTTTTTGTTCTAGTCGGGCCTCTGTGAATGAGAGGACGGTGCCCACCCACACTGGTGAGGGCGATCTCTTTGTCAGTGTACTGAATCAAATGCTAACGCTTCCAGAAATAAGCTCACAGACACACGCAGGAAGAACGCTTTACCAGCTATCTGGCCATCCGTTTGACTGGTGAAGTTGATACATAAAATTAACTATCACAAGCCTTATTTTTGCTTCTCACTGTTTTTACACCCTCTTGCACCCATCCAGAACGTATGTTCCTCTAATAAATACACTGTGCTCCTTCCACTCTATAGGTCTCTGAACACACCCTTCCTTTTGCCCGCAATACCCTCCCATGTCACAAAACACACTTCCTTGAGAAGAGGCTGTAAAATCAATTTTCACTAATTGGCATCACGTTTCCTCCAGCAAATGTAAAGTAGGGAAGCTGTCCTGGATCTGTAATGTTAATATATACACTTCTACGACACGTAGCTTTTCATTGAATGAGGTTTTATTTCCTGCACTAACATAAATACAAAAATGAACTCTGGCTGTACTTTTTTTCAACACTTGGGATGTTTTAATACATTTTATATGACATCATTATAAGCCTTAACAAAAATCCCTAATTTGTAAAAAACAAACAAGGAAATAGAACTGCTTTATTATTAATAATGGAACCACAGATGTGACACTGAGTCAGTATATATCAGTATAAGTAAATGTAAAATAGATTCTAGGTCTCTCCACCCTCCGCCCACACTCACCCAGACTCATTTCTCTCCTGGTAACTTTGCCTCCGGGGAAAGGGCACAGACAGTGCTGATCGGGAAAGGGATGAATGAAATGCCCTTTTCTCCTGCAGTTTCTGTGCAAGTTTTCCTGGTCAGTTAGTGCCTTATTACCCTTCTTGGCTCCCATTGCTTCCATTAAATCCCTTCAGATGGGCCAAGTAAAAAGAGAAAAGCAAATAAACCTCAAATGATGGAATAGGAGATATTGCCCAATTTAAACTTTGTGGTTTTTTTTCACACTGAGTTAGCGATTTTAAAAGTAAAGAAACCTCTTATAAGGTCTGTCAAAATTGAGGTCTAAAGCAATTATTTTTACACCTTATATCCCACTGTAGCTTGTTGAAATGAATAATTTTGACGTGTTTTTTGTGAGCAAGGAACGTCTGGAAAAATATGATTAAAGCATTCTATCTATTCTCTCTCTCTCTCATCTATCATATAGTTTATATTCCTCCTATTGCAATGAAACTGGCTTTAATTTTCCTGTCCCAGGGTTTGTCCACCTAGAGAGAAATAATCTGAGACGGGGAATTAATATTTGAAAGACTTTGTCTAAACACTCAAAATAGCTACAGCCTGTAGAATATGTCATTGTTCTAAGTGATGCATATGTGTGTATATCGGATATATATATTACCTTATTTAAGTCTCACAAAACACTGTGAGATAGGTGTTATTATTATACATATTATTATTTCCATTTTACACATAAGGAAATTGAGTTGCTTAACACAGAAGTTAAGCAACACATCTACAGTCAAGCAGCTAATCAATGGCAGAGCTAGGATAGGAGCTCAGTCCATCTCTGGAATCTATGCGCTATGCTACCATTCTAAACTGCTTCTTTGGATATCTAAATCTACTTCACCAAATGGTCATCTAATAACAGAAAAAAATAGTAGAATCGCCTAGACAATGGAATTTTCACTTTTTTACTGAATTGTGCTGCTTTTATCTACATCTAGGATCAGCTGGTCTCCTTTCCACCTTTAGCTAAAACAATAATGGAGTGGTATTGTGGGAGATGTGTGTGGTGGGTGGAAAGGTTATCACAGCCATTCAGGTAGGACCTCCCGAAGATCTTTTGGAAGGTGGGGACTGAGAGTGAGGTGTTTTGTTTTGTTTTGTTTTTGTCCTGTGATAGTTTTGGTCAGAAAAATCCTATCTGACATTTAAGAATTCTAGGTATCTAGGGACATGTGCAGCTCAGGACCTAATCCAGAGAGATAACCCCTCTTGGTGTGAGTATATATGAATGCCCTTGAGGTCATTCACTTCAGTTTAACTCAATCAGATCTGAGGTAGGACTTTGAAGGGGGGAAGAGAGGTCAAAGCTGGACTCATCCTTGGGGTGTGGATGTGAATGTGTCAGTTGGCAGGACGAATATGGAGAGGTTCAGGGGAAGTTCTGAGGTCAGCTCTAACAATAAGTAGAAGACAGATGGCTATGAGAACAGCTGAGTGAAGGGAAACCTCCCCCTCCCGCATGTGACCTCCGCTTCCTGAAAGTCTACTTTTCATATATTTGAAGAAAACACCTCCTGCACCTGGAGCATCTCTAGAATCCATTGTGTATCTAACTCCTAAACAGTCCACAAGTTTCAATTTAGTATATTTTCCAGAAAGCTCCCTCTGACTACCCCCTCCTTTACTGAACACCACATTCCCTCACTGTTGGCTCTAGCTGGGGTACACTGAACTCCCATGAGTCTCCAAAAGTCCAGAGAGTCTCTACAAGTCCAGATTCTCTATTCCCATCAACAGGTGTTCTGATTCTGTAGGTCTGGGATGAGGCCTCACCCTTGAAAGACCTCCCTCCCCAAATAAGTGTTAATTGTCTTTATAGGGAGTGGTGTGCTGGTAAACTGGTTTGCCATAAATGAATGAATGAATGCCCCAATTTTCATGATATAAGTACTCCCACCATGACTGATTTCAAGCTATAAGCTTAACAACTGGCTGGCAAGATTCTTGCCTATTTAACAATTGTCTTTTGTGAACTGGTACAGACTGCTTTCAGCACACCAATGTTGGGCAATTTAGAAAACTCTATCACACAGAATTAGAAGTTCTATTTCCTTAGACTCAGAAATTCCAAGATATTATCTTGCCAATATGCTTACATATAGAGGCCAAGATATATTAGAAAGATATTTGTAATAATGAAATACTAGAAATAACCTAAATCTCTATCAAGAGGGGATGGGTTCAATACATTATGGAATTTCTGATCAGTGAAGTATTATGTAGCCTTTAGAAGAGTAAGGCAGATCCATAAATACAGCCATAGAACCTTATGAACTATTCACAAATGCAACCAGTGAAAGAGTAAAAATATTGTGGTGTCATTTCTTTTTGAAGAAGCGCAAAAGAGATGAAAACATATATTTACTTTATTTATGTGTCCAAAAATTTTAAAGGGATGCAAAACAATTATTAACAGCTTTGGTCTGGAGGGTAGAAAACTACGATTTTGATTATATACCCTTTCGAATGGTTTGATTCTTTTGAAACAAGTACATTATTCCTTTTTTAAAAAATCCCCAATGACAGAGTGTCCTCTTGTTTTTTTTTTTTTGTTTTTGTTTCTGTTTTTTTTTTTTTTTCCAGAAAACAAACAAATAAAAGCTGCTCAGATGATTCTGATGGATGCTGTATTCAGAGCGCTAGTGGGGTGCCTAGTCCTGGTGATCCCATGTGGTTTCCAGGTAGTTAGGCAGCCTCCATATCTGCATGCCAAAGTCCTGAGCAAGGGCCATTGAGCCATCAAGTGCTGTGACTTTGGGAAGTGAATTAATTCTCTTGGGCATTTTTGCCCCACTCATAAAAGGAAGGGCTTGTGCCAGGATGCAGGGAACATTAACTCAAAGCCTTTGGGCCCCGGTTATGAGTGGGTATCCTGGAAAACAGGACTCACCACCCTGCTCCCGCACGCCCTACACACACGCCTAAGGAAAGCACTCACATTCAAATTAAACTAAAGAAAATACCGTGCTGGCCAACAACACATATTTCACTTATAGGCCACCCGTGAATTAGGTAATTTCTAAGGTCTTCCTAGACTAACAACACTTGTCATAGGTATTATGTTGTTGCAGGCTGTTAATGACTAAAACATATATCTGAATACACATTATCACATACATGATGATGGTAATATGAGGATAATAATAATAGTAATAATAATTATTATTATAATAACTTGAAACCAAAAGCTCAGAGCTCAAGTCTTAGTCTTTGTAAGTGCATATAGGTGTGTGTGTGCATAATTTTATTTTTTTTGTAAAACAGGAATCACAATATTTTCTTTTCCTTTTTTTGTAAGATTTTTAAATTTATTCATTTGAGAGAGAGAGTGAGAGAGAAGCATGAGAGAGTACAAGCCAGGCGGAGGAGCAGAGGAAAAGAGAGGAGTTGACTCCCTGCTGAGCAGGGAGTCTGATGCTGTCGCAGGATCAGGACCTGAGCCAAAGGCAGAAGCTTAACCAACTGAGCCAACCAGCGGTCTAAGAATCACAATGTTTTCTTACAAGATTTTTGCTATACAATGATGTGAAACTTCTTTGCACAAGGCTTGGCACATAGTAGGTGCTTAATTTAAAATCCGCAAGTATTATTCGATTATGAGCATGGCTTAATTTTAAGCAATGTATAAGGTGTTTAACAAATGTGTTTCTATAATTTGCATTTGGCTGGGCATGAGCTTGAAAATTAGATATTTATTTCAGTTCTTAAAATGTGGAGAGATGCTTACTGGAAAGTGCTTCTAAAACATGTAGAAAGGCTTATATAACTTTTATGGTGTAAATAGGGAACTAAAACAGCTTATTTAGCTTTCATGGAGTTTAGTCCTTAGAGAAAGGAGTGGCATTCTGACTCTTGAAAGACTGAAATCTTGGATGGCTTCTTACTGAGTAATAGTTGTCTCCTCTCTGCCTACCTAGAGCCCCTACTCCTGCTTGGTCACTGCTCAGTGAATGGCGACCAGATTCTGTGTTTCCTTGCTTCTGTCACCCACTGGGCTGCGAGCTCAGCAAGGAGAGCAGTTCTGAGTTTTATTACGTATCCACGGATCTCCCACAGTGCCTGACATTAGCATCACTCAGTATATGGATGGATAGATGGGGGGATGGGGGATGGATGACCCCTTCCCAGACTGCAGACTGTTTGATCCTGTGGGCTGATTTCTCTAATTTTCCTTTTGTTTTAATCCCTTTGGGCCAACGTCTAAAAGACAACCTGTAGCAGATAATTTATGGATTGATTCGATTACCTACTGATTTCTCTTCTCTACTGAACCTCTGAAAGAAAACTTTAAATTCATGGTCTTCCTGAGGTTCAGTCTTATCGTAATCACTTAAACCCTCTTTCTTCATTAATTTCAGCCTTGAGCATACTCACAGCAATTTTCTTTTAAGGTATTTGTTTTCCCGTACTATTGAAGTATATTCATTACCTGGGATGTTATATGTATGTTATATGTATGTGCATGTGTGCGTGTGCGTGTGTACCTATGGAGTATATCCTACAGATCTAGCAGAAATTCAATCTCAGACATATTCGGTCATGAGAATCTATGCACGGCTGAAAGAGACTTTGCTCTTCTTCAGCACACGATAGCTTTGTTTTCAAAAGTAGCTTAAGGTACAAAGACAACAGAGAAAAGGTATTAAAGCAGAAAAGTAGCTGTGTTGGCTTTGGCTTTTATTCCTGGCCTACTCACAGTCATCATCCATACTCCGAGCTTCCTTTCAGATCGTTGCATATCCGATTTCCATCGTCATTTGCGTGGTAGAGATAAGGACAGACTACACTAAACCAACTGCCCCTCGTGCTGCTTCCTGCTTTCCTTTCTTCTCAGGGACCATTCCTTTAGGGTTTGGAGATTTGAGTTCAAAAATAGACTTTAATTCACTGGGCATCAAACATTCAGTCTTAACTTTCCCCAGCAGCTGCCAGAGTCAGAAAGAACTAAAATGTGGTGTCAAAAGATTTCAGTATAATCCCCTCAAATCAACTAGATGGTATCCTAGGTTGCTCGAACTTGAGTTAACCTTCCAAATGCAAGGAGATCGCTGGACAACACAGTGTATGATTCCGTCTTTCCAGAAGCCCCCTTTCACCGGGTTTTCATGCTTCAACCTTTTGAGAGAAGGGAAAACAAAACAAAACAAAACAAAACACTTCACTGATGTCTTCTTTGAATTATTCATGCCACTTTCTGTTCTGCCAATTCCAGCACACATTTGAAATCATTAATATGTCATGACTTTCCTTCATCTGGCTTTCTCAGAGTTTTTAGAATCCTGAAGAACCGCAAAAAGGCTAATGTCTTCATTAACAGGGATATAATTTTTATATTTTTAGTTCATTATTTTCAGTCTTCTTAGCACAATTTTAGAAGTACTGAATGTTCGATGAGGTAGGTACTGAAAATTGTACCCGTCAGGAGGCTGTCGTGAATAATCCTAGTAGGCACACAGGGGCACTTTGAAATAAAGCCTTGTGGTTTGACAGTGCTTGGGGCTGTGCCATGTGGGTAAATATCTCATCCACTTGCTACAGTCTCATAACCAGCAAAAGAAAAGATCCACCATTTTGATATGCCAAGGGTCCAGTCTCATCCCAACCACTCTGTTACACATTCCCCAGAAATCTCTCCTTTCTGACGAGCTTCTTATGTGTTCATTCCGAGCCAGACCTTGTGCTGGCACACAACAGAAAGCAAGGCAGGCATTGTCTCTGTCCTCATGGAGCTCTTTATTCTGATCAATCAGATCACCACAGCACAAAGGGCTACATCAAGCCCAAAGGCCTGAGATAGCAGGAAATGCCAACTAGGAATGCCAAATTATTTGGCTCAGGCAACTGAAATGGGATGACTTAGTGAAACAGAGAAGACTATGGGAAGAACAAGATTGTAAATTCAGTGTAACAAGATTGTAAATTCAGTAAATTCAGATTGAAAGATCAGAAATTCAGTTTGGGGCTTGCTTGACATGCCAGGTCAACATCCAAATGGAGGTGCTGAGTAAGCCATTAGTTGGATGCATGAATCTGAGTTGGGGTGTGACGTCCAGGGGTGTTAAAAATGGCTATCTGGAAATAGTCCTCATGTGAATAAGTTTAAAGTTGTGAGACTGGGTTAGATCTCCAAAGGCGTGAGTGTGGACTTAGAAGAACAGAGGCTCCAGGATTTAACAGGGTCCAACCCACAAAAATTAGGGAAATGAGAAGAAGCCATCAAGGCCACTAGGAGTGGGGTGTCCGAGAATCAACAGAAGACAGGGCATCATTCCTTCCTTTATCTGTCTCAAGCATTCTCAAAGTTTAAAACACGTAGGAATATCTAACAATGCATGTCATGGGGAGGTAATGCACAGCATGTAAGTATGATTAATAAAAATGTGTTGTGTATTTGAAAGTGGCTAGAAGAAAGTCCTCATCACAAGAAAAAAGGAAAAAATTGTAATTATGTATGGTGATGGATATTGACTAAACTCATTGTGGTGATCATTTCACAACGTATACAAATACTGAATCATGTTGTACACCTACAACTAATATAATGTTATATGTCAATTATTTCTCAGTAAAAAAAGATCTGAAACAGAATACATAAAATTGATGCATTGTAATTAATTTGCAAATAAAAGATTTTCAACAGTTATTTTTAATGTTTGCCATTTTTCATCTTTTTCGTTGACTTGAGAATCCAAGCCTGCTCCCCAGGGTCTGATTTTAGGAGTGCCTGCACATTGTCATCTGGACATTACAGTCATGGAAGAGCGACTGCGAGAAAGCCAGATATGTTTTTGTTTGTTTGGGTTTTTTTTTTCTGAATCAGAAAGAACATCAGTATTAGGAATGGCAGAGTTCTATGAAATAATTCACACACTCCCCCATTAGGACATCAGGGCATCCATGCATCGTTTTCACACACACTGACAGGCACTTTGCTGCCCTTTCCAGGTGGGAGGCAGTGGGGCAGGCACCATTCTTGGAACATTTGCCAGACTTGAAGAGCCTTAGCCCACAAGCCACTGATTCTGCCAAGACAATGCTGGAAGCAAAATGGCCTTTGATGGGACCCTGGAAGCTTCATAGCTGCAGGTCAGGGTGAAGGTCTTCGTGTAGACCATGACATTCTGATCCCATGTGTCTGTCCTGGTTTCCAGCTTCTGTCTTCTGGAGAACAAACCCATCACCATAGTAACTGCAGCCTCACAATGTACCTCCTGGAGCCCCTCAAATCCTTTCAGTTGATTCTTCCCCACTGATGGCACTTATTAATTTAAAATCAGATCTCACAATTCTCTTGTCTTCAGGAGGCTAATATCTCTTTTAATCCCCACTTTCACACTTACTACTGAAAGGTTCAAGACCCTCAGCACTGTTTTCTGAAGAGTTAAATGGCATTCAGGCAGCAGGAAACTTCTGCCAATAAAATCAAAATCTAAACCAGTTGCCTTTTATTATCACTTAAATTATTCTCTCCACTTGACATGGATTTATTGGTCAGTTTAGACTCTGTGACAGATTTGGCTATAGTCACATGGAGCATGACTAACAGCCTTAACTACAAGCCTATAAACGGAGCGTGATGTACGTGTACATTATCACCATCTAATAATATCTGTGGGCTAATTATTTAAAGGGGAAAATAAATGAGCACCACAGCGACCGCCATACTCAAGTTCAGAGAGTGCTGTAAATGTGCTTCAGCAGCTGACCTGGGCTTTCAGGTAGAGCTAGGGTCACCATGGAGGTCACTGATCTGTGTCCTGCACTGTTTATTAGCACCACCTCTGTTTGATGATGGTCGCTTGCATCTCCTTTTGGTGATTCTGAATCTCAAAGTTTATTTTAGCTAAAATAATTGATGTAAGCTTCTGGTCCTTTCAATATATGTAGGCCTATACTAGTGCATGTGGTCATACACGGGAGACCATGACGTTTCTAGTCATTTATTTGGTGTGTACATTCAAGACTGGCACTATGCTCAAAGAAGGAGCCCCCCTTCATCACCGGCCCCACCAACTCACATAGTGTGAACACAATAGGGCAGGCCATGTGACTCAAAGGTCCTCAGGTATCGCTGAAAGGAAGTAGGAAAACACTCGGGAACACACTGCCACATAGGCTTTGTGGACAGGAAGCTCCACACAGGTAGCTCTGGTGGCAGAAGACCTGGCTTGGAATCCTGTCCTTAACACTCTGAAGCTGTGTGACTGGGCAGTCTACAAACTTCTCTGAGCTTCAATCTCTTCATCTGTAAAATGGAGGCAGTGCCTTGTATTTGAGACTTGAATGAGCTAATGCAAATAGTTTTAGGCAAAATGTTTTTGTATTTGATTTTCATAAAACCTATGAGGTAGATATTATTATTGTTCCCACCTTATAGATGAGGAAACTGAGGTTCAGAAAATCCAAAGGACTTGCTCAAGGTCACATTGCAAACAAATAAGAGAGACAGGATTCAAACCCAGAATGCTTCCTGTTGACTAGTATATTGCATTGCCCTGAATAGACACTGTAAGTGACTGAAGGCATAGCCTTCTTGCCTAATGAGAAGAGACAGGTTCATGGGCAGCAGGAACCGAGGTGATGTAACATGGCGGGGATGTGGCTGTTACCACCACCTCTGGTCAGCCCCGCTCAACATCGCTGACGGGTGACAAATCAATATATTGCTTTGAATGTGGGCAGACTGTCTTTGTATGATTTATGAGGAATTTTGGTACTCGAAGTTTGTTACTTCTTATTTTTTAAAGGAGAAAGTAATTGAAATCCAAGTATTCTGGAACTCCATGCTCACACCACAACTCCACGGGGGCCTTGACTTCCTCCTCTTACCTCCCTAGCACTCATTCTCAGCTCCTCTTTGCACCTGCTTCCAATTTTCCCCCTTCCCACCCAGACCCATATCCTCAGATGATGGGCACACAGACATACAGGCCCATGCACTTGGAGAGTAAGGAGGTAGAGGCAAGACCAATCATGAGAGTTGGGGTTTGTAGATTGTGAATCGTAGACCATGAACTGTTAGGAATGAAAAAGACTTTAGAGATAATCTGGGCCAACCGCCTAGTTTTACAGATGAGGAAACGGGTCCGAGGTGACCCAGCAAGTTCACTGGGTTTGTAGAGTCAAATGGCAAATGAAAAGCGAGCGTCGAATCTGAGAGAGTAGGAACAGAAAGTGGCAAATAGGAGAGGGTGAGGGAGGCTGCCAAGGGAGCACTCATAGTGCCAGATAGTAAAAGGTGGTTCATGGTTTACTAAGGTTAAAATTTTCTAACTCAGAAACTGTAGTGGGGGAGTGTCTCTGACATCTTGATGTGATTTGCAGGTGACTATCTTCCTAATTATTTATATTAGCAATTTATTTTTTCTTTTTTTAAGATTGTATTTATTTATTTGAGAGAGAGGAGGAACAGGGGGAGGGGCAAGAGCCCAGAAGCTGCCCTTGGTCACAGGACCCTGAGATCATCACCTGAGCCGAAGTCAGAGGCTTAACCGACTGAGCCACCCAGGCACCCCTATGTTAGCAATCTAAAGAACAAAATTCTCTGATTTGAGAATGATAAAAGCAGGAAATAGTGACTGACACCAAATATTGAAAACAATGTCCTGAGTATATACAATGGTATATTTAAGACCTTTTAAGCAAAGTCTGAGCTTGGACTCTTAAGTTGGTCACTTTTATAGAGATAAGATTTAACGAATATTAGAAGCTAACCCTAAACAGTTAATTTTAAAGATCACCTCACCCTGTTTGTACCATGACTTCTAAGACGCCTCATTCTTTTATGTGGCTTACCTCATTCTTGCCCTTCAGGTTTTAGCTCAGAAGTCATTTCTTTTGAAAGGTTCCCTGGAGGTCATCATGGTACCTCCCACGCATCCCTGTGATCACTTTCTTCCGTAACACCCTTAGTATGTCTTTCATGACACTCATCATAGGCCACAGTGGTCTTATTTATGTGTCTGCTTCTTTATTTCTCTCCCATTAGGATGCAAGTGCCATTGGGCCACGGGCCACCCCTGGCTTTTCACCAGGAAGAGCAGACACCCAATGAAAACAGAGCAGGCTCACTACAGGCTGAGGTAAAGCTAATTTTCGAAACCTGAAGATTAGTAGTGATTTGGTTAGTTTTATTTCCATTTAAAGTGTATGTAATTCTTAACAGGGCTATTACTACATTAAATGTGGTGAAGACCCCCTATAACTGCCTTAGCCAAAGATCATAAATGCAAGTGCAATTTTTCCTTCAAAATGCACAATAAATATCTTGAGGATTCTAATAGAACCTAATGAAGGCGATGGCCTGAATAATGAATAAACTGCTTTTATTAAATAAATATGGGCCACCTATACAAGGAAATTGTAAAGGCGCATTTTACCCGGTCTCTTGAGGTTATACATAACTGATGCTAAATATTTAGGTTGCAAACTCCTTATTTTGTCCTTTCCTTGTATAAACATAAACATTAGGTATACTGATAAAAATAATACCAAATAACACTCTTGTAGTGCTTAGGATAGGTTAGGGTTTTTTTTTTTTTTAAAGACTGGACATATATTATGCTATACATATAACCCTAAGAAATAAGTATGAGGAATTATTCCATTTTATTGATTAGTAAAGCTGAGGCACAGAGAAGTCAAGTAATTTGCCAAATGTCACACAGCTAGTGTGTGGCCCACATAACATTCAAATGCAGATAGTTTTAATTACTAAGCTATCTCTCATGCTTATCTTTCTGGTTGGTTTTGTGTAGGGGATTGTACCATATGTTTCCTATAACTTTTTTGCATGTCTAAAAAAAAATACCATTAGCTTTTTTCTAGGCAATGAAGAGAGATCTAAGATATTCTTGTACCTGATGGCATCAATTACCATTGGGTAGATGTATCATACTTTGCTCAACTACTCTCCTATTATGAACATGCAAATAGTTTCTATTTTTTTTTGCCATTACAAACAATAAATAATAAACAGTCTTGTACATACTTATATATGTACTTGCACTCTTATTTTTTCTCAGAATTGGGCTTTTGGGGGTGAAAGAATATGCACACACTTTAAATCCAAATATATACTACCTGTTTATCTTCCCCAAAGGTGGTGAAAATTTAGAGCTGCACCAAAAATGAATCATAGTACTTGTGCCCCATACCCACTCTGGGATTTTTCTCACTACCTAATACTTAAAATGAAGGGTTTTGTGGACATGTAACTTTTATAACAAATCTTTTGTTTTATAGTTTTGATATTTTGTCCTATTCCTAAGAAAACATTTGTGGGCCAGTCACAAAATGATTATATAAACACAAGTAAAGTAGTTAAGTGGTGGAATTATGAATTGCTGTTGGGAATTTCCCCCTTTTTCCTGATTTCAAATACACAGTTTTTGTTTTCCCCTGCCAACAGTGTTCATTTCTTAGTATTCATTCTCTTCTATCTCTATCATGCTCCAGGGAGGATCAAGGGGGGATAGACCACCATCTGTCCTAGATAGTTTATACCAGATGATCTCTTAAAGTCCCTTCCAGCTCAATGGTTCTTTGAGAATATGAATTTTAAAAAATCAAGTTATAAATTCCAAGATTCTGGCTTGTGATTTTATGGGGCTTGTATGGGGTTCTATAAAAAAATGTAGCCATGCTATTAAAACAAGTAGAGTGTGCTCGTGTCTTGGGAAAATAGAATTTCTGGAAATACGGCAGCAACCAGAATTATCTAGAGATTGTAGAGTCGGGGTTGTTTTAGGGAACACTATGACGCAGGACCTTCTCCACTTTGGTCCTTTTGATTCAAAGGCCACCTTAAATATATATATCTTAATCAGAACCATAACCACGGTGATAATTTTTCACTGAGGAAACTATTCCTGAAATGGACTTTATTAGAGCAAATGCAAATCTCTTAATCAAATGTTTATGTAATGTAGTTATGTTTTCTCCCTTTTGTTCAAAATTTTTATTTTACTGAAATTATTTGTGTTGGATTCAATTCTTTCCCATTTAAATCGAACAGATTTGATTTATCAGTTTTGTCTATATACAATTGCAATGATTCTACTGTCATTTTTTGGATGAACACTATTGCTGCAGAATTCATATTTGAGTCTACTTTTGTAGATCTAAATTTTGCGATGAAGATTTGGTTCTTCTGTCATTTTTCTTCAATATTATACTTTACAACATGCCGTTTTAGCTATCATCAGTTTTGTGTTGACTTTTCAGCCATCAACATTCATTGTTTTTCATGAATTTGACTAAAAGGCTGGTGGTTTGCCTGTATTTTCTAGCTACTCCATGATAAAATTGTGACCACTTTTGTGAGAGAGAGCGAGCAATGGAGAACGGAGACAGACGTAAAAAGAAAACATCACAGTCCTGAGGAATCACTGCAGAGTTCCTGAGTGCACAGAGGGACCAAAACATCTGCAGGTTTAAGGCTTGGAAGCAAATGCCGTTGGAGTCAAAATGGCAGAATCAATTGTGAATGCGGATATCCACATCTCTAACTTCTCTCCTTGGCATTCTCTCATCAGGGCTCTTACACAGATACTCAAGTCCCACTCTGTCTGCCTTCCACCTCCAAGATCAGAAGGTGGACGTGGCATATGTGAATTAGGATACCTTTTAGGTCTGAGTGACCGAAAATCCACAGTAGATGGAACTCTGTTCTCACTGATCTGCTGGCAGTTTCTACTACTGGGGGAATCTTGGTGTAACCAAGCCAGACAGCAAGGGAGCCTGGCAGAAACTGTCTCTTAGGGTCAGTTCCTAGGGCAAAGAGAAGGGCAGAAAATGGATTTGGGGTTTGTGTGCAAATGGAGACTATCCAGCCTAAGGAGAGAAGACACAAGCTGATTTAAGATGAGACAATATTCAATAAGAACCGTAAATACCAGTTTCTATAATAATCCTATTAGCTCCTGTTGACTGAACAGTTAGCTGCCTAGCACTTGCTAAATATGTTTCAGGCAGTATCCCATTCAGTCCTCATGAGCCATCTTGTGAGGTAGGCATGATCATTCTTACTTTAAGAAACAGTAGAACAAGGAAGCCTGGGTGGCTCAATTGGTTAAGTGTCTGGCTTCAGCTCAGGTCATGGCCCTGGGGTCCTGAGATTGAGTCCTGCTCTTTCTCTCTCATTCTCTCTCTCAAAATAAGTTAATGAAATATTTAAAAAAATATATAAAAAAATAATAAAAAAAGAGAAATAGGAAAATAAGACGAGAGATGGAAAGAATGTGCAGAAGATTATACAGCGAGTGATAGACACTAGGGTTCTAAGCAATTTTTAAAAAAGATCTTATTTATTTATCTGTCAGAGAGAGCAAGAACAAGCAGGGGGTAGCGGCAGGCTAAGGGAGAAGCAGTGTCCCCATTGAGCGAGTAGCCCAATGTGGGACTCAATCCCAGGACCCTGGGGTCATGATCTGAGCCGAAGGCAGGTGCTTAACTGACTGAGCCGCTCTGGCATCCTGGGCTCTAAACAATTCTGCTTTGCCCCATAGTCATGCTCTCAACCACAGTGTGATTTCCTACCCGTGGGTCAGCAGCAGTACATGGCTTCCAGGTGGAGGCGTGCAGTAGCCTCACTCTAACTTCCTATCAAGGGTCAGTCCCAGTCATTTCCTCCCAGTTTTTTAAGAAAGGGAAATTGGGGGCTGGGAGCAGAGGGGATTGTGTCAGGGACCATGTGACAATTTCGGTTTTTCACTATCCATTCCTGTTCCCTTCAAGAAGCTCTTGCAGCATGAGGAATTTGAGAGGCAGGGCAGAGGGTCGTTGGGGGTAGGGAGTGAATAAATGAAACAAGATGAAACCAGAGAAGGAGACAAACCATAAGAGACTCTTAATCTCAGGAAACAAACTGAGGGTTGCTGGTGGGTGGTGGTGGGGAAGTGGTGGGGTGGTTGGGTTATGGACATTGGGGAGGGTATGTGCTATGGTGAGTGCTGTGAATTGTGTAAGACTGATGATTCACAGATCTGTACCCCTGAAGCAAATAATACATTATTTGTTAATAAAAAATAAAATAAAATAAAATCTTAAAAGAAAAAAAAAAAAAGAAGAAGCTCTTGCAGCTTCCTCTGTTAGCACCGGCTTCGCTGGCAGCCACTTTCTGAGAAAACCTGAGCCATAGGCAGGTCCATCTCATTGGTCTGGTGGGATTTAGGGAAAGAAATGGTTTATCTCTTACCTGCCTCATGAGCTTACTTCTGGGCAGAGATCTTTGGGTAAATTGGTTTCCCCAAGACCCTGTAGGAAGAAAGCCTATTTGTTGGGAGAAGCTTCTCAAAGATAGAGAATGTATTTAAAATTACAAAATCAGGACGCCTGTGTGGCTCAGTGGGTTAAGCCTCAGCCTTCAGCTCAGGTCATAATCTCAGAATCCTGGGATCGAGTCCTGCATCAGGCTCTCTCTGCTCAGCGGGGAGCCTGCTTTGCCCTCCCCCACCCATTCCCCCACTGCCGCCTGCCTCTCTGCCTACTTGTGATCTCTCTCTGTCAAATAAATAAATAAAATCTTAAAGAAAAAAAGAACCACAGACTTATTTCTATTAAAAAAATAGAATTACAAAATCTTTCCTGCTTCTCAAAGAAACCAAATTGGAAGAAATCCTGATTGAGTTCGACTGGTTTTCCCATTTTTGTTTCTGTCAGCAACTACATGCAATTGAGCTTCTGGACAGGACATAGGAAAATGAACCGTGCTGAATAATTGTATTATTTTGGAGCAGTCCAGTGGGCAAAAGTAGTAAAGAGCATCAGAACATTAGCTCTAATGGCTTTCCAGAGCAAAGTGCAATGGCTATGAAGACACACAATTAGTAAAGTCATTTGTTCTGACAGATACTGGTGGCCAGTACTTTGTATAGGGCCAGAGCTGTCATTGACTTCTTCTCCTTATGAAGTTACTGTTATCACCGAAAGTTCTCACAAGCACACTGTGTGCCTCTAATCACAAAGAACCCAAGGAGGACTGATGGTTCCTTTACACCAACGGCCCTGTCTCCTTCAATTCAATTACAAGCCTCCTGAGAGAATGCTGGGCACTTGGGATCTGGGCCTCATTTCCCATTCAACTCTCAACCCCCTGACAGCTTGACCCTCTCCTCCTCCAGCCTCCCTAATTTTTCCATTGAGCTCATTTCACTTGGGAATTTGCTTGACCTCAGGAGCATTTGTCATTGTCTACTACTCCCTTATTTATGGATTTTCTCTTTCTCTTTGTCTTCTGATTTTCCTCGGCCTCTCTGCCTTTCCCCTTTGCACTGACTTTTCTTTTCACTCTTGCTTCCCCTTAAATTCTGACTTGCTTTTTGGTTCTTTCCTTGGCTATTGAATCTCCTCCCTTAGCACCCTCTCTATATTCAGTTTCCATCACTTTACCTTCTAGTCTTTACACAGTAGCCACACGCTAAGGCATCCAATCTCTAGCCCCGGTCTCTCTCTTGTTGTTCCAGGTCCATATAGATTCCCAGCTTCCTTCAGGATGTAGAAGACATTATTGGTGCTCTGCCCAGACTCTCTTGTATCCCTTTTAGTATTTCTGTGTGTCACAGGTTCATGCCCCACTCTTCAAGCCTGGCTTGTGGCTTTTTCCGAGGGCTATCTTAGATTATCAGAGCAGCTCTGCCGACACACTTTCTAGGTGTTTATGTGCATGCCCACCCTTTCCTCTAATCTGCCTCATTCTCACCCTTAAAAAAAATTCTTTATTTAAATTCAATTTAATTAACATATACTTTATTGTTAGGTTTCAGGGGTAGAATTTAGTGATTCATTAGTTTTTTTTTAAATTGTTATGTTAGTCACCATACAGTACATCAACTAATGTTTTTGATGTAGTGTTCCATGATTGTTGCATAAAACACCAGTGCTCATTACATCAAGTGCCCTCCTTAATGCCCATCACCCAGCTACCCCAACCACTCCCCCTATATCCACTCCAGCAACTCTGTTTGTTTCCTAGAGTTCGGCATCTCTTATGGTTTGCCTCCCTCTCTGATTTCATCTATTTTATTTTTCCTCCTGCCTCATTGTCCCTTTTAGCCAAGGATAGGTGGATAGAGTATGAAAGCCCAGCTCCCTTGTATTGAGTGGTATGTTGGGTCTGCCAGGAAGTGGATGCCAAGGTGAACTTAAAAGTGGCAGTAATTCTTGGAGGGTAACACCAATGAAGGTAAAGGACAGAGGAAGTGAGAGTAGGCAGAGAAAACCTTCACAGGTATGACATCTGGGAAAGGAGAGAAAAGAAGATTAGATAGAATAAGCCGCAGATTTCAGTGCGGTGCTGAGAAAGTCTCAGCTAGTCCAGTGGGATGCTCTAGTGCAAGGTCTGTACAGGAGTCCCAGAAATGCTGAGTCACTGTAATGATTCCTCTGTGCTCAGTTGGCTAGAGGCTGCTTGGGAGGCATATGGCTTCTCCGCTGGAAAGCCAAGGTTGAAAACACCAATAACCAATTGCTAACAGCTACTTGCTTTCTTGAAAAGAGGACTTAGTTGCTTGTTCAACTGGTTGCCACAGGCGGGGGAGCTGTGAGATGTATCTGACCCATCAGAATTTAGGCTAAAGCCTGTGTTGCCTCCCCCACACCCTTATTAATCTCCCCTGGGAGCAATTCCTTTATAAATAACTTGCATATGAATTCTTGACTCATAAGCTGTTGGGGAGAACCCAACCTAAGACATAGACAAATCCAGTGTGATATTCTACAGACTCTTAAAATACAACATTATCAAAACTGAACACCTTGTCTTTTCATCTAGATTTTTCCTTCTCTGCAGTCAGTGGCACCTCTGGCCCACCCAGTTACCCAAGCCTGAAACCTGGGCGCCACCTTTTGATTCCTATCCTTATTCCATACATACAATATATGACTAAATCATGTTTCTTTTCACCCATTAATATTTCTCAGGTCCATATCTCCTCTCCAATCCTACTGACATGGATGCCACATCATGATCTTTTTGCTGGATTATGGAAACAGCTCCCTCACTAGTTTTGGCCTCCAAGATACCCTGCTCTAATCTATCCTCCATACTGCAGCCAGAATGAGCTACCTAAGAATACAGGTGGTGTCTGGTGGAGGCAGAATCTGTAAATTGTGGGAAGAGCACAGTGGTCATTCTGAAGGTTGCAAGCAGTCTTTTCATTCTACAGTGCAAAATATAATTTACTTTGAGAGTAGTCTATCCCTTGTTCTGAGTTTGAGTTGTTTCTTTTGCCTGTGTAGATAAGTCTTTTTTTTTTTTTTTTGAAGATTTTGTTTATATGAGAGAGAGGGAGGGAGAGAGAGCACGTGTGTGCCCACAAGCGGGGGCAGGCGAGGATGGGCAGAGGCAGAGGGAGAAGCAGACCCCCACAGAACAGGGAGCCCATGTGGGGCTCAATCCCGGGACCCTGGGATCACGACCTGAGCCAAAGGCAGCCGCTTTACTGACTGAGCTACCCAGGAGCCACTGCCTGTGTGGATATAAGGCAAAAGCCAACTCACTGTTTTTGAAAAAGTCAATGTGATGGGTACTTACTTCCTGGCTCACCAAGATCCGATGGCAAGGATACTGCTGGTGAGTATAATAGACAGCATTCCATGTTTCAGATAAGTCTGATCAGAGAGCCAAGCTCAGGTGGCAGTGGGGGTAGGGTATTAATTGGAAGGATCTTTTTCAACTTCACGAGTGAGTCATGGCTTTTCCAACTCTGGCCTGTATGAATTGTCCTATCCTCTTAAGAATTTCTAAAAATGAAAACTGGCCTTTTTTTCTCCATTAGAATAGTGATTTGTTAGATTAAACAGAAAACAATATCAAGTTATATGTATGTTTTTAGTTAAGGTGGATGTTCTCTACCTCAAACTTTTGGGGGCTGCTGGCCTAGCTATGCTTTGGGGATCAGTCATTTGGGGGGGCTACAAAAATTAAGCTCAACAGTTTCATTACAATCTTCCCAACTAGAGTGTTAGCTTCTAGGGAACAAAATTTTTGTCTGCTTCAGTTTTTATTCCCTTAAATTCCTAGCATACAGTAGTTGTTCAATATTTCTGTCTTGATGACTTGATGATAATTTGATTCTTACTATTCCATGTTGCAGAATGCTTATATTCCAAGTATCACAAGATAAATACAGAACTTGAAAAAGTAAGGGAAAGATAATCTTGTGATTTTATAAAATGATGAAGTTAGCTTTTAATCTGAATTTAGTGAGCATTATTCAGTCTGCAGAATTGTGTTCTACTTTGTTTATTTTGGAGCAATAAGTATCTTTACAGCCCTATTTATTGATCAGTGTGGGAGGAGCTAATCTTATTTCAATCCTTCTGTGGTCACCAGTGCAAAAGAAAAATGGCTCATACAAAGCTCCAAATGGATAAAGAGAAAAAGATCAAGAAGGAATGTGGCTGATGCCTTTGTATCACACTAGCATTACTGATAGCTCAAATAAAGCAGAGAAAATGATCATTTGTAGAATATCAGTCTATAATGTGTACCCCAGTATTTACACAGTTCCTGATTAATAAGAAACCAGTTTCAACATGTTTGGTAGGCTGTAATGATGGGCCAAAGCATGCAAAATGAAATTTAATTGGAACAAATGAAAAATACCAATCAAAAGCTTGAGATATGTAGCTTAACTTAAAAAGACAATTTTAGAGAGTTTATCCAAAGCTCAAGATAAATTAACAATGCAGTTTTGCTGCTGAGAAAACAAATTCTATCTCAGGATACATTACTAGAATATAATACCCAAGAAAAATAAGTGGACAGGTTGTAGTTTCTGCAAGTGCATCAAACCATACTAGAAATCTTGTGTTTGATTCCAGGTGTGACTTTTTGAGATGGCCACTGACAACCTAGAAATGTCCCTATGTTGAATGGGGAGAGGGAAGAGTTTAAATTCACTGCAACTGTTATTAGTAAAAGGGAGCTATGAGGCAGACTTTGCCCTGTTCATCTATCTCTGCCCATAGATAAAATAGGGAAATCTAATAGAGCTCTTAGAGTCAAACCATAAAAGTTAACACAAACCGGATGAGAAGAGAGAGATCCTAGGCTTCATGAAACAGTATATAAAGTGCTATTTATACAGTATTAATATACATTAAACAAGTCTGAGAAAGAAAGCATCTATTAGAGAGGTGGGAACATGGAAAAAATAAGTCATAAAGGAAACAATGAGTCATTCCTAGCCAAGCCCAGTTCAAGACAGAAGGGGTCTAAAGTTATGGAATTTTGCAGATAGTCAAGCATTGCTACTGTGGCTGAAGAATACAACCAGCTCTCGTAATTTGATGCCATTAAACATTCAAATCATCTATTTCCTTGTGTTCTGATTCTGTGCTCACCAAGCTACCTTCTGACTACAAATTGACTTCCCAAATGGGTTTGCCTACAGGGAGGGAATCTGCCAGTGTGCCATCTGAGTGTTCTGGGATGTGTGACAATAACGGCTCTCATTGTAAATGAGTCTGTTGGCATTCTGTATCTCTTGGGCTTGGCTAATATGAGTCTGCCCTGGAGGGTCAGAGCCACTTTTGATGTGCTTACAGAATCTGGTTTTAGAAATTGCCAAGCAGAGCTACAGACTCTGGATCATAGTATATTCACCAAGGTAATAAATTCCACTTCACTGAGTGTTCTTGGGAAACAAGAAAGCCTTCTGGAAACCAGAACAATAACCTTCTTAGGAATACCCATAGCAGGTATTGTCATTTGATTTTTAGATATTACTTCATCAAATCCTGACTTCTCTTCTTGAAGGGGCTAAATTTGATTCAATAGCCAGCACATAGAAGTTTCACCAACTAATAGTCCATCTTGACCACCCTAGATCTGACCACTCACTAATCTTCATGTTCAATGCTTATTCACCTTTCTATCCCTCTATTCCAGTAAAACAACTAGGACTAGCCCCTTCCTCAGCAATCTCCCCACCCCCACCCAAGAGCAGTTATTCTAGTTAGTGTTACAGCCATTTCTCCATTCTCCTCCTATTTTACACTATAAACCTCATACTTGCTTCTATTTTTGTTTTGAGTTCTTGTATTCCATACCGTCTCCCATCTGCCAAGTACCCTTGGTTTGCTGGCTTCTATAAGGTCCAAGAGGCCATCTCTCTCATTGAGTCCATAACCTGCAGCCTGTGGGCAAGTAGTGCTCCGTCCCTGTGTCCAATCTAATGTTTTACATTGTCAGATAAAGTATTTAGTTTTTAATTCCAGCCTGAACCTTACAGCTTCTGAACCTCTGCTTGTCTGAGATAGGTGATCAGGCAGAGCCATCTTTAAGAGCCTTGCACGGGATAACCATTCATTGAATGTTTGTTGACTGAATAACCATATCATTCGAGAAATTTATAAACACTCTGGAGAAAGTTAAAGAGATGAAAAGCCTTAAGAAGATGGAGTTAAAGTCTTCATGCATGGAGTGTTATGTTGTGTGAATAAGGAATTCTGTTTGTTATGCATAGAACCAAAGGGAGGTATAGACAGAAATTTCATGGAGGTGGAGGCGGGTGTATGTATAGGGGCAGGGAGGTTTGAACACATTGCAGAAACCTTGGTACCAGTATTACTCGTATCCCTATTCATAGTAATATTACCACATTGACATTAAAGCTTGTTTAGCACTTTACAGCATATGAAGGGCTATTTACACATATTGTTTTATTTAATCCTCCTAATAAACAATGAAATAATTTTATTGTGCTTTGCTATTTTACATACAGGAAATAGAATCTCCATAAAACCCACTGCTCATAGATTCCGTAAACGGCAGAGACGGGATTCAACACCAGGTCCTTGGGTTTTAAATTTCCTCCTCCGCATTTCCCCTCAGCTGTACTGCTTACATGATAAAGCAGCAAGAATGAACTCTGTTTGGAGACCCAGCTCCAGTTGAGATCATAAATGATAAAAATCGTTTAATGTAAAAGTGTAACAAAATCATCCCCTTCTTTTGCTTTAAGGTGGACTTCTTCTTATGCTACAATAAAATCCACAAAGAATTTAGCACCATATTTTCTTTTCTTAGACACTGCCATTTGTTTTTCTTCCTTGGCAGTCTATCCACTGTGTGGAGTGGGCCTCTGAGAATTTCCCAGCATGCTGCAAACTGCACACGTGCCACCCATTTGGGTGAATTACACTCACTTAGGAGCCAAGGCAAATGTCAGATGCTCATTCCGTAATCTACACTTGCAATTTTTCTGAATTTCCTTTGAAACATTGCCTTATTTGGGTGTCATTTCTGAGATAGGTTATGGTTGCCATTTTCAAATGAAGATTTGAAAATAAAAAAAACACTATTCAGATCCAGCCACAGAAAACCATTTAAACTCGTCTCCATGAAATTCATGTTAAAATTTAAGAGGATAACTGTATTAACTCTTGAACAAATGAGAAAATAGAAAAGACTTTTGGAGAATATTGCTCTATGCAAATACAGGGGAAGGCATAATTGCTAAAACTTACACAGAGGT
Source organism: Mellivora capensis (assembly GCA_004024625.1). Lineage (NCBI taxonomy): Eukaryota > Metazoa > Chordata > Mammalia > Carnivora > Mustelidae > Mellivora > Mellivora capensis. The sequence continues at coordinate 132,643 of PISX010000280.1, forward strand.
AAATCTTCAAAATCTAGCTTTGTAGCAGCAAAAATCATTAATGCTAAATAACTAATTATCCAAAAGAATATAAATCCAAATTAGTGACAAATGGTTCTAAAAGCAGATTCTGTCAAAATTCCCGGCTGAGGGGATAAGGTAGATCTAGGAATATCAACCAAGACAGGAAACTTGATTCCATGATATGGCTGGTGCAGATTCAACAACCCCTATTGAATGGCTACCATCTAGACATTTCTTATATTTGTTCTCTCAATCAGGTCTTCCAATAAATCTTTGAGGTAGGTATTATTTCTTCCATTTTACACATAAGACAATTGGAGCTCATATGTCAGGCTCTTACTTAATGTCCCATCAGTAGTAAGTGAAAGGCACCAGGATCTGATTCTAAGTCAGGTGTCTGTCTACTTGCCACTTTCCAAACAGACCACACAATTTAACCATTGTCTTTCTAATGTTCAAAAGAACTGCTTCAGAACTCATTTGCCTTCTATGTATTTCTGTTCAGAGGGAGCTACCAGCTGGAGAGGCTGCTCTTTGGAAGGCATTTCTGTCCCCACAGGGGCGTGGAGTGTGGGTCTCCCTGGCCATTCCATGGGAATGCAAGCAACAGCCAGGGTGGGCCACGCATTTCAGGGAGACATTTCAGCCATGTCAGATTTCAAGGCTATACTTTTTTTCTATCTGACATTTTTGAGGAATCTGCTTTCTTGTGTTGGGACTAAAGATTAAAATTCAGGCCCAGGTTTCTTACAGATGAAGGCAGAGAGTTGCAGAAGAGTGAGTTGACCATCTTTGCTTTTCATTGATGCATGCATGCACGCTCTCACACAGAATCTATCTGGCCCCATATGGAGAGAAAAACAAGTTCTTTGCTTCCCTCTCAAGAAAAAGATAAGGTTTATCCCCAAAGATGAAGGCCAGAGGATTACCCAAATCACCAAATGGAGAAGATTAGACTTGACCCCCAGATGCAGAGACCTGCATTGTGGAACTGACTCAAGAAAGGATTTGCCAGTCTATCGTACGCAGTCACTGGTATAATCAGGATTAGAGCACCTCCATTTCTCATTTGTACCTCAGAACTCAAGATAACTTTAGACCCTGGGAATCGATGTTCTATATGATGGAAAAGTGGACAGGACTGCACAAACAGTCTTTTTGTTGTTATTGTTATAGTGTTGTCAAACTATGTTATCTTTAATCTCCAAAATAAAAGAAGCATTACAGTATCATTTACTTCTGTGAAGTTAAATAAAATTATCAAAGTGTAGGAGATTATCTGTATTAGTCAATGGATAACTATTGAATACTTACTCCAGAGAAGATATTATGCTAGGTACTAAAAGGGAAGGAGACAGAAAGAAAGTTGGGGCGGGGGGAGGAGTGAGAGAGAGAGAGAGAATCTTTAAGGATTTAAAAGAGTAGCCCAAACATTCACCATTTATTGAATATCTGCTATATTCTAGGAACTGTACTAAGAGCTTTATAGACACACCACCTCCACAACAAGTTAAGAGGTAGACAGTATCCTATTTTGCAGAATATGAAAGTAAGACTCAGAGATTAAGCAAGTCAATTGTTCAGGATCACACAGACGGCTAATGATGGGGTGGAGGTTGGAACTCTGGCTTAAAGTCCTCTGAAGGCTGTGACCAGCACACCACACTGCCTTCCAACCTAGGGGGAGAGATCTATGATGAGGGTCTATGATGGAATAAAGTAGATTTTTTAAAACCATAGGCTCATGTTTCCCTTTAATATGTAAAGTGTTATACACTGATCATAAAGATACCCTCGGTCCTCTTTGGGTTTACTGTCAGAATTCCAGAACACATCAATTTCAATAGTCTCAGGGATGGTAAATCTTTGATCTTTTCTCTCTCTTTTTTTTTAAAGATTTTATTTATTTATTTGAGAGAGAGGCAGTGAGAGAGCATGAGCGAGGAGAAGGTCAGAGGGAGAAGCAGACTCCCCGTGGAGCTGGGAGCCTGATGCGGGACTCGATCCCAGGTCTCCGGGATCATGACCCGAGCCGAAGGCAGTCGTCCAACCAACTGAGCCACCCAGGCATCCCTGATCTTTTCTCTTTAGACAAAAACCTCATTTTTTTGGTATGTGTCTGATTTTTGGAAGTAGTCAAGTTATTAATCCAGTAAATGAATTAAACTAATAAGATAAAAAAGAAAAAAAGGAAAGAAAATAAAATGTGATCATAAAATAATGAGAATACAATTATATATACTTCTTGGAGTGTTTGTTTCTGAGCCAGCACCCTGTCTTACCTCAAATGCATGTAAAAAAAAGAGAGAGAGAAAGATCTTAAATAAGAAGGAGACCATATTCAAGATCCAATGAATGGTAGAGAAAAATGAGTGATGAGGGTGAGATTTTGGAGAGCTAGGATGGGTCAAGTTTCATAATAACAACTTGATCTGAAATTATTTGCCCTGTGAACTTTTCCCTCAGTTACCTCTCCCCCTGGCCTAAAAAGGTGAAACTGACCACCTCACATAAACATATCAAAACTCATGATATGGTTTTCTAAATATTTTAATATTTTGAATAAGAAGTTACTAAGAATCATTAAAGGTTAGAAAGGAATAGACTTAAGATGTAAATGTGTGGTTCATTCAGAAGCGTTAGCACTTTAAAGCAATTGTCTCAAAGTAGGGCACTCAAGGTAACCCACAAGGGTTTAGAAAGAATATTGTAACTTCCACTTCTATTAATTTTTAAAAATCTCTTCCTTTTAAAGTTTCTATTTTTACATATATCTTATGATCTATATAACCTGTTAGTTCACTATTACATGAATATAATTGATAAAAAGGCAAACACAATACAGAAATATAAGAATATACTAAATCTACACTATCTGTACTATATCTATAAACTATATTAATGGATGAGGTGGTATGTGATCAAAAATCTTTGGGAACCACTGCACTATATCCAGTCAAGAAAGACTGAGAAGAGTAGGGACAATATACACGATATAGTGCTATCAAATGGCAGATCCAATGCCCCCTTTGTATGATTATTTTTTCCTGAAATAGAGCCATAGAGCATTTTTCAATGCTTTGGCTGTTTACCATCTTAAGAGTCTTTCATGTTCTTTCTGCACTTGACTTGGACTTAGGCTGATGAAGTTCAATGAGCCACTCTTGCTGGGTGAAAGCCAATAAACGAAAGCCTCAATCTAATGTGCTCCACTTGAGGGTGGAGAAATATGATTATGACGGAAGTGAAACGGACAAGACAGGCTACAACTAATAAGACGTTTGATCTCCATGGCTGAGATGCATGCTGAAGAAGTGGTTTCGTTGACTGGTGTTGGGAAATCATTATGATGCCATGTTTGGTATTGTCAAGCATGAGATTAAAAGAAAAATTGTAAAATAACCGTTAGAGTTGAAAGAGCTTAGGGGGTCATCTGGTCCCCCCTCTCATTTTATTATAAGGAAACTGAGATCCAAAGAGTTAGAGTTAGTATGTTACATAATATTATGTTATATGAGACTTTGTCTTGTTAATGCAGGAGGTCTTCTGGGCCAGTGCAGCTCCTATTTGGGCTTAGAGAAAGGAATTGGTACTTGAGAACAAGAAAATGTTTTACTTTATAAGGAATGAAAATTCCACATGACTTATGTTAGTATGTTTTTCACAATTTATATAGGAAATTGTTATGAGGACACAATGTTGAAGAATCCACATTGTGATATATGGATGGACTACATACAATGCTCCAGAAAAGATTCAAACAGCAAATCTTGGTTTTATTCTATGGATATAAGCCATTTAGCATTGTATTTATGCTCTCAGGTCAGAAATATTAAATATTATAGAAATTTTTTGTAATGGCCACTGTTGGAATTTTTCCAAGCATTTTTATGGCTAATCCTTGGGAAGTTTTTCCATATATATATATATATATATATATATTTTTATTGAAAGCAACTGAGAACATAATGCAATGATAATTCTCAAAAGGAAAGTGTTAATTATTTTACTCCGTATGACTTTTCTGGAAGAAGATTTTTAGCCTGTGTGTCCATTAATTTAAACATTTCCTCTGAGGATTTCCAGTCTAAGTTTATGCTTCCACAATATCACATGCCTTTCCCATATTTCCATTCCCCCTGTCTAGACTGTCCTTCTTGCCTGGCTACTGTCTCTATTTCCTTTCAGATATAGCTCAGGGGTTGCTTTAGAGACTTTCCCTTGGCTATTCCTGCATTCCCCCCACCCCCCTTAGCAAAGAAAATGAGTCTTTTTCTTTTGGAGTACTTATCAGGCTCTGCTGAAATTATCTGTGGAATTGTCTACTCCCTATGCTAAGTCTTGAATCCCAGGATAAGAACAGAGAGTATCCTCTTTATTTCTTTTCTTTTTTAAAGATTTTATTTATTTATTTGACAGAGAGAGACACAGTGAGAGAGGGAACACATGCAGGGGTAGTGGAAGAGGGAGAAGCAGGCTCCCTACTGAACAGAAAACCCCACGTGGGGCTCAATCTCAGGACCCTGGGATCATGACCTGAGCCGAAGGCAGACGATTAATGACTGAGCCACCCAGGTGCCCCCCCCCCTTTATTTATTTCTACATTTTCAGTGCCTAGCAATAGTCTATCTAGCACATGATACCTGCTGAAATATGTTATTAGAGAAACAAATTATTTTCAGAATCTTTTTAAAGAAGAACTAAAAGTATCCTAAAGTCTAATGTAGACTTGTTATAGTAACTTACTATTTATTTCAAATGATCAACAGCTCTTGCATTAAATAAACCATTCAGTTGCTTTGAAAGGAACATCCTGCATTTGACTTAGATCAACAGTATGTTTTTGATAACTTAAGTCTGCTTAGAGCTTTGCAGTGAACTAAGAGAATTCTAGGTAATTATCTTTTGAGAACACGAGTTGTTAAAACTACAACTAATAAAGTACTAGAAAGGCAAGATGATACTCTGGTCTCTGTGTCTTCTTTGAAAATTGTTTATTTTGGTCTTTTTCTATCATCTTACATTAATACCTATAATTCAAAAGGAATTATTACTTTAATATACTAGGTTGTTTTTTGTTTTTTGTTTTTTTTTGTACTAGGCAGCCATGAAATGCATGCTTTATAAATGTGGTCCCATGATAAATGTATTTCATGCCACTTTCTGGATGAAAACTAAATGTTTTAACCTATGATTCCATGTTTTTGATCCTGATGGGTTGACACATTATAGATGCATATCACTTCTAATTTAAATTAAAGAAGAAAAATAGCTGTAAATTTAATGACTTAGATAAAATCATATTCTTTTACAATCTTTCATCCTTATAGCTTGATAACTTCTTAGGTTTTGAGAATTGATCTAAAAAAATCTAATTTCCTTCTGACTACTTATGGATCTCTCTCCCTTTTATTTTTCAATTAGCACTGGCAGGGAAAACAAAGACTTGCCAGTGTGATGCTTGAGGTTTGATTTTCTTCTAGTAATTTAAACTTAAACTGCTGTAAAATTAAAATTTGCCAATGAAGTCCCCATTTTTCAAAAGAAAAAATTTTAGCATGAGTCTTTCCCACTGAACTCCATATCCACCTAACAAAGCTAACAAACTAACAAAGGATATACTTTCATCTTTCTCCCAAATATCCTTTATGCCAATGATAACTTTTTTCAAGAAATAAGTCTGATCTGTGTATGTATGTTCCTAAGTCCCACTGTCCCCCCAAACGACTAGATTTGTGTTTATGAAAAGTACCTCCCTACCTAAATTTTATCATGTTTAATTTCAATGGGGAACACTTTTTATGTCATGATTAAGGAAGCCAGACTTAGAAGGTATATGCATGAGTAACTTACAGACAGGAAGTGAATCACGCAGGGGTGATATTTCAGAAAGTCCAGATACGGCCTTATCAGCTGTTTAAACATTTAAATACCCCCATACTGATTAATTATAGATGCTTTCCAGGCTTCCCACATACTCTTCAAGTCCTTCAGCCCCCTGCCAGTGAGTCCCCTCCTATCATTTCTCTCATGGTCCAGTAGCTAAAGGTGGAAAGCAGGAGCCAACCAGGAGCTCCAGCTCTACTCCTGCTCTGATTAGCCTTTGTCTGGGCATTTCTGGTTGTAAAATCTTTGGCTTTTCACCCTTAGACAAATGCTACAAAGAAGATGACAGATTCACTGGAAAACATGGAGTTTCCAACTGTATCTCAACTCCCTGTGAAATCAGAATTGTAAAACATGGAGTAAGAAAAAGATGAGACTCCATTTTGGAGCCCAGGTAGGGGAATGTCTTCAGAAGATTCCCGTTCTTCTTGTGCTACACAAGCCAAGGTTGTGTGCTGGGCTTACTACTAAAACATGTGTGCTTTTATACATCAGGTGGAGCCTCTAGAAACACAGCCATGGAAGTTTAGTTCCTTTGTTTGCCACCCATAATTTTCAGTTTGTGTTGTCAAATTTGCATTTGAAGCCCCTATTAAACCACAGCATCAAAATAATGATAATAGTCACTGCAAAATATAAGAAATCAAAAGAAAAGAAAAAAAAAATACCCAACCTCTGAAGAGAAGAATGGCTCCAAATGTAATTATGCAGAGCTGTGAAGAGCCTCATTCACATATAATGCATACTTGGCGTGAGAGAGGAAGTGCTGTACAAACAAATCTCAGCACAACCTACAATTCCCATCCGCCAAACACGGTGCAGGGGCCGCTCTTGCAGTCTAGACGAGAGAGACTCAGAAAAATAAGTAATTTGTAGTGGAGCATAGGCACTCGCGGAAATCTGTCAAAATCAGTGTGGAATTTGGAACAAAAGGAAGATAAATTTGGTTTGTCTGTCTTTGTTAAACCAACCACTAAACCAAGAGAGGTGGGTCTCTGTTTCTAACTGTTCAGCATTTCCTGTTTGTTTATTCTGGCTGGCAAAGCTTTGATTCTTACAGATTTTGATGAAATCTATATGCTCGTTAAAAAATAAATATTTTAAATCAAAAATACTACGTTTACATAGGTTTTCTTTTCTGTTTCTTATTTTTGTTGTACCAAACGGAATAAGAAGTAAACCAATCCTCTTTCCATTCCTCATTTCCATCTCCCAAGGGTATCCCATTTCAACTCTTTTCACCACGTTTTCTTTTGGAACATGCAATCTTTCTACCTTTCTACCTAGCATGCCTGGCCAATTTTCCTGTTATTAAGCAATCCAACTCACCTCCCAAACCCTTGAAAAACAAATCCCCCATCATCCCCATATCCTATCTCCTTCACATGTTGCAATAGTTAGATAAATCTATATTTAGTGCTTACATTTTTCTCAGTAAATACTACTCTACAGCTGAGCCAAGGAGTCTCCTAAAATTACAGATTTATTTTTTTCAGGAGTTAAGACTTACCCTAACTGTCTTTCGATTGGTCCCTATAATGCTTGGGACCACTATTATATTACTTTTCTCCCACTCTAAATTTTTCTCCCACTCTAAATAAATTTCAGATCTGTCAAATCACCTATAACTGATATTTTCCAAATATTTAACAATGTCAGCTAATCAGATTGTCCCAATCCTCCCTCTTTAACGGAAATTTTTCTTCCATAACCTTTTGTCACTCTTCCAGCCTTGACTGCTTCTCCGTCAGCCTGTTACATGCTGATGTCCAGGACTTTGCTACATCTTTCTTTGACTTAGATTCCCTCATTTCTTGCGCCTTGTGTCCCCCTCTTTTTTGGTTTACTCATTTATATTGCCAAGAATGGATTCTCATTATATTTCCTAATCAAGAATGCATAAGACGTAAGGTTTTTGTTTTTGTTTTTTTTCTTTTTTGGCACTTGAATAGGTAAAAAAAATCTTTTCTTGCCCTCACTCTTCAGTTTGGTATGCCTTGCTTCAGAACTGTTCCCCTCAGAATTCTGAAGGCATTACTCCATTTTTTTCTAGTTTTCAAGAATGCTGTTGAGATGTCTGATGACATTATTATTATTTTTTTAATCCTTTGTAGCTGCTCTTTTTCCCTCTCTGGAAAAATCACCGAGATTTTCATTTTCCTCCTAGTGTTTTGGAATTTCCTGGTGGCATGCCTTATTGATGGGGTCTTGTTTTCACTTTCTCTTCCATTTATTGTGGCGGTCATCAGTGGCACTTTCCAGTCTGAAGACTTGTGCTGTGCAGGTCTGGGACATTTTCATGTATATACCTTTGATATAGTTCCTCCTTTCACTTTTTCTCGTTCTGTCTTTAGGGACCTTCTATTAGCCATATGTTGGGTCGCCTGACTTGGTCTTCTAACTTCTTTTTTTATCCTTTGTTTTTGGTGTTCTCTTTCCTGGGAGATACTCTCAGTTTGACCCTCCAGTTCTTGCACTTAATGCTTTTATTTTTGGCTTTACATTTTCAGGATTTTCTTTTCTCGTTGTTCCTTTTCCATAGCAAATGTGGCAGACACATCCTAATTTGACCCAGTGAATTATCCTCTAATAAAATTTCCTCCTCTTGAATTCAGGCTTGCTTCTAGCCAATAGAATATGGCAAATGCAATGGGATAGTCATTCTCTTGATTTGGTTATGTCATACTGTAAAAGGTGGAAGTTAAACTCCTAGAACTATGTTATGTTATATAAGACTGTCTTAGGACAGTGAGAGATTCTCCCTGGCCTTGAAGAAAGGAGCCATCATTAGTGAGAGGGCCTAGAAGAATGCCACTGGTAAAGAACTGCAATCAGCTTCCAGGAGCTAAAAGCAGAGTCTCCTGCTGACAGCCAACAAAAGAACAGGAATGTATGTTATATGTGGACTGAACACAGCCCTTTATTCTACTATCAGGGTATTTAATAATAAAAGATTAACAATTTGTTTAAAAAAGAGAAAGGGACCAACAACTCTTACAACCACAAGAGACTGAATTCTGCCAACAACCACATGAGCTTGGGTGAGAAGTCCAAGCTTCAGAAAAGAACACAGCTCAGCTGACTCCTTGGTTGCAGCCTGCTGAGACCATGAGCAGAGAAACCTGCTAAGCCATGCCTGGACTCTTGACCTACATAAACTGTGAAATAATAAGTAGTTGTTCTAAGCTTCTAAATTGTGGCGATTTGTTATGTAATAATAATTACCATACAGCAACCTACTATTCTAACCTATAGTTGCAACATCACTTCTTATCTTTTTGGCGATTTCTTTGCTTTCCTAATTTTTTTCTCTACTTTAAAAAATTATATATTTTTTTGTGGCTTTCATGTCAGAAATTTTCCACAAATCTCTGATAAAAATTGGATGAAAGTTCACAGTTAAAAAGCGAGGAAGAAAACAGCTACTTGAAAGTCCTGTGGAACTTACTGGCCAGAGTTATGCATCATCTTTTTGTGTCTGTTTGTTAAGGAACCCCAAATTGTACTAATAATAGGTATTTATCTCTGGGTTCATTTAGTTCTCTGGAGGAGAACTTCTAATCCCCTGCCTCGTGGTGAATGCCTGGTTCCTGCATTCTGGGGTCAAGGTAAAGGGAAGAAATTGGTTATGAGAGTCCTAAAACGCTGCTTTCAATATTTAATCTATCTTTAGCTCTGAGCTTCACACTTGGTCTCCACAAACAAATAAACACTCACCCAGGTTTTTAGTTTTTGCTGATTTCTGTGTGTCAATAACCTCCCTTGGCTGATTTCAAGCTACCAATGTGACGTGAATATGTGAACAGAGTTGGGAAGAGATGCATACATTTGGCTGTTGAAAGCCCTTATGCACTGTCTCTGGCACAGCACCGGGTCCCAGAGTCCAGAGTCTCCATTTCAATTTCCCTAGAGAATAAACTTGTAAATACACCGTATGTGTGTCAGTCACTGCAACAGAGAGCTGGATATTGCAAAGGAGAAACTACATGGAAAATGAGGGTTTGAAGTTAGAATTTCCCAGGTCCCAACTCTCAATTCAATTTTGAAATCACAGGACCTCAGGGATTGAAAACAAAAGAACGCAACTCCAGGGTGTAGCCGTGAGTTTTCTCTGACATAGGAGATATTCATACTGGAGCTTGTTCTCCATTGTCATATTGGATGATTGGACTAAATCAAGATTCAGCCTTATAGCTATAATCCAAGAAGAAAAGACAACTTTTATCCCTACTGCCTTAATTAGCAGTCTCACATGTGTGCCCTTCAACATTTAAGGGGCTTTCATATTAAGGGTTCACATCTCCCTGACTTCTGGTTTAGACCTGTCTTCCTTTGTGAACATCATCTACATAAGTGACAGGTTTCCTGGAGCTCATCATATCTCCCTCCTCCCCTAGCAGTTCAGTTGGAACCCAAGTCAAATCACGTTAGAGCAAAATCCTGGACAAACGAGCAATGTCTCAGGTCCTTGCTGGATGATCCAATTCCAAAACAAGGCCCAGTTCCAAAACTTTTGTTGCAAGTTTGAGAGACAGTGCCCTAATACAATAGAATACTGTTCCTGCTTTCTCTCTGACAAAGGAAAGGGCAGCAGGGGCCAGAGGCCATTTTACTAAGACAACAAAATGAGCTTCTCTTCTTTCCCTAAAGTAAAAGTGAAGAAGATTTGGCAGCACCCTGAGGGAGAGGGAGTCTTTGGAAGAAACTAGCTAGTGTCCCTATCCCTTCTCCTCTCTACCTGGGGGTTTCTGTCCGGCCCTTCTAATCTCTGCAGAGTCCACCAGGCCTGTTGGGCAGTGGCATTCCAAGAAAGAAGTGTCTCTTCAATGTTGGACGCTGTAGATGTCTTGCCCTATGTCTTGTTAAAGCTCTGCAGAATAATCAAAATAATTGAGACTTGGGGTGCCTTCCTTCCAGAAGAAGTTTCCTAGGGCAAGATGACACATGGCCACATTTTGTGAGTCCTCCAAACAAGCCAGCTGCAAGGTGGTTGATAGGCCAAGTAAAATCCAGATGGCATCCTCGGCATTCCCAAGGTACTTTGTACATACACAGACAAAGCACAGCTTATTTTTTCTTACCATATTGGTTTTGTTTGTGGTCATTAACTCCTATTTTCTATCCCCTCTACACCCTGGAAATCTCTATTCTACCTTCTGTCTCTATGAACTTGCCTATTTTAGATAGTTCATATAAGTGGAATCATATAGTATTTGTCCTTTTTTGTTTGACTTAGTTCACTGAGCATAGTATTTTCAAAGTGTATCCATGCTATAATATGTATAAAGACTTCATTCCTTTTTATGGCTGAACAACACTCCATTTTGTTTATCAAAATGTTTTGTTGGACAAAATGTTTACCACATTTTGTTTATCCATTCGTCTGCTGATTAAGCTTAGATTGTTGCCACCCTTTGGCTATTATATATGAGCATTAGTCTGCAAGCATGTGTTTGAGTTCTTATTTTCAAGTCTTTTGCATCTATACCTAGGAGTGGAATTGTTGGGTTGTATAGTAACTCTACATTTAGTGTTTTGAAAAGCCACCAAACTGTTTTCCAATAGCTGTTCCATTTTACATTCCTGCCAGCAATTCCTTGAGGGCTCCAATTTCTTCACATCCTTACCAATACTTGCTATTTTTTCTCCTCTTTTTCCTTTCTTTAAAAAATAATAACCGTTCTAGTGGATGTGAAGTGGTATTCCACTGTGGTTTTAATTTGCATTTCCCTTATGATTTATGATGTTGAGCAACTTTTCATGTGCTCATTAGCCATTTGAATGTTTTTTTCAGAGAAGTAGCTATTCAAGTCCTTTGCCCATTTTTTAATTGGGTTGTTTTTCTTTTGTTTGTTTCCAGTCACTTTTATGTATTTTTTTTTAAAATTCCATAGATGAGATCATACACTATGTAATTTTGTACCCTGATTTTCCACAAAACTATTAAGATTACTTGTTTGTTTTTCTCCTTTATCACAGTGAGTCCTGGAAGGCCAGTGACCAAGATTATGTTCTGAACCTCATATTTTAATCAAAGAAGAATTATAATGCTTTTTCATGCTTCTGGGTCTTTGCACTCCCTTTGGCTGTCATGGTCTTTACAACCTCCTTTATTTGCCTGATAATCTCCTACTTGTCCTTCAAAACCCAGACTGCCCTGACTTTATTTATTTATTTATAAAAGAATTATTTATTTATGTGAGAGAGAATGAGAGAGAGAGAGAGAGTGCATAAATTGGGGGAGGGGCAGAGGGAGAGGAAGAAGCCGACCCCCCCCCCCCCCCGCTGAGCGAGAAGCCTAGAAGAAGCCTAGAGGCAGTGCTTGTGGGGGGGGGGGTTGGGGCGGTCTTGAGGTGGCCCAAGTTGGGGTTCAGTCCCAGGACCTTGAGATCATGACCTGAGTGGGAGGCAGTCACTTAACCAACTGGGCCACCCAGGCACCACTGACATCCCTGACTTTTAAAGGGGAGTTGATAAGTACCTTTTTTTGGTCTCACCACTTATCACAATGTATTGTAATAATTTTATTTACATGTATATCTTCCCTCCCAGTCTGTGAAGTCCTTGAGGGCAAAGTGATTGCTTTATTGATCTTTGCATCTTTAGTACCTGTCAGGGATCCTTGAACATCACAGATGTTTAATAAAAGCATGTTGAATGTTGTGTGAAGGAAATGTGGAAATTTATTTTTAAAACATTCAGTATTTGTCTGCAAACATAAATGAGGTTTAATTTCTTCCTTCTGTAAGGGGATCAGAGAACAAAGTAGCAAGGGCTAACAATTAAAGAAAAGCTTTGTGGTTTATAAAGGGTTTTCATATGCTCTATTTAATCTCTATAACAACCTTATCAGGAAGTGGAACTGACCCCACTTTATAGATACAGAGGCTCAGGGAGGTTGTGACATGACAAGGGATACACAACTGGTGAGTGTTATACTGTAGCAGGTTGTTCTCTGTTGCTGATTATAAGTGCCAAGGCTGCTAATGGACAAGATTTATACTTAAAGCTAATTTCCCAACCTCTGAACAACTAAGAGTTGGTGGGAATAAAATGTTAGTTCAGAAGCTCAAAGAAAAACTGAAAGTTTTTTAACAAAATGGAAGATAGACAACCAATCTCTAAAAAAAGCAAATCTCTGAAATAAGCACATAGGAAAGATTTACCCAGAAAAGGGAAATTCAGTATCTTCTTAAAGATTAAATATTATTTGAAAAGCACGAAGTCAGGGGCTGCTTTGAGATATCTTTAATACTTCAAATTTTATGGCCATGTTATCAAGCATTTATGTGATTTGTTATTTTTAACCCATTTTATTGCCTTTATTTTATACAAAGAAAATGCCTATTCATAGCTGTGTCCACGTGTATTGGCTTTTCCTAAATTCTGAGTTTAAATGAATAGGTTTGGATTCATGTATTTGTTATATTTCATTCTTGTATTTTTCCATTTCTAGAATTTTCATGTGATTACTTTTTATAGAGTCCAATTCTCTGGTGAGATTCTACATCTTATGTATTTTTTGAACTTAATAATAATTTTTTTTAAGTTGGTATCTGAAAAGCCCAGTATCTGCATCACCAATGCATAAGCTTTCATTGTCTTATTTTATTGACATGCATAGTAATTTTTTATTGAATGTTAGACACTGTCAATGAAGCATTGTAGAAGCTCTGGATGATGTCATTTTCTTCAGAGAGGATTTTATTTATACTCTGGCAGGCAGTAGCAAATCACCACAATCTAATCACTTGAGGCTGGGTTTTAAAATTTGTGTTTTTTCTTTTTTTTTTCTTTCCTTTTTTTTTTTTTTTAAAGATCTTATTTATTTGACAGACAGAAATCACAAGTAGGCAGAGAGAGAGGAGGAAGCAGGCTCCTCGCTGAGCAGAGAGCCCAATGCGGGGCTCGATCCCAGGACCCTGGGATTATGACCCGAGCTGAAGGCAGAGGCTTTAACCCACTGAGCCACCCAGGTGCCCCGTGAGTTTTTTCTTATTTGGTCACTCACACTTCTTGAGTGAAGTTCTTTGTGTGTTTAGAGTATTTAATGGGGCTCCTCTTTGGTAGGACTTGAACTTCATTTTTTCTTTTTTTTTTTTTGGCCTTTGGTATTATGACATGCCAAAAATTCCACTCAATTTCTCAGTTATGTTCTGTTTGGCTTCTTAGCTTTTGCTCTGTGTACCTTTTAACATATACTCCGAGATGAAAACTTGCATAGAATGTTGGGCTCACTTTTATTCATTATCCTCCTTTCTTGGATCTTGGCTCCTGAAGTTCTGGCTGTGTTAGTAGCAAGCCCTTTTTTGTAGGCCACTGAGCAGTATGGGCTTATCTACCTTTTAGCAGCTGCATTGAGCCCTAAACTTCTTAATCTCAGGAAACAAAGTGAGGGTTGCTGGAGGGGATGGGATGGGAGGGATGGGGTGGCTGGGTGATGGACATTGGGGAGGGGATGTGCTACGTTGAGTGCTTAAATCAGAGACTGATGAATCACAGACCTGCACCCTTGAAACAAATAATACATTATATGTTAATTTAAAAAAAAAGAATGAGCAAATGCCCTAAGGACTATAGCAAAGCACACAATATTGGGATCATCTCAGTGAATTTCTCTTCTCTTTAGTATCTTTGATGAGGGAACAGAAGCCTGGCTGAGGACAAAGCAGAAACTGACACCCCGCAACCTTCCCCCACCCCCATATATGGGACATATATGACATTCTTTAGGAATCTCCCAATTATCTTAAGGTTAATACCTTGCTAAGAAGGGAAAAAAACCTTCCCTGGTATCTGGTATCTCTGTAGGTCCTCTTTAGCATATGAAAGTTCTACTGAAACCTCCCTTTTTCCTTATGTCCCCCAACCCCATCTCACATAAGCTGCCACCCCTCACAACCCTGGGGCAGCAGCTCTTTCTGCTCATAGGTCCTATCCCTGTGCTTTAATAAACCACCATTTTGCACCAAACATGTCTCAAGAATTCTTTCTTGGTCATCGGCTCTGGACTCCACTCCACTGAACCTCACCTATTTTCTAAAACTTCATCATCTTGGTTCTCAAGTCCTAGCAACAACCCTAGGTGATTAGCGTGTTGGAACTTTCAGTATCACCCCACCCATCTCCCAATCTCAGGGAAGGGGAGAGGGGCTGGAGTTTGAGTTTAACTGCCAATGGCCAGTGATTTAACCAATCATGCCTATGTAATGAAGCCTTCATAAAACTCCAAAAGGACTGAGGTTAGAGAGTTTCCAGGATGGTGAAAATGTGAAGGTGCAGGAAGAATGTTGTGCTCAGAGGTAGCCTGGAAGCTCTGTGCCTTTTCCTCCACACCTCACCCAATTCATGTCTTCCATCTGGTTGTTCCTGTTATATCCTTTTATAATAAACTGGTAATCAAGTAAGTAAATTGTTTTCCTGAGTTCTGTGAGTCACCTTAGCAAATTAATAGAGCCCAAAGAGGGAGTCATGGGATCCTCAGAGTCATAGTTGGTTGGTCAGAAGTTCAGGTGACAACCTGGATTTGCAACTGACATCTGAAATCGAGAGCAGTCTAGTAGACCTGAACCTTTAATCTGTGGTATCTGATGCCATCCCCAGGTAGTTAGAGTCAGAACTGAGTTAAATTATAGGACACTAGCTGAAAAGCCCATGGTTTAAAATTTCACTAGTGATTACAAAAATCCCACTGCCAAATGGCAGCTGACCACCAGCACTGTCTTCCCTCCAACACTTGGCAAGCTCAAGGTGTATATAAAAGAGAGGGCAGGAATGCAATCTGGACCAGGTTTCTCAGGGCTTACCTTAGAAAAACCATACAGCAGCCTATGGAATACCAGCATGAGAGGACATTTCTTGTAACTGGTTTGACCTGAGTGTGAAAAAGTCAACCACTACCTCTACCCTCAAGCACCGTATTGCTTCCTAAACTTTGTTTGGTGGAGGAATTTAATCTCTTATATTTATTATTCTATAATATAATGGGTCACTCATGTTCTTTGCTTCTCTGGTTCTGTCACTTTCTTGTCATGGCCAGCTGCTCTCTACACGCAGCAAGTCACCCACAGGCACCGCACACCCCACTAGGGTACAGATGGGCCAGGCACGAGGACATAGTCCACAGCATCCGCTCTGCCTCCAGCGGTCGGGTCACAACATCCTGCAAAGTGCATCATTTCCCGAGAATTACAGGGTCAGTTTACTTGAAAGATTCAAGGCATGAAAGGAGAGAAGAGACATGGATGCTCTGTTACTTTTCCTCTACATTTTTCCATCCAACACAAAACTCTGATGGTGCCATTGTCTGTTTCCTTCCCCAGCTGAAACTGGGCTTTACACATGTCATAGTTTCCAGATGAATTAAATCTTCAAAGGAATAAGCTATGTCACAGAAGTAAGCATGACCTATCATTGTAGTTCTAAGTGTCATCTTTCTCCTCCTCGCAGTTACTCCATTCCTGTTTTGGACTAAAACAAAAGCATTTTGTCTGTAGTGGCTTTCACATGAAGTATTTTGCTTCAAAATTAAATTAGTCTTGGGGCGCCTGTGACTCAGATGGTAAAGCATCTGCCTTCCGCTCAGGTCATGACCCCAAGGTTCTTCATGATCCTAGGGTCCTGGGATCAAGCCCAGGACTGGACTCCAGGCTCAGCCAGGAGTCTGCTTCTCCACCACCCACCCCGCTCCACTCCTGCTCTCTCTCTGTTAAATAAATGAACTCTTTAAAAAAATTAAATTAATCTCCAATATCCTGTAAGGCAGGGAGCAAGCATAAGGGGCAAGAATTCTGGGACAGTGACAGGGATACTGATCCATCTCTAGCTAATTCTGTGATCTTAAAAGGGGTGACCTTGGCACGGCTGAGTGCTATACACTCAAACAGTATACCCATCCATAAAATGGAATATACATACCTTTCACTTACTAGATGAAGTTTGTTACGAAGATCAGTTTGGTTTTATTAATGCCTTTGCAACTTGGCAAAGAACTGCTTTATACACCCTGGACTTAATGTTTTAGTATTCCCCTTTTGTAAGATTTTATTTTGAAGATGATCAAGCCAATACCCGACATCAGAAAACCCTCATGTGTAATGTTACACAGAGCACTGCTAGTTGTTTGCTTTTTTCCTGGCCAAACAAAACTAGAAAGCAGAGCATAATAGTTCACTCATGCTGCAAACTTTGGACTGCGGCCTGGGTTAAAAACAACAATAACAACTAACAAAAAGGGTACAGTTTCCTTAGCTACAAGAATTGTCTTACGGGCCCCAGTAAATTCTTGGCAAATGAAAAGTATGAAGCAATCCACAGTCTTTGTTTGGCAGAGGCCGAAGTTCACCCATTTACGGGGATGGAAGACAATTTTCCTTGAAAGAGATGGGTGCTGAGGTTTGGAAGAAAGAGGCATAAGCATGCCAAGCCCACTGATGCCGGCAGCTCAGCCAGGATCTGTCTCAGGCTTTGCTAATCCCTCAGTTTTCACAAGCGAGGGGGGAGGGGACCAATGGCCGTGCTTCACACTGCACCCCAGAGGTGAAGCCTGTCAGGCATGCGCGCCTGCAGCCCAGAGCGCAGGGGTCTGTGTGAGGCGATGTTGGCCGCACGAAGGAGTTCTCTATTTCCAGGCATTATAAAAAAGGCTTGTAAACCAGGCTTCTGAAATCCTTCCGTCATTTGCTCTTCAGAGCATCTTTTCCCTTTTCTTTTAAAAAAGGAGAGAGAAGAAATATTCACATTTTTTTAAAGAAAGGAAAAAAACAAACAAACAACAACAACAACAAAAAAGAAAAAACAAATGACACTTTTATCCAAAGGTGAATGTTGGTGGAAACTTTACTTTCTGTATTTTCTTTCTTCTTTTTGAATTGAAAGACTTTCCGTGGTATAAATTTAGAGCTCAGCCTACCAACCCTGAAGTATATCTGCATACATATTTTATTGGAAGTCACCTTTAAAATTGCTGAAATGGTGCTGTTTACTCTGCTAAGGAATGCTGCAAAGGGACCGAGAGGAGGAGTACTTAGGAGAGAGGATGTGGTTTATTTGGCCAATCGGAGGAATGGAAGAGCTCTGGAGTGCTGCTTCTGGCTTCTGGGATGCCGTTGAGAGGCGACCAGCGTGGTAAAAATGAAAAAAGACTTGGGAAATAGTATATTCCACCTCCATAGAAAGCATTTCTGGTGCTTTGAAGTCAGGCAGACATCTGTTGGTCAAGTAACTTAACCTCTCTGAACCTGTTTCCTCATTTTGAAAGGAGGAATTCTAATGTATGTGTGTATATCTCTCTCTATATGTATACAGACACATATCTATAAATGAATATCTATGTGTATACCTATATATGCATATATGTGTATACATCTATATACACACATGTACATCTATATTATATTTAGATATATATAATACATCTACAGAGGTCATTGTGAAGATAAAATAAGGTATATGACCCAGAGGAAGAGCTCAGAGAAATGTCATTGCTGTAACTGTCATTCTTTTAATTCTGAACTCACAACTTGCTTGTGACATCTTGTTCTCTTTTCATATTTCCAAATTATGACTGCTTCTTTCCCTGTTCATATCTTGGATGATAACAAAGATAAGGGGGAAACTGGGAGCTCTTCTGAAGCCACAAATGGGTGGTTGTTTGTGCTGCTCACTGAATATTTCTGGCTCTTTTCTAGGTACATGGTGGAATTGGCACTTTTTGGATCTTAGCTATTAGATGGGATCACATGGCATTTAGTTGTTGGCATAAGAACCCTAAGTCCCAGTGCTCTAACTCACCATGTCTGGTACAACTTTCTATAATGATGGGAATGCTCTCCACCCACGTTGTCCAGTCATGTAGCTACTGGCCATGTGGGGTACTGAGCCCTTGCAATATGGCAAGTGCAAATGAGAAATAAATTGTAATTAATTTTATTGAATTTTGATTAATTTTAATTTAAATATGAGCAGCCCATCCCATGTGGTGAAGGACTATGATGTCGCATAGCATAGCCCCAGAGAGTGCTGCTCCATCAGCTTGGATCCAGGAGGGAGGACATGATGATGTAGAGCAGAGTCCCAACCAGCTGGCCAGGGACCTGTAGCAGGAATGAGAAACCAGCTCTTCTGTCCTAAGCCATTGAGATTTGGGGGTCATTTGTTAACACAGCATAGCCTATCTTATCCTGACTGATATACCATAATAATTCTCCAGCCACTATCCCCTCTATATGACCTTGTGTCTAGTTCTGGAGCTCCTGAGAGGAATCATCCATGACCTCAGCCCTCAAATGGCTGATCATCTCCTTGGTAATTTCTGCTGTGGTTATTATGCTCTGTCCAAAGATGGATAGGCCTCCTCTGTCCTAGATGGATATGAGACAAAGTGTCAGAAATGTTACCTTGTCCCAGGGCTTGGGAACCCCAGACTCTGGTCAGTTAGCTCTCAGGAAACAAGGCATGTGCCATTGGCTCTATGAGAGCGTTTGTCTTCTGAGTTTCCACATTCCCACAGCTTACTAGGGAAAAGGGAAATCAAGTCCAGATTTGATAGAGTGAAAGAAGGGATACTGACCATCTCTGGAGCTTCAGGCAGCTCTGGTATAGAGGAAGCTCTATCCCAGAGGATTAGGCACTGCTGATAGTCCAGAAGCCCCTCACAAGAGACAATTGTATCTCGTTGCCCTAGCACACCTGAAAACATTAATTCCGACATGGTGTTCTGTTCTTTGAAATCTCTCTTTTTTAAAGGTTTTATTTATTTATTTGACAGAGAGAGTTCACAAGTAGGCAGAGAGGCAGGCAGAGAGAGAGAGGGGAAGTAGGCTCCCTGCTGAGCAGAGAGCCCGCTATGGGGCTCGATCCCAGGACCCTGAGATCATGACCTGAGCCAAAGGCAGAGGCTTAACCCACTGAGCTACCCAGGCACCCCTCAAATCTATTTTTATTATGAAATTTTCTTTCTTGGTATATACTATCACCACTCACATATTCACCCAAACTAGAAATCTGGGAGGTATCCTAGACTCATTTTTCTCTCATCTCTCATGTCCCCACCATCCTATCATGTCACCTGCTTCCTCCTCATCTTCGCACCATTGCTGAGGCCAGTGCTGGGGTGAGCAGTTTGTGCACTGTACAAGGGGCTTGGGGCCTGGCTGAGGGTGACGACGGTTATTTGCATCCCAGACAGTGAGCTTTGTGGCCAGAGGGGAGCCTTTTTCTGAAAGTGTCTAGAGGGGGAACCATTTTCTAAACCTCATAAAGGTGCCAGGGAAGCCAACTGTCGCTCTCTCAGTTGCTTTAGCTTCCCCTCAACATCTTTCAGTCTGACTAATGAGCCACCTCCCAAGTGGCCTCCCTGTCCCCTAGTCCGCTTTTCCTCCTATTCAGGCGATAGCCTGAGTGATCATTCACAAACACAAATTTGACATTCGTACTCTCTTTAAAAACGTAAAGGCCTGTCCCGTGCCTTTATAAACTATGCACTTACTGATGTGGCCTACGAGGCCTGCTATGATGGGGGCTTGGTTATCTCTCCGGCCTCCTTCTCCCTGCACACTCCTCCCCGCCTTACCAAACACTAGCTGAACTCCCTGGAGGACCCAGAACAGGCCCTGTGATCTCTGCCCCTCTCTACCTTCTGCCTCGAATATACCCACTCCCTGACCCCAATTCCTGGGACGCCTCGAAAACCCTTGGAGTCTCAGCCAAAGCATCCCATCACTGATGGAACTTTTCCTGACTATCAGCAAGGAGGATTGACTCTTCCTCTTTCACACCCCCACTGAAGCTATCATGGCACCGTTAGATTCCCACATTTGTCTGGCTGACCTCCTTGATGTGTCTCCTGCACTGAGCACAGCCTGGCAGGGGGCAGGTTCTTCTTAAATGTCTGTTCAATAAATGAACACATGGATAAAACTCTGTTCCACTTCATTCTTAGGGTTGAATGCAGAGTTTTTCAGTGAAGTTTAACAGAAGTTGAACTTATTTTAATTTTAAGCTTCTCCCTCAGCTCTTCATTTAAACATAGTCATTTAAACTACAAAACTGCCTTTCTGAATCTGGTCTCTTTCAAAGCCTTGTCCGAATTATGAAGGGTTGAGCTGGGAGGGGTTGAGGATGAAGGAGTCGTAACTGAGTATGCTGGCATTATTCCTTCACTTCTCCCGCCCGATCCTCCCAAAATGCAAATGGAAAAATCAACCCTGTATTATGTTTAAAGAGATAAGGCAGCTGTGACCCACAAATGGAATGAAGAAAACAAGGTAAGGATGTTCACCTAGAATTCTTGAGGGACACTGAACTGCAAACAGCAATTAAATTGTAGTCAAACAGGCAGGGGAAACGTTAAGATGAAAATACAAAATCCCATGAAGGAAAGGGCATATTTTAATTTAACCTGAGAAATCACGGTCTTCAGATTTATAGTTCCAGGTAGCTGTCTTCCACATTAAATAGAAAATTTCTGCCTAAAGTTCTCAATCAACTGCTATAGAAAAAGAATTTAAATTTCTACATGTAATCATCCTCCTCTCAAAACACACACTATGTTGGGGAGGTTACACTGTATAGCTTTTGGAGCCATTCTACCTGTACTCAAATCCTGGGTATGACATTTTCTAGCTCTACAATCCTAGGCAAATTCTGTGACTTCTCTGAGCTCCAGTTTTCTCATTTGTAAAATGGGGAAAATAATGGCATCTATTCCATGATGTTTTAGTAAAGATCAAATACATACAAGCTTGGAATAGTGTCTCAGTAATTGTTAGCTGATATTATTGCCATTATTAATTAATTTTTTTATTATTTGAAAGCAAAAATTATTAAAATATGCAAAGCAATGCAGTTCCTATGGTCTCAGACTTTTTTCTTTTCTAAGTGACTATCCATGAAATCCAAGTTTTTGTTTGAAGGCTTACTTTTTCATAATCAAATATATTATTTACACAGAAAAGTGAGTAGAAATGGCCATTTTCACTTTTTAAAACTTCATTTTGGTGGTTCACAACTCCATCCAGGCTGGGAATGGGAGGATTGGCCAGTAGTTATCTGAACCAGGACAGCAATCCTTCACTAGTGGGTCTTGTTGACTACTGTAACCTGACAGTTTGTTCCATGACAGCGACTTCTGAACTCATGCTCTTTATACTCTGCTAAGAGCCTCAAGATGCACCTTAAGTTCAATGTGTTGGTCATGTCAATCATCTTGACAGAAAATGGAAGTTAAAGTAAATATTTTTAAATAGGAATATCTTCAATGATGCTTAATGTTTTAAGCAAAATTAGATGTACAGTAAATGACAAAACTGGAAGAAGTTTTACACAAAATGAGTTCATAAACTATTGATTACTTAATTAACCTCATTTTATACTGATGGTATAAAATTTTGTTTGTGAATTGCCTCACTGACTTATTCTCTTATGATTGCTTTGGATGAAGTGTCTAGTTCAATATTAAGCGTAACTTAAATATTCTCTCTGCTCAGCAGCACAAAATATGGAAAAATCAGATTTTCACATAGATCCTACAGTGTCTATTATTCCTACAGAATTTCAGAAATGAAAAAAAAGTTTTTATCTCAGCTCATAAAATAAATCAATTTTTATTATTTATTAAAGTGACAATGTGTCTGTGGTTAACTATGTCGTTTGTGTGATTAATTGTCTAGCTTTTCGTATTCTGTGTTCAAAAAGGAATCTTGCCTCAGTTTCTTTATGACTTACTTTTATGAACTTTTTATTTATGCTGACCTGGAATTTAGTTTAAAAATTTCAAAGAATTTAATACTTATCTGGTTAATCATAGAATTACAGAACTTTAGAAACAAGGTGAAAATAATCTATTCCAACATCTTCACCTGGAAGACAAAAAAACTTAAATCCAGAGAAGACATTTTCCTGGCTAAGGAAATAATTTCCAGGTTTTCAGACATACCATGTCACTGGTAGAGAGTTTTTACTGTTTTAACCCAATATTTTGAACCCAAGGACATTTTTAGTCTGAACATTTCAGTCAGAATTATACCAACATTGAATACTTTGGTTCAAGAAAGCATTTTCTGGATTGAAAACCATTAGGACAAATTAATGCCCCAATTGATTTTCTATAGAGTGCATTTTATAGTTTTCATATTTTTCTACTTTCATTTATATTTTTCTAAAATTTTTTCACCAAGATCAATTCTTTTCACTTAAATTTTATGTCAAGTATTCATTTTGTCATTGATATGTTATTTTTAAAATGATTATAGCTTTGGTCATAATGAGTTTTTCTCTAAATGGTCACTACTTCTACAAGGTGCAATTTTCTTGGGTCAATTTTTTCATAACTAAATTTTCTCAGGAGTATTTGATTTTTCCACTAATTTTTAGTTAACGCATTTTATTAAGTACACTTTTAGTGCTTGTAAAGTTTTGATGCTAACAGTAATATTAATCATTCCTACCAGGATTAATTCATAATGAATTTTATAAAGGACTGGTAGTATTTGTTTATTCCTTAGCTAATCCATGAGAAAAATTGTAAGGAATTTAGGGTAGGGGGAGAGAGAGAGAGAGAAAGAGAGAGAGAGAAAATGATTCCGACATATACAGAGAGCTGAAGAGAAAGGCAGAGAGGAGTGGAGAGAACAGCAGAGAGACGCCCAGAGACAGACATTAGATAGAGAAGCAGAGGCTCTTCTGGTATATTGATGGGCATCCTCTTCAGTGCACTGCTGGGATCAAAATATTCACATGTAAAACATTAGAGGGGATTCAGCTATGCTCTTTTGGCAAAATACTGGCAGAAGTGCATAGTTTTCACCAGGTATTACTTGTAATCTCCCACACACTTAATGAGCACCTAGTGTCCAAAGCACTAGAAATCTGAAGATGAAAAGATAGCGTCTGTATTCCAGAAAGACTTAGCTCATAGAACTGAGCACTGAATGAGTCATACAACTTCCCAATGGTCTGATCTCTGACAAATATAAGAACTGGGGCTGTTGGCTTACCTCCCAGAACTTGACTGTGGCAAAGGAGTTGAGATATTTTTCTAGTAGTTCATGAAACAGCCTATCCAGAGTTAAAAATGAGAAAAGCAATTTGCTTTTGAATTACACTTCTGCCCTGCCTATATGAGCTTTCTGCCATATAGCCCATGGCCCGTCACTGAAGTTTCTTCCCTATAAGCCAGCTTCTGGGAGGAGAAACTCCAGCCTGGAAATACTATAACCTTTCTTATTATCTGAAAAGTGTTTTTCATTCCCATATGTGTGTTTCTCTAATACTACAGGTGCTTTCATTTCTTGGGAATAATGACATTTGTTTACAAAATGATCTGGGATGATTGAAGGAAGGCAAATGTGTGAAGGCACAGAACATCATTTAAGAGTCTATATTTTTGGTTTCTCATATTACTACATATTGCTCCATACTTATAGTAGGTTGTTATGAAAGTAAAGATATGTGACCTTTGAGTCACTAGCCAAAAGGACTTGGACAAGTCACCCAAACACTTGAGCTTATTTCTTCTTCTGTAAATGGGGATAATAATGCTTACCTTGCCTGCTTCTTAGAGTTCTCTAGAGAGTGAAGTGTTATAAGAAATAAGAAATTATGCTGAAATTTGTGGATGCTAGATACATCATGCATGAGGTTTACTGTTAACAACACAAATACACGTGCCATGAAAGGTTAAGCTTGTATCCAAACTTTTTCTCTGGGTGTTTCTCCATGCTGTTTGCTGACCAATGACCAGAATTTTATTATCTCAGTGTTAGTGCATTATTTACAACACCAATCTCGACGACAACTACCTTTCATATGAGCGAGAACTAGCAAAGAATATTCTGAAATGCTTTCCATACCAGACCACTGGTCCAAACAAAGGATGAAATACTCCACTAATGATGGCCTAGAGTAAAATAAACTATCTTCCAGCTTCCCAAAAAGGCTGCCAATAGATTGGGTTGCAAGCTCCATGTGGTATGTGTTTGATGTGGAAAAGGAGATGGGAACATCCTAATGAAAATAGAGGGAGGTGAAAAGTCTTTGGAAACACCCACTGTAAGTGTCCCTGAATAATAAGAAACCAGACTCATAGAAAGAGAAACAAAAATAAATCAAATAAGCCTTGAAAGGAATAACAACAAAAAACTGAAGCCAACTTAGAAAAAAATAAGAACAGGTCATAAAATCCACAAAATCTTGGATTCATTCCTGGCTAATGAACCAGTGAATGGATAAATCTTGTTTTCTTAGAAATTCTTAATTTCTCAGTCAGTCACCAGTGCCTATCAGTTTTATTTCTGAGATGTATTTCATATCATCTGCTGCTCTACTTACCACTACTCTATCATCCCAGTCTGGACAACTCCACTTCCCGTTGCCCACCACCATGTCATCTCTTACCTAGGGGCAGACTGGTGCAGAGGGGAGAAGATCAGTTTTGGAGACAGACAAAACAAGATGTGAATTTCAACTTCGCTGCTAATGAGACTTGGGGTATGCTTAACCTGCCTAAATTTGCGACTCCTCATCTCTAAACTGGAAATTATAATAATATCTCTGAAAGTTATTATGAGGATTAAATGAGATAATCTTTAGTAAAATGCCCAGTACAGTATCTGGCATAAAGCAGCCTCTCACAGTATAGGTCCCTCCATCCCTTGTCTCTCTGTTTCCAGTCTCTCTCTAGTTCAATTTTCCCATTACATATATGTACTCGATCAGGTCATTCTTCTTCCCATCTTCTACAGTTTTGCCACTTTTTACTGAACAAATTCTCAACTTCAGAATGTGGCTGAATTAGGGAATACGGTAATGTGCTGTAACAAAAAGGCTTAGAAGCACAGTAGCTTAAATGGGATAGATAGTTCTGTCTCACATAACATTCAGGGGTGAGTGGTCAAGGGCTAGCAGGACAACTCTACCATTTCTAGGTTTTAAGTGGCTATTCCTGTTGTTCCCATCTTCCAGTCAGTGGGAAGGGGACAGGACCAGGGAAACTGATATACATGCTCTTAAGGGAACATTCTGGAGGTGGCACTTATCACTTCTTATAATCTCATGGCTAGAACTTAGTCATACAACCACATCAGGCTGCCAGAAAGGCCAACAGAAATGTCATCCCTAGTACCTTTGCATGTGTGGACTTCTCTTCTGCCTACCTTAGTCTCCTAAGGTAGTCTCCGTAGTCTCCTACTCATTGAAGGATTACTTTAGCCCTTCCTTTATGGAGTCTTTTCTGATGCCCTCACTCTGCTGGAAAAGTTTTTCACTATACTTATCTTCCCATGGGCTTTATCTCTAACAAGTACTGAACTTTATTTATGGTTCACTCTTCTCTCTAGGCTGGAAGCTTCTCAAGAGCAGGGGTTTATTTATTCTAATTTTAAATCCCTAAAACCTGGTATTTGCTGGGCTCATATTTTGTCTAGATATGATGAATGGATGAAGTTGAAATAAAAGTAGAACAATCAAGCTAGTGATTTGCACATTAACTGCTACAAAGGTTAAGATGGTGGACCATCTTAATGGTTCCCCTCTGCCCCCCATCATTGCTGTTAAGTTGGCAGAGCAAATACATGGAAGAAAGAAAAGAGAAGGAAGCTGGAGTCTCAGTCATTCATGGACTTATATAGAACACCAGTTTCTTTTTGCTAACAGAGTCTTAGACAATCAATTTGTTCATTTGTTGATGGGGGAGTCGAGGTCCAGATAGAAAAAAACATATCGTTGGTCATTCAGGTCTTCAAAGCAGAAGTAGACAAGATCTTGCTGAGATCTCCAGATTTTCTTTGAAAAACTATTTCTATTGGGGCGCCTGGGTGGCTCAGTGGGTTGAGGTCTCTGCCTTCGGCTCAGGTCGTGGTCCTGGGATTCTGGGATCGAGCCCCACATTGGGCTCTCTGCTCAGCGGGAGCCTGCTTCCCTCTCTCTCTTTCTGCCTGCCTCTCTGCTGACTTGTGATCTCTTTCTCTGTCAAATAAATGAATAGGGTCTTTAAAAAAAAAAGAAAGAAAAACTATTTCTATTATATCTCATTGCTCTAAAAAGAATTTCATATGTGATTGCAAATATTGAAATATTTAACAGGTTGATGGTGAAGTCAGGTGGGTTTATTTTAAAGGATTTTCAAAATCTTGAGTAAGTTAGTGAGGCTTTAAAACTCAACCATAATCTGACACACTACAGTTTGAAATCGAGAGTAAAAGGGAACAGTGTGTTGTGTAGGCAAAATAGTATCTGTCTTAGTCCAAATAGTGTACTAGTTTTGTAGTCTAGTAAAAAGCGAAAGATCACAATTTCTTTTTGCTAATGACTATCTCTATCTCTTATGTTAGGGGCTAATTTCTGGCAAATGTAAATTTAAATGATGTGCTTATAAAATGCAAAACATTAGCACTGTAGATAGCATAAAATTTTCCACAAATTTAGATTTTACCACAATTCCCTAAAGGTAGGAAAATGAACTACTTGGGTCCTGTTGACCAATAGCAGATCCACATTCTTGAATTTCTGGAATTTAATGTTTAACCTAGATGGGCAATATAATTACTCTGTCTTGCTGAGACTTAAATAGCATTGGCTTGATGGAGTGCCTAGGTAGCTCAGTCAGTTAAGTGTTCAGCTCTTGATTTTGGCTCAGGTTATGATCTCGGGTCATGAGATGGAGCCCCACATCAGGCTGTGTGCTGGACATGGAGCCTGCTTAAGATTCTCTCTTTCCCTCTCCTTCCCCCCCTCCTCCCCATCTCTCTAAACACATACATACATACATAGCATAGGCTTGAGCCACCATCTGACTCTCTGAGGGCAGTCCACTGGCTTCCACAAGTGTTCTGTGAATTTCTGAGGGCTCATATTCTCTTGGTCACTTAGAGCTCCTAGTGTTTTCTGTCTGGATTCTCAATCATGCCAGGGTTGTCTTCCCCTACTTCCTGCTAAGCCACAAGTGCAACTCACCAATATTTTTGGTTTGTCCTCACACCATCCTCAGAAGACATTTACATGTATATTTGGCTTGCGTCAATGGAGTAAACATTACATCATAAAATATGAAACAGGTTAGAATTAGATAGCACTCACCCCTGTTCTTCAGAGCCCTCTGTTTTTCCCAACACGGGTGGCTACTATTCAACTTCCTGCCATGTTTTCACACCCTCTTTCACTTAGTTTTCTTATATCTCTTTCCTCTGTTTTCTAATTCTTGACATCCTCTGAAAATTCAGGTTTTTTTCATATCATTATGCACAACCATTGTGCACTTATTCTCTGTGCCCCTGGGTCCCTCTTTGGATACACAGAACCTCATTAATATGCTTAGAGAAAAGAAGAGCTTCTGCCTTTTGTGAGGAAGAACAGGTGACAGGGTCTTGACATCTGAATGCTTCCTGTATCCCTCTCTCATCAGTTATGTTTTGGGGATTTAACTTTCTGCTGACATGAATTATGTTACCTACTTCCTTAGAAGTAGCTAATATCAGTTTCAGTTTTACATAAAAATTTTCCCTAAGATCACTATATCTGATTTAAGAATAAGTCAATAAGACAAAGTGCATGAACAATTATTGGAACTGAATGACTAATAGTTAAACATCACAAACATCTTTGGGACAAAAAGTTTTATGAAACAAAGTTTATATGTATCTAGAATTTGATTCATATATCATACTGAAATCTTCAATAGAAAAATGACACTAGAAAGGAAACAGTGGGACAAGAAAGGGAAAACTATGAAAATACTCTCACACCTGTTCTTTTAATGATTAGCCCACAAAATAAGTTCTAAGTTTCTGACAACTGAAGGACCTCAAAAGTAGAGGGATTATATTATATTATATTATATTATATTATATTATATTATAATCCTGGGATTATTAGCTTTATGTTGATTATTCTCCATTTCTTCCTTTCCCTCCACCACCAGACCCATTCTTTATTCTTTTTTCTATTTTTGGTCTCGGAGGCTGACCCCTGGGAATCATACTACCCGGCCCTCCTACTTTCTGGCTTCCAGAAGGTTTGGACCAGTAAAAGGCTCAGCAAGAACCCAGAGACAAGATAAGAAAGAGGTCAAGATACACATTTTCAGCTCCTTTCCCACTCCTTTCCTTCCATTTTCTGGAAGTGACCATATTACTGCATGACTACAATGTCTGCCTGGTCCTTCCTCTAGGGCCCCAGCTCTCCTGGGTCCTGGTAACACTACTGGGGGTCCTCAGACCTGTGGGTTAGAGCAGTTTTTCTTTGGTGCTTGTCATTTTCCCTGTGTCCTTAACTCTGCCCACACCTCTCTAAGTAGTACTGTGGGTACAATCTCTCAATTCCTCTTTTTTTGGGATCTGTTTCTTTTTGAAGAGGTGAATAGATATTCCAAATAAATATATGCGGTGGTAGAGATATTTTCTA
Organism: Mellivora capensis; assembly: GCA_004024625.1. NCBI lineage: Eukaryota > Metazoa > Chordata > Mammalia > Carnivora > Mustelidae > Mellivora > Mellivora capensis. The sequence continues at coordinate 161,929 of PISX010000280.1, forward strand.
ATGGGATAAGATCATGGTTTCCAAATGCCATTTGTGGACTTACTGGAGATAATCGTGACCAATTTTCACTGGTCTAGTAAGAAATTGCAGAAAGAGGGGCAATATAGATTTTTCATAAAGTTGAACTTACTCAACTTAGAGTACTATATTTTCTACTACACATTTCCTTTCTACTTTCTGGGGTGTGAAATGATCCTTTTTGTATGATATGTATGTAAGTTTTTTAAATGCCCTTACCTGGCAAAGTAGAAAGTTACCAATGAGTGGCTAGAATTGATATGAAAATGTATCAGTCTATAAAATGGCAAAGTTGAGGGACCACTGGACTCTGTGCCAGTAAAATGTTTATGAATGATATCCACCAGAAAGACGTGTACAGAGACTGCCAATTCTGCAGCATTTCGTGAACAGAATTACCTGGGGAAGTTCATATAAGAACGCCCTGCCCCATCTGTCACAGTTCTAATGTTTCCCTGGCAAATGAGGCAGCTGCATCTTAGTTCAGTGTTTTCCTCCTGAAAAGCTGGGACGGCGACTTGAGATTCCCAGAGATGGACCCTGTATGGTAGGGCCTGCATCTGGGTTTCTCACAAACCTGGAATAGGGACATGGGGCAGAATCCCTTTTCCTGGAGAGCACTTTAGGCTGCTCGAAGCATCCTCTGGGATCCTATAGCTACCCACTCATCTGGGGAGAATCTCTTTATATGATCAGAGTGGACAAGAATGGTTGTCCTCAAGTAAATGATTCTCATTGATTATTAAAATAAGCCTTACCCTTAATTCATCAGTTTGATTGACTCTACTTCCTTAACTTTAACACAGCTATTTTTTTCTACAAATGTGATTCCCGTATTGGGTCCCTGTCATCTCGTCTTAACTTGTCTAGTGTTTATACTTACCATCAAGTGTAGATTCTGTTTTCTAACTGCTACTGCAATTAATCATCTAGTGACCTTAACCCCTCAGATACTCAGTTTCCTCCTCCTCTTAGGGATGATGGGGTTGGTCAGAAAGATCTCTAAATTTTCTTGCAGTTCAAAAGTCTGTGAAATGAACCTCAATTACCTGCTAGTTCTGAGTTCATTCAGGAGTTCAAAACCAGTTCAGATCCATACATTAATTAGTGGGGTTTTAATTCATTTTTGCTAGCATTTTAATGCCTGTGCATGTGTTACTGTGAAATCTAATTTGGCAGATTAGTAACATATCTGATTAAAATTCTTGTTAAAATGATGGTGCTTCCTGAAGGCCTATGTTCATTGTTTCCCAGCCCACCCTCCTTCTAATGCTTCCGCCGTTTAAATCTTGTCTCTGACTGTGGAACTGAAGGTTTTAGCCTCATCTAAATGTTGGCTTCACCAGTTTGGGCCTCCCTGCTTGTTGTTCTGGAGCAGCCCTATTGGGTGCATGTTTTGTTTACCCTGTGGCCCTTGATTATTTTTTTCTGGTAGAGGAAAAATATTAATTAAATCAGTGACTCTGTCACTGAACATCACTGAAAATTTATTGGGTCAAGAAGTGGCTTGTTC
>PISX010000280.1:163559-259257 GCA_004024625.1 Mellivora capensis
CCTCCGTGTTATTTGTTATGCTCCACAAATAAGTGAAACCATATGATAATTGACTCTCTCTGCTTGACTTATTTCACTCAGCATAATCTCTTCCAGTCCCGTCCATGTTGCTACAAAAGTCTGGTATTCATCCTTTCTGATGGAGGCATAATACTCCATAGTGTATATGGACCACATCTTCTTTATCCATTCGTCTGTCTGAAAAACAACCTGAGGGTTTTGAAGGGGCGGGCGGGTGGGAGGTTGGGGGAGCCAGGTGGTGGGTATTGTGGAGGGCACGCATTGCATGGAGCACTGGGTGTGGTGTAAAACTATGAGCTCTGTTACGTTGAAAAGAAATAAAAAAATAAAATATTAAAAAAAAAAGAAGTGGCTTGTTCTTATTTTATAATCTGATCATTTTAATGGTTTGAGGTTACTGGTCATCATCTATAGGACATTAATTTCCTTGGGTTGTATTGATATATGTTCAAATATCCTCTTGGAACATTTTAATGTAAAAACTGCAGTGATTTGGATCTGGATCCATGTCATGCCAAATATTCTAATGGTGAGAAACACCTGGATGGTCAATAACACGTTAGCAAAACATGGCCCAAGTTCTGATATTTTTACCTTTAAATTGTGTTTAGGTACTGAAACCACTTCAAATGTAGATGGAATTCATCTGCCTATTTTTTTTTATTTCATTTCTTTTCAGCGTAACAGAATTCATAGTTTTACAACACACCCAGTGCTCCATGCAATGCGTGCCCTCCATAATACCCACCACCTGGCTCCCCCAACCTCCCACCCCCCGCCCCTTCAAAACCCTCAGGTTGTTTTTTATCTGCCTATTTCTACCCCTGTCATGGTAAGATCATAATGAACCTCAGTTGCTGGTTTACTTGAATAACTTCCCCACTAAGCTGTGAGTGGGCTTCTCGGGCAGGCCATGGTCATCTGCCTTCACTTATCTCAGCATCCCCAGCCCTTGGCACAGTGCCAGGCACAGTGGAAGCACTCAGCAATGATGGTTAAATGAGTCATCTCATTGTTGGTACCTGCATTATGCTGTTGCCCTCTTGTGACGAAGTTCTTGTCATGAGGGGGTCTCAAGGAGAGGGATATCTGAGCCTCACTTATCTAAACGATTTTCTTGGGTCTCCACACTATATCTACTCAAAAGAAGATGCTACAGTAGCCACCAAGGAATTCTCTGGCTGCCTAGTACTTCATTAGGAAGGTGGGGTTAAGGAAAGGCACAAGGCAGAGAAAAGACAAAGATAGATGCTGACTTATTATGGCATTTCACTCAGATGTATAGAGAAAACTGCCAAGAAATGAATTCCAGTTATGTTTATATTTTAGGTGAATTTTTCCCTTTTTTAAAAAGATTTTAATTAATTAATTTATTTGACAGACAGAGATCACAAGTAGGCAGAGAGGCAGGCAGAGAGAGAGGAAGGGAAGCAGGCTCCCTGCTGAGCAGAGAGCTGATGCAGGGCTTGATCCCAGGACCCTGGTATGATGACCTGAGCCAAAGGCAGAGACTTTAACCCATTGAGCCACCCAGGCACCCCGAATTTTTCCCTTTCAACCCTGTACTGGATTATGGGGACATATGTACTGGGTGGAGGTAGAAATGATTCAATTATCAGGAAATTTCTTAAAACATGATAGAGACTTCTCCAAACCTAACCTTTTGTTTTTGTTTTGGGCTTTATGTGTGTATTTAAGAAAGGTCTATATAATGCAAAGATATTTTGTATTTTACATATTTTATCATTTACAACAACACCTTATGTCATTTGATTTCTACAATAAATCTGTATGGTGTGCACTGGGTTGGTAATGTGTTCCCCCACTTTATAAGAGTAGAAAATAATTGATGGTGGGAGGAAGTTGAGGTAGGTTAGGAAATGACTTGTCAAGATCTCAACCCAGGTTTTGAATTCAAGCCTAGGGTTTGTTTTCACTCTGCCATGAAGCCAACTGGGTTCTTCGGTTCGATGTTATATTTTATTTAGTTTGTCCCAAGGACAACTAGATGCCAGGCATTTTCATGGCAGATACTAATCTTAATGCAGACACTAATTAATGTTTCTTTTTAGGTTAAGACAAATCTATATCTTTCTATATCTAACTTCTGGTATTCTTTCTTCACATAGTAATGCTTTGGGGGAATAACAGGCTTGAAAATCTGAAATTTCACCTTAAAGAACCTATTGACTATGTGTCTGATGGTGGAACTGTAACCACTGTCCAGTGCCTTGGGACCCAGGTTTGCATGACTTTTGAAAGGAAGTGGACCTCTCCAGAACCAGGCTTGACGCTCTGGTCTCCCCTTTTATATCCTTCCTCACCCTCTGTAGCTCCTACTCCCTGCATCCTGTCATTTCTCAGTATCTGCATATCTTTCCCTTCGCTTATGCCATCAGACATTTAGAGCTTTAGTGTGAATTTATGAGTCCTTCATCTCAGAACCTGTTTTACTCAGTGGGTCAGCTGTGAGTCTGAATCCTGGTTAGTTAACTGTGGATCTTATCTTCTGTGAGTCTGTGAAACAGGGATAATTATACACCTATGGTGCTGAGTGTCATCCAAGTGCTTCTTCAGATCCACTTTTCACTTTTCTCTGTTAGAAGACACATCAATAGGCCTCCCTGCCCTCCAGCTTCTGGTTGGATTTAGCCAGTGGAGAGCACCAGTGGCAGTTTGGAAGGTGGTCGGAGAGGGATGGGTTATTTGTTCCCCTGGTTCCCACTCTGGGTCACTCCTATTTGGCCATTTCTCTTGTCAGACGGCCCTCACAGTACATCTACTCTCTGGGTTCTAGTAATCATCCTATACTCTTATCCCTCCGGGCCTCGGATGGAGGATACTCCTCACTTTTGCTTCCTCTAGGACAGCATGGTTTTCAGTTTTCCTAAATCCTGCTCTACATGCTTGTAAATGATGTCTATGGTCTTTTTGGTGCCAGTCTAAGTGTGTCAACTCTTTCCCATGTACAACTGTGATAATTAAATGAGACCACATTTGTATGATATATCACAGAATGCCTGGTCTATATTCAGTAGATGCCATATCTTTTCCTGGCCCACCCTCCTTTCAATCTTTCACCCTTTCAAATTTTGTCTCTGATTATAGAATGAAAGGTTCCAGTCTCATGCACAGTTCTGATATTATTGGAACAAGTTGATGGATCTCTTTGAAGTTGAAGAACCTTAATCAATGTTCTGAAATCACTCACGTGGGGCTGTCTGCTAAGTCTGTGGTTGGCTTTGCCACCAAGGAAGGAGTAACACTCACCGAATAATGAAAGAACACTCCCAGACAATTAATATAGCAATACCCTGAATTGCTCCATTTGAGAGCCACGGACATTTGTCCCTCCATTCTAAGGACAGCTAGAGAATAGAAAGAAGGTCAGTAGGCCTGAGACTGTTCTCAGCAGTTACACTGGGTCAACAGCACAGGGCATGCTCTCCCTGAACCTGCATTTACAGCTGCTGCTGGACGCATGCAATTCTCATCACCAGCAGAGGATGCCCCGGGCAGTGACTAATTGAATCTTATTTGCTTCATTGCTCACTGGGTGACTGAAGTACTTTCCCTTAAATATATGACAAATGCTGGCCAGAGACCTCTTCAGAAATTGGTAGATCTTTGGTATTTTAAGAGAATTAAGTTCTGGGTTTCCATAGTAGACACAGGGGTGGAGATCTGACACCCTCTCCATTTTTCATCTCTGCAGATCCAACAACACAACATCCAATTAAGTGAACAACCATGCTTCGTGCTTTATCAGACACTGTTTCCATCACTGAAGGACTGAGCATACTGAACAATTTGTGTATTTGGGGTAAACATATTTCAGAAATGAATGCACTCAGCCATCTGAGTTTATATTGAGAAATAAAATTATGGTTAAATATAGAATCAATTGGCTTCCCTTTATGCTGAAGACATGGGTAATAAATTTTCTAGAGATGAGCACCATAGTTTTCTGTACTCCAGGGATGCTCAGGAGTCATGGTTTATGGATTCCCACACTGTTGTTTGTGATGGACACAGAACTCTGGGTGACTGAGAGCTGGTTTCTTAGCTGGTTTCTTCTAAAAAAGCTAAGCTTTTAGAAACATTATTTGTGACTGAGAAGAGTCCCTTTGGCTGTAATTTCAAGTGTCATATTCTACCTGGAATGGACAGAGCCCACTATTTTCATTACTTTCCTCAATTAACTTTCCTTTATCTTAGCAGGCAAACATGTCTTATTGTCGCTCAGTGTCAGAAGGCAATTAACCCATTGACATAACATGAGAAATAAATGTTCAAAGACAAAGCAAACATGCCTGGGAAAAGTTAATTGGTGATTTTCTTTTCTTAATTTATTTCCCAGCCTTCAGAGCCTGCCTTTTGTTTGGCTACTTACCTTTTTTATAAAGTTGCCATTTTTTTTCCAGCCCTGTAAACACAGGAAGCCAATGAATTAATCTAACCCATACTGTAACAAAAAGATGGAAGCAGCCACATCCCAGGTTTCTGTGGGTTTCTGGAAATGTGTCAGAGTTCCTTTCCTCGTACTGAGAGCAGCCAGGGGTCAGTAGAGGGCATTCCTTGAGCAGCTCCAAGTGAGCAAAGGATTGGGGGTGGGATGGGGTGGGGGTGGAAGAGCGGGGTTCCTCTGTGTTGTACAGGTAAGGGACCAGGCCAGGGGGAGAGATGCCACAAAAGCAATCAAGAGAGAATCACATCTGCCAAGTTGAGCCAGGAGCTCTGGACATAGCCCTCTGGCCTGTGTCTTCCATTAGTGCAGAAACATCCTGGAAAGAAATAAACAGGATGCCCAGAAACACTATCTATACGAATATTTTCACAATACAACTCCTTGCCTTTTCCATCCTGATTCCTGCTGAGAAGAGCACAGCATTTCCAATCATGGTCCTGCTCTTCTCTTTCAGATCTCTTTATCCACAGTTCTCTTTATCCTATCTTTTTCCCACATAGATAGGGAAAAGAGTCAGTGTCTGTCTTCCCAGGATAGCCCTCGTTTATCTTTGCTTTGCATTGGGTCACCTGATCTGCTGAGGCAGACACCCCAAGGACTTCTCATTGCTTCATTACCTCTCCTGGAAGAAGCATCCGGATGAGACCCGGTAGGCCCAGAAAGGTTGAGCTGCTTTTCAGGTTCACACAGCTGACTGGTGACAGAGGAAGCTTCCTCCAGAATCCTTACTATTGCACAAAGTCTGGGATATTCTGGGCTGTAGCAGTGGGCCCTAGAGATAAAGGCCCTAAATCAGATTAGCTCTGCAGGCAGGGTGGGCTGGAGGAAATACTGTAAAGAAGGCAGCCTGCATGTCCAAGCTTCCTTGTGGAGGCTTCTTTCAAAGGTCATGTCCTCTGGCATATTATCCCTGGATTCCAAAGTCAGGGTGGGCTGGAGGAAATACTGTAAAGAAGGCAGCCTGCATGTCCAAGCTTCCTTGTGGAGGCTTCTTTCAAAGGTCATGTCCTCTGGCATATTATCCCTGGATTCCAAAGTCAGGCGAAGTGCCTCTCTGTGATTCCATTTAGGCACCTACCTTGGTATGTTCAATTTTTGTGTTCTCCAATTCAATAATATTAATGGTTAAATTTTATTGAACATTTATTTTGTGCCAGGAACTCTTCTAAGGACTCTAAAATAGCATCTCCTTTAGTTTCACAACAATCCTATAAGGAAACTTCTATTATTATCCTTTTCTGTAGATGAAGAATATCAGGTAAGAATCTCACTCAAGGGCATATAGCTAAAAAGTGATAGACTTTGCGGGTACCTGGCTAGCTTAGTCAGTGAAGCATGCAACTCTTGATCGCAGGGTTGTGAGTCTTAGCACCATGTTGCATGTAGGGATTACTTAAAAATAAAATCTTAAAAAAAAAAAAGTGACAGACTTTGGACTTCTCATCTCCAGGGAAGGCCTTTCAGGATAATATTAAAAAACTGTTCATTTGTTCCCTCTATTTTTTTTAAAGATTTTATTTATTTATTTAAGAGACAGAGATCACAAGTAGGCAGAGAAGCAGGCAGAGAGAGAGGGGGAAGCAGGCTCCCAGCTGAGCAGAGAGCCCGATGCGGGGCTCGATCCCAGGATCCTGGGATCATGACCTGAGCCAGAGGCAGAGGCTTTAACCCACTGAGCCACCCAGGGGCCCCTATTTTTTTTTTTTTTAAGTAGTTCAGGTAAGATCCACTCTGGAATAGTAGAGGGGCCAGGAGGGACCGTTTTTGTTATTTAGATGAGCATAAATATCAACCTCCTATCATTTCATCTCAGTTCTTTTAGTTTAGTGTGTACCGAACATCACACAGGGACAACTGGCCATGACTTGGGTACCAAGTGCTAAGTAAACAAAGTGCAGGGAGCCACAACTGCCTGGGGAACAAGAGAGATTCCAGAGAAAAAAACAACCTGGCACCTGAGTCCTGAGCAGGCGTAGGGGTCCTCCAGGTGCAGGAGGCATAGGACCTGCAAGAGAGGACCTGCAAGTGCAGAGGTACGGTGACAGGAAAGGGCCTGATGATTTACAGAAAGGAGAAGCCTGGTGGTTCTGCCAGGTCAGGGATTTTGAAGACAAGGAGGGAATGGAAAGGGAAAACCCAGTTGGGAAAGGACCTTAGACTGTGTTAAGATATTTGGAAGTCTTGTCCAAGCTATTATTTAGAGTGTAAGATAAAATTATAATTATTTGAGAGGTTGAAACACTTTATAACTTGAGGAAATTTGGATCCAGCACAGAGCCACTGAAATCAAGATATTTTCATACTGATGATTGCATTATGTACCCCGAGGTCCCCCAGTTGTCTTTGTCTATTATACTCTAGGCTTTTATGTTACAACACATTAGGGGAAGGTCAGTTTAAAGTTTTTACTACTGTCTAACGGGGCACAGCCACGTATTTCTATACTGTTTCCTGACTTACATCTATCTACCAGGGCAGGTTATGCTTTTGTTGTTCCTGGTAATGGTTAAATTAATGTTACTCCAATGAATGAAATTTCTTTATATGTAGTTGATTACATTAAAATAAAACAAGCTGAAATATTCTCAGAGTTTTGCTTTCAAATGGAATCAGGTTAGCTTTCTCTGATTTGAAATGTCCATGAAGACAGGAAACTCAACAAAAGGTGGAAAATCAGCATTACCAAAGTCAGGGTTAATCAGACAACCAGAATACAACCAAAAGGCCCAGAGAACTGAACTGAAAAATTCAACTGGGGCCTCGGTCATGACTTGCTCAGTTGAAAGCTGAGGGGAAGGCCCTTCAACTCTCTTGTATTTGGAGTCTTTGGTTTTAGATATGAGAGAGCTCTATCAGTCTTTATACATACCAATAACTGGGTCTCTCTACATGAGTTCCCAGACCTACTGAATTCGAATCTCCATGGGTAGTACACCGGACAGAGACCAGGGAGTGAGGAAAATTTTGGAGCAAATGCATGTTGGGAAATATCCTGCCCACAAGTAAATCAGAGAGAAGAAGGGCCCTGGGAGCACAGCATATTGGAGATTACAGATTTTTATAGATTCCTTCTCTTCAGCAAGTCAAAACAACAGGAAGTAAAGGGATGAGAAGGTCCCATTTCAGTTTAGCAGAACCCATATAGGATGAAAGCTTTGCTATAGTGGGTAATGGGGACAGCAGCTAGGACATCTGCTTTTGCTGTGAGGTGAGCAAGGGATTTGATGAGCCCCCAAGCAGGTAGAAAGCAGGCCAAGGGTGATCCACACTCAGTTTCTATAGGCAAATGCCCAGCCAGGCTCTAGGAACCAGAAGAAAGTTTTAGAGTACCATTTGCAGTCTTTGGTAGGGTACAATAAGATATAGCCTCTAAGAAACAAGAGCAGAAACCATAAGGAAAGGAAAAGTAAAAGCAGGATGAGAGCAAAAGGGAGATGGGTAAGATGAGTCAGGATTTCAGGATGAAATTCATGTAGGACATGGTAAAGTCAGAACTGAAGTTATAAAGTCAAGCCCTGGGCAAATGTGGGAAGCTGCCCCATGACTCAGAGGAAGGGGAAAAAGAGAAAAATGATGAGAGAGACAATGATAAATGTGGAGGACAATACATGGTTGGGCACCATGGTTGGGCACTAGGACCCCGGGATCATGACCTGAGCTGAAGGCAGATGTTTAACCATCTGAGCCACCCAGGTGCCTCAGAATCTATATTTTTGAAAAGATTCCCAAGTGGTTCTGATGCAGCCGAGTTGCATTTGCCCGTGGACTAGCATTTGGGAGGCAGTGACTTAGCAGCGCAAGCTTAGACTCCCCAGGTGTGGAGAGACACTCCCTCTGTGTGCTGACTTGCAGGCAAGAACTGTAATGAGGATTAATAAGCACCTTTCTAAAGTTAGCTGTTGCCCAGGAAATCCCCTAAATGCCAGTACCTGTAGTCACGCCGCTCTGCTTATTTCAAGAAGAGTTACTGAAAGTTTTTAAAAAAGGATATTTGGAATCTGTGATGGAAGGGCTCCAAGCCTCACCATCCCAGCTGAGGACAGCAGCCCTGGGGTCTGCGGAGGAAGGCCCTGGACCAGCTGCAGGCCTTGCGTCAAAGTGGGATCTGTCCTGGTTCCTTCTAGATACCCCAGGAATGGAGGCTGGAGAATGAGCCCGGCAAGTTGGAGCCATCTGGGTAGAAGGCTGAGCCTTACAGCATCCAGAAGAACTCTGCTGAGATGCTTTCCATTTGTAAGAATTTAGGTTTAAATGTTAACAAATGTCTTTGGAAGCAGCATTTTATAAACTGAGACAGGCAAGAAGGAAGAACAGAGCTAGATGACTCACTCGGAAGCCAGGCAGCCAGTAGTGATTTGCATTCCCTCTGCATTCGTTCAGTTCTAGGCATAGTTTTTTAATTTACTTTTATCAGTGCGTCCTGATTACGTATGCAAATCAGGGCCCAGTCAGGGCTAAGCTGGCTCATCCCTCTAAGCTCATCCCTCACATAGAGAGGAAAAGGGCACAACCCAGCAACCTTTTGATTCCCCTGCTGTTGCTGCTCTTTATCTTCTGGGGCAGGAGGCAGGCTGGCTGGGGGAAAGAAACACTTCTGTGGCCAAAAGTACCTGGAGACAAATGTCCTTGTCATTCCATTTCCCTTATCTGATCACCTACACATTTTTTCAATGACAAAACCTCAGGCTTATTTGACAGATTTAAGTTGAGGAAAAACCAAAGCTGATTAATTCATTTCTGGAGTTTCAAGGGACTGTTTATCCTAGAGCTGAATGAAGCAGCCAGGCTCAAACTTCTATCCTTGTCCATTTGTCCATCCATCCACCCATCCGTCCGTCTGTCCATCCATCCATCCAGTAACATTATGCTAAGCAATGGGTAAATAGAGATGATGAATAAGAAATGGTGCTCCTTTAAAGGTTGTTCAGCCTAGCAGAAAAGATAGAACTATAAAAATTATAATCAAACATTTTAAATGCTAACACATAGGTATAACTCATTAACTTTGGAAGGTTAATTTGATACAGCATAGTTGTATGAGCTACACTCTCAAACCAGACCACTATATTCAAATCCTGTCTTTTCCATATAACTTCTGTATAAACTTGGGCAAAATAATTAACTTTCTGTGTCCCAGTTTCTCATCTATAAAAGGAGGATAAGTGAAGCATCTACTTTCTAGGAGGATTAAATGAATTAATATATCTTTATTTTAAAAACTTGGGAATGATAACCTGTATGGCAAAAATACAACCAAGCAGGGAGTTTGCACAAATATTTCTAACTTCTGCCCAACATCATTTTTTTAAAGATTTTATTTATTTATTTGACAGAGAGGGAGAGATCACAAGCAGGCAGAGAGGCAGGCAGAGAGAGGAAGGGAAGCAGGTTCCCTGCTGAGCAGAAAGCCTGATGTGCGGCTAGATCCCAGCACCCCGAGGTCATGACCTGAGCCGAAGGCAGAGGCTTAACCCACTGAGCCACCCAGGTGCCCCTGCCCAACATCATTCTTGAGCCTCCTCTACATCAGTTTCCTCCAGCCTTCCCAAGTAGTGCACACCTATATTCATGTGCATGAAGATAGTGGTGAACACATTGTTCTTTTTTTTTTTTAAGATTTATTTATTTATTTATTTATTTATTTATTTTTAGGGAGGAGGGGCAGAGGGAGAGGAAGAGAGAAACTCTAAGCAGATTCTGTGATGAATGCAGAACCCGATGTAGGGCTTGATCTCATGACCCTAGGATCATGACCTAAGCTGAAACCATGAGTGGACGCTTAACTGAATGCACTACCCAGGTTTCCTAACAGATTGGTTTTCCTCTGTGAAAGACTACCCAACTGCCTCTGGAACAGTCTTTTTATCCCTTTTCAAGGTCATGGATCCTTTTGAGTATTCGTTCGTCGACTTAATAATTACTTAGTGAGTATTTAATCTGTGCTGAACGTTATTCTAGGCACGTGGGGAACAAAGCAAACATTGCTGCCCTTGTGGGGCTTATATTCTGGGGCTGGGGGTAGACAATAAGCAAGAAATATAATATTCAAGTGAATTACCTAATAAGTAAGAAGTGATACATGCTTTAGAAAAATAAAAAGAGTGGATAGTAAGGAAGTTAGGAGTATTGGTGGGGGTGGGGAGGTACCTAATTTAAAATAAGGTGATAGGAGTAGCCCTCACCGGTGAGGGAGCCAGCTGCAGAAACATATGAGGGAAGAGGGTTTGAGGCAGAGGGAACAGTCAATGTCAAGGTCCCAAACCAGAACATGCCTTGGGTGTTGCAATGAGATCAGTGTGGCTGGAGCTGAGCAAGGCAGAGAGGAGTAGGAGATGGGATCAGACTCCCTGAGGAAAGCTAGCCCTCCTTTCTCTGGAATGGTGATTCCCAAATGTTAGCATGCATCAGGGTTCAGGAAAGCACAGGCTGTGGTCGTCCCATCCCAGACTTTCTAACTTTTCTAATAAATTCCCAGGTGATGTTGATGCTGCTGGTGTGGGAACCACGCCTTGAGAACTTCTCTCCTGGAACATAGTTACCGTATTTTATACATGTTTTAATGGTGTTCCTGGACTCCTAAAGTTTGCTCGGGATCACAGCTTAGGAATCCTGACCCTAGGGAATTTCAGACTGCATCACTCATCCACAGACCACCCAGAAGCCTTACATCAATCTCATCTTTCCAAACAGGTGAAGAACATATTTGATCTCTGGCTCAAGTTAGGATAGAAAAACTTTTGATAATTTCTAATTTAACTTCTCAGTCACAGTGGTATCTTTTTAGCCCTGCCACAATCACACTTTATTCTATTCACTGAACAAGAATTTGTAGAGAACTTTGGCACAAACACAAATTAGGGCCTCTTAAAAGAAAATGCTAAGAGGCACTAAAGGCCTTTCTGTAGGGTACATAATTGGCTTGACTTAATACCTTCTGAAATAGCACACAGCTCTCTTTGTGTCTCAAGAGAGGAAAATTAAAGACCTAGAGGGCCATAGTGTCTCTTCATCAGGATGGTACTCCGAAGTTAAGGAAAAGGAAGCAAGAAATCCTCTAGACTTCCAAGTAATAAAAGATTTTTATGACTGTTTTTAAAGAGAAGCTGAAGTAGTATTCAAAAAACCAAAATGACCTGGCAGTATTTGTTGTGAAGAGATAATGGGGAAAATACCAAGAGCAGAACAGGAAAATGTGAAAGCTAGAGTCAGATAAGTTAATCATTGGAAGACGAGGTCTGAATTATGTGTAACCTACTTTGTATTTACTTGGTTTTGCAAATTAGATTGGAGTTTGATCTATTGGCTGGGATTGGGCAAGTGCGCATCACTAGGACACCTTAGAGAAGAGGGACTCTGGGAGACAATAAAGAGGCAATTGGCATGTTAGGAATGCAAATAACGAGGACACAGACATGCTCTGATGGGTGAGTGAGAACAACTGGGGAATGATTAAAAACATGCACAAACTAATGTAATCATTTCTTTATGACAAACACTCACTGTTCCTACCATGGAGAAGTATATGTAGCCAAAAGCATTCATTGACTCAGAGATACTGATTTCCAAGTACAATTGATTAAGGAATACTAGGCCTTAGGGGGATTAAAATTAAAAATCAGTGTCTCATGTTTTGGAGCAATTACCAAGTCATTTTCAGATACGTGTGTTTTTCTTCTCATCTGTCTCTGCTTTGTTACACTTTGGGTTTGGAGACGGTCCCCTTTTTCCAGCTGATGTCAAAGGAACAATATGCTATCCATTTCAGCTAAGCCCACATCTCAAATAAGTGCCCATAATGTTTACTGATATTATACTTATCAAAGGAAATAATTTTTAATTATTCATCTTTTGTGAAGGTATTGCTACAGGAGTATCAATTCCAAATAAAAGCATTCTTCAATCAACTGGACTACTTTGTAGATTTGAAATATTCACCTACAGAAAGTCAGTTTGGTGCCTGGGAAAATTTGCTTGATATGGGGCTATGGTATGTGGGTCAGTCTTTTCCAAGGCTGTGTAACATTAGGAAAATCACTTACACTCCTTGGAAAGTGCATAATGATTCTAGTAAAGGGGTAGTCCGAAGTAAATATTGGCTTGTGTAAATGTGTTTTTAAATCCTCAAATATTGCACAAATGTTTGATGTTCGTATTATCTATGTATGAAAATCTCAATTTTCAGTTTTGCAGAAATGTTGCGGAAGGACACACAACTTTTAAATAAACCGATTGTTCACACATCAACAAATTATTGCATTCAGAGTAAAACTGAATTAACTAGTTGGATAGTGTGCTGACTGACTAAAACTGAATATAGTCCCCTCTATTAGAAAAGAACAATTACCGGGGCACCTGGGTGGCTCAGTGGGTTGAAGCCTCTGCCTTCAGCTCAGGTCATGATCCCAGGGTCCTGGGATCAAGCCTCGCATCGGGCTCTCTGCTCAGCAGGGAGCCTGCCTCCCCCTCTCTCTGTGCCTGCCTCTCTGCCTACTTGTGATCTCTGTCAAATGAATAAATAAAAAAAATCTTAAAAAAAAAAAAGAACAATTACCAACTATATTAATTAATGTTAATTTGCATTTAGTGAACTGTCCTGAATTAAAATTAGTTCCCATGAGTTAAGAATGATGGCTGTGGGGGCGTCTGGGTGGCTCAGTGGATTAAAGCCTCTGCCTTCCGCTCAGGTCATGATCCCAGGGTCCTGGGATCGAGTCCCATGTCAGGCTCTCTGCTTGGTGGGGAGCCTGCTTCCCCCTCTCTCTCTCTGCCTGCCACTCTGCCTACTTGTGATCTCTGCCTGTCAAATAAAAAAATAAAATCTTAAAAAAAAAGAATGATGGCTGTGAATTTTGAGAGTATGCTTTTTCCCTTAAAAAAAAAAGTGTCCTATATATATTACATCTATATTTTACAATGTAGCCCTGACCATCTTGATATTATTATTTGTTGACACAGGTAATTCAGACACAGGGTTTCACTTAAAACACCATATGATTCATCTTCAGGGTACAGCTAGAAATAGAACCTTTATTTCTGATTTTACAATTTTTTCTTATTTGGTCATATTGCAAAATTATCTAGATAATCTAGTGTAGTTGAAGCTGTCTAGAGAGTTGACTAAATTTGGGTTTTCCATCTGGATTTTAACTTTATATTTCATATTTATAATATTTAAAAACATAAGGCTAAATGTTACATAAATATGATCCACAGTTCAGTTTTAATTCATCTTTACTACAACGTGTAAAGACTTTGTATAGGGAGAAAACCTCTCGACTCCCCGGGAGTATTTTTCATATAAACATAAGTTCATAAAAAACAGGAATAATGAGCGAATAACATGAGTAAGTTGGTCACAACACAAATAATTGTGTTTGTGTTAAGTTTTGATGTTCAAAACTTAAGTCTTTTTTTTTTTTTTAAAGATTTTATTTATTTATTTGACAGAGAGAGAGATCACAAGTAGGCAGAGAGGCAGGCAGAGAGAGAGGGGAGGAAGCAGGCTCCCTGCGGAGCAGAGAGCCCACGAGGCTCCATCTTAGGACCCTAGGACCATGACCTGAGCCGAAGGCAGAGGCTTTAACCCACTGAGCCACCCAGGCGCCCCAAAACTTAAGTCTTTCATTTTGAAATAACTGTAGCTTCACATCACTCATCTGTATGTCTACCTCTCTGCCAATACTACAAAGTCTTGGTTATTATAGCTAGATAATAGTTCTTGAAATTAAGTAGATCATTGTCACCCACTTTATTTTTTTTCTTCAAAATTGTTTTAGATAGTTGAGCTCTTTCTTCTTTCCATATGAATTTTAGGATGACTGCTATCATGAGGTGAGGGAGGGAAGTCCCACCTAACTGGGCCTCATGTAACTTGTTGGGGTGATGGTACTGGGTTCATGTCATAGCCTTGAGAGAGGAGAAGACTGGGCTCTTCTCTCCTTCTTTGCTGTTATGGGTGGGAATGGGGCTCCAGTTTTTTCTATAATGTCAGGTTAGGGTAGAGGGGTTATTACCTTAAACTTTTCTGTCTTACAAAGTTGCCTTTGCTGTTCCCTTGGGTAGAGAGCACCAGCCTTTGTTGAGCTTTTTCTTGCTTGCACCCAACTGGTTTTCCTGGTTGCCTGTTTCTTCAGCTCCAAGTCTGGGACGTAAAAGGCAACAAGCAAACAGGGGAAACACAGCTGTGTTGTTTGTTCTGTGGGACCTAGCCATTCTGCCTTCTTTTCGCCTCTTCCAGTGTTTTCTTATGTCTGTTTTATCTGTAGCATTTAGAATTTTTAGTTGCACTTACAGAGAGAATTAGGGATAAGTATGTCGACTCCATACTCCCAGAAGCAGAGGTCCTCCCCCTGATAATTTTTAATATTTATCTATAAGAAAGTGCTATCAACATTGCTTAGCTTTTAACATGAATTGTAAAATGAAGATAGTAAAGAGGGCTGAGCATACTCCATGGCAGGCTTTTCAGGGCAGTAGGCTGAAATTCTAAAAACAACAACAACAAAACCCCAAAAAACAAAACACCAGGTTTTTAGAATTCCCTGCCTTCCTTCCCATGAAATGTGGCACAGTTGCTAACTTGGTTCACATTTCTGAGAAGTAACAAGGATCTTGAAAAGTTTGGGAGTTCTGGTTTTGACTCTCTTTTCGCCACTCATTTTAATTCTGGAAAAGAAAACCATTTCTCCCAGAGGTTCAAACTAAGCCTGAGCCATTGAAGAAGCCATAGGGAGATCACCGGGCACTTACAACTTATGTTTTAGTTCTTTGGCAAGGTGGCCAAATTCTGCTGCTCTCAGGAATGAGGCTGAGGCTCTGACCTGACCAAAAAGAATTTCCATGGAAGTGAGCATCTTTTCTTTAGCCTTATTTTATTGTTATTTTTTGTTGAAAATATTTGATAACATTCGTGGGACTTTCTGTATTTCATCCAGGAAATAGTTTATGAGACATCTCAATAGCCTTGTAAAGAGACAGTAGTTATTATACTACTCTGGAGTGTTGGGAGCAGCTCCACCTCCCTGGGTCAGCCCTCTCTATCACAGCTCAGGACGGGCACCGTCCTCATCTACTCCTTCTTCCAGTTGGGACCAACTGCTGTCCAGTCATATAAGCTCTAGTACAAGCCAGAGTGAGAGACCTTATGTTAGTGCAGGTTCTGGAAATGCCTGGCACTATGGATGCTTAATTAATAACCATGACAAAATAGGGCTTTGGATTTTCGGGCTGTTCCCCACAGGTTCTTCAAATTGGAATCCTCATAGTGCCCTTGGGGCAAAGTTGCTATTTAATAGATGGATGGACGAATACATAGATAGGATGATAATGTGGTTCTATGTATAATTTATGAATATGGAAATTTGCTGCACAAGTGGTATATTTAGGCCATAGCAGAATCTTAAGTGTTTTGAAATGTATACTAAGTAAGACTGTATGCCTTCAATATCCTAAAACTATTGGCCAGTTTCTGTTATTCTGACAAGTTAGTTTATGGTTGTATTCCTCAAATCTAAGCACGAGTTATTTTGTATTGTAGACAGGAAGTATGGGAAGGAAAAAACAGCAATAATTTCCATTTCTCTTTTTTCTCCCTTGCCCTCATTTTCTGTGTCCTTCACTTCATTGATCTAACCTCCAAGGTTAATGTTTAAGAAATGGGAGAAAAAGGAAACTCAATACTATCAACTCCAGTATTTAAAAATGTGCCTCTTAAACAAAATAGAAGAGTCACAAAATTGTTTGGAATTAATGTCTAAGGTAACCAGATTAATTTCTATTCTTAAAGACCCAGGCCATTGTCTACTTATTCCAAGGAATTTTCCCTGATCATTTTGAGCTAAGAGGACCTTACCAGACTACAGTTATTCCTCCCTCTTAAACGCTTATTGTGATTTTCAGACACATTACACTATCACTGGATTTTAAGTCATCTACCCAGACTTTACCTTTATATTTATTAATTCTTTATATTCATTACTCTTTGTGTGCTGATTAAGGGGGGGACTAACTGAAGGCCATGAAAGTCTCTTGAATTAGGAAAATCCAGAAATCTGGATTTTTTGCCAATATTTACAACCACAAAACCTGTTTATATGGCACTGAATCCATGCTGAAATCAGAAGTACTCCACTTAAAAATAAATCTGTCTTAACCTAATGTTTGACATTGTAATACCAAGATAATAAAATCTTTCATTTTATATTCCTGACTCCATTTGTATAGTGATTAAGGTGCACATCTGACTATTGTTCAGTGCAAAACTAGTGAATTATGTAGATCAGTGCTCTCCAGTAGAAATGCGGTAGACAAAATGATGCTCCCTCCCCCGATATGTCCATGTACTAATCTCTGAAATCTGTGAATAGGTTATCTTATGTGGCAAACGGGACTTTGCAGATATGGTTAAAGATCTTAGATCAGAGATTATCCTGGCCTATCTAGGTGGGGCCAGTGTCATCACAGTATCTTTATAAGGAGGAGGTAGGAGAATCAAGATGAGAGGAGATGTGATGACAAAATCAGAAGTGTGTGTGTGCACATCAGAGAGACAGACAGACCAAGACAGAGAGAGATTTGAAGATACTGTGCTATTGGTTTTAGGGTGCCTTTAAGAAGCCAGAAGAGGGATGCCTGGGTGGCTCAGTGGGTTAAGCCTCTGCCTTCTGCTCAGGTCATGATCTTTTGTCCTCCAGAACCTTATGTAAGACAGTAAATTTGTTTAAAGTCACTATGTTTGTGATAATTTGTTCAGCAACAATAGAAAATGAATACAGAAACAATGGGAGCCACAAATATAAGCCACATATGGAATTTTAAATTTTCTAGTAGTCCCATTAGATACAGTAAAAAATAAAAGGTGAGATTAATTTTTTGAGAGAGAGAAAAAAATTGAGCATGTCCAAGTGGTGGTGGGAGGGGCAATGGGAGAGGGAGAGAGAGAATCCTTTTTTTAAAAATTTTTAAAAGACTTTAAATATTTTATTTATTTACTTGAGAGAGAGAGTGAGAGAGAACATGAGAGGGGAGAAGGTCAGAGGGAGAAGCAGACTCCCCATGGAACTGGGGAGCTGAAGGCAGTTGCTTAACCAACTGAGCCACCCAGGCACCTGAGAGAGAGAATCTTAAGTAGGCTTCACACCCAGCACAAGCCTGACAAGGGGCTCGGGGCTCGACCTCATGACCCTGAGGTTATGACCTGAGCTGAAATCAACAGTATGTCACTTAACCGACTGAGCCACCTAGGTACCCTGAGATTAACTTAATAATATTTCTAATTAACCCATATTTTTAATTAACATGTAATGAAAATTAAAAGTTAACATTTTATAAATATTTTTCTTACTAACTCATCAAAATTCAGTGTGTATTTTATAGTTTTAGCACATCTCAATTAGGATTAGCCACATTTCAAGTGCTCAATCACCACATGTGGTTGGTGGCTATTGTATGCACAGCCTAGTCCCAGACTGTTCAAGTATAAACCATTTTATCTCAGTCATTTAGGTCCTTATCTCTCAAACTGAGGATAACTGACAAGTTTGTTAAGTCGAATCTCCATGATCCCCTTCCCATTACCCATCTATGGAAGCAGAATGTTCATTTTAACAAGAACGCTGGGTGATTCATATGCTTATTACATTTTGAGAAGCACTACTCAAGATGTTGGACAATGTCTTTTTTTCCCTTAAATTATCCATTGTAAAAAGCTCCTTAAATATTGTTTTAATCAGCTCTTTCTCAAATGGTCAGTACTTCCTGATCATTTCTTTGTAACACTTTAACTTGGGGAAAGTGCAGGATTTTCTGTGGAGAATTCTGCTGTTTAATTGGTCCTTCACAGTGAAGGACCACTATTAAGGTAGTCTTGCAAAAGGATGAGATTTGGTCTCTTGTCTAACTGCCTTCTAAGTAGAATAGTGAATGAGTTCATTCAAGAACTGCTATGACACAGTGAGTAGACTTGCAGTCCCAAGTTCTCATCCATTCTGATGAGAACAAATCCCCCTAGTTTTTCATAATGGTGTGGAAGGTACTCCATGAGAAATCTGTGATAGAGTGTCATCATTCAACCCTACTGTTCATTCATAAAAGGAATGTCAATAATGTTGAAGGCTCAATAGTTATACTTTTTCTAAGTTCGTTAGAATAGCCAGCATCTTTTCTCTGGAATTTTATGATTTTCACACTTTAAGATGAGTGATTCATCACCAAACTGAATACAATAAATTTGGGTGCTTAGAAATGTTCATGGAATTATTTGACAAAATGAGTGCCATTTAAAACTTCAAGTGAACTTCAGCAACTAGGCAAAAGAAGGAACTGAGTGTAATCCCATAGGGCTCACACTTCATCTTTTGTCTGATAATTTGTCTTTTTTTTTTCCTCCTTGGTTGAGAGGAGAAAAGTTGAGAAATAAATCCTTAGCCAACAGTAGGGAAGAACAAATTCTATAACCTTTTGTAATACTTGAAAAGTGTTTTGGAATAATGACAATGTTATTATTTAATCATGTGAACAGGGGAACAGGGCTGAGGGAATTTTAAAATTATAATTTAAAAACTAGAGTTCTGTTTTTGGTGATATTGTAGTCTAGATTTGATATGTGCACCTTTCAACTACAAAGGACTTATACGTGTTAAATAAAATGCAAGAAATATCTCCTCAAATGTATACTTAAGGTCATAGGAATGTAAGGGGAACTCCAGGGGCAAAACCAGAATCAAAATGGTGTCTAGAGGAAGCTGCCCTGCTCTCAGGGTGTATGTCCATGGTAGTAGAGTCAGTCTTTAAACAGATACCTGCAGAATGTGGGGGTAGATAGGGAAAAGGAGGCAAAGCTTTGGTCCACTTGAAATCAGTGGTTGAAACTGAGACCCCTTCATAAAGCCATGATCACAGAAGGGCCACACTTCAATGAAAGGTAGACTAAAAAATTCTGCAGGCAAAAGGAGGTGACAAAGTCTCTAGAATGCCATATGGAGAAAATAAAAAGAATGTGGGGTGATTGGCACATTCAAAAAGATGTTGACTGACAGTTTTGCAGAACTGATAAACAAACTGGACCCTCAGAAGCAGGAGCCATAGTGAATCCCAGCAGATAAATAATAATGAGTCCACATATAGACGCATTAAGTGTAACTTGAATAAAAGGACACAAGTGCATATTTACTAAAAGAACATAAGAGACAAAAGGAGAGGCCAAAAAAGCATCTGGGAGAAAAGATAAATTATTTCAAAGGAATCACAATTAGATTGATAGCAGAATTCTCCATCGTTAACAGGAGTAAGAGGCTGTGCTCAAGTACAAAGAGAAAATATCTATCAATCTATCATTCAAGTAAAATGATGTAATAGTCATTTTATGGTAAAAAAAACCTCTGTGAACCAAACATTGAATGAACCCCCAAAGAATGTACAGTCTGAAAAATTAAATTGAATCTATAAGAATAATTGTAGGTATAGGAAGGACAAAAGAATAGAGTAATTGGAAAACATGAGGTTATATATAACAAAATACTGATTGTATAAAACAGTAACAAAAATTATATTAATGACTGACTTGTGGTAGAGAAACATAGTGGCAAAATACTAAAAATGTAATACCACGTGGAAGGGAGAAGGATGATCAAGGTTGATTTTATTAGGTGGAGTGTAGAAGTATTGCTTAACTTAGATTTTTTTTTTTAAAGATTTCTTTACTTATTTTAGAGGGTGTGAGAGAGGCAGTGAGCGAGTAGGGGGAGGGCAGAGGGAGAGAGAGAATCCTGAAGAAGACTCCCCACTGAGCATGAAGCCCTACATAGGGCTACAACCCAGTACCTGAGATCATGACCTAAGCCGAAATCAAGAATTGGCCACTTTAACTGACTGAGCCACCCAGGAGTCCCTGATTAACTTAGATTTTAAAAGTGACCATTCCAAGCAAGGAGAGGAAAGAAGGAAAAATAGAATAAAAAGAATTCAATCTAACTAGTGAGGAAAGAAGCGGGAAAAAAAGCACAGAAAATTTCAGGGAAACCAGCACAAAATAAAATGGTAGAACTCAAATTTAGTGAAAACTACAATGAATTTACATAGTCCAACGCTGCTAGTGAAAAGACAGGTTGTCAGACTGGATTGCAAGAAGTCCACCTATAGTCCACTTTGGAGGGACACATTTAAAATATAGGGACACAGGAATGCTGAAAGGAAAAAGATACAAAATACGCTGGGTAAATTCAAACCAAAAAATGAGCTTTTGCTGTTAAATTAGTACTAGATAAAATAGTTTTTAAGGCAAAAAGCATTATCAGAGCTAAGGAGAATCACAACAAAGATAAAAGTTTCATCTCAGTACAAAAGCATAACATCTCTAACTTGCATATGCGTAATAAGATAGTCAGGGATAAAATTTACCTGTTACCAGGAGAAACTGACAAATCCACAATTGTTAAGGTAGATGTAAATACATTAGAGTAATTGATAAACAGACAAAAACTTGGCAAGGATATAGAAAATTTTAACAACATAATTAACAGCCTTGATCTATCAGACACACACACACACACACGCGCACAGACTCATACCCACTAATTAAGACACATTTCCCTCCCAAACAATGTGGAATATTAAAAAAATTGACCACAAAATATTAACAAATCTATTCTAACAATCCATTAGAAAGCACATCATGACAATTAAAATATTCACCAGTAAAATTTATCTTACAAAATTTAGAAAGTAAGACCATACACACACAAAAACCCCACCATACAATTATATCAAAAGCAGAAGAGGCATTTGATAACATTCATCATCCATTCTTAATAAACATACAGTATCCTCTCTTCACAGTAATTATACAATGATGAAATGTTAGACTCATTCCTTTTAAAATTAGCAATGAAAAAAAAAACCCATCTTTGCTTTAAGATTGTACTGAGGGCCTAGTCAATGACTTAAAATGAGATAAAGAAATAGAATGTATATGAACCACAAAGGAAGAAATAATATTGTTTTTATTCTCAGGTGATATGATTTTTTTAGAAACCATATTGATATGATATGAAATCAATGATATGATTTTCATAGAAAACCCAAAGCATCTGTAATAAAATTACTAAAATTAAAGAGAGAGTTCAGAAATCTTACTGGGTATTAGATCAACGTTAAAAAAAATTCCATTCCTTATTCATCAGGAATAAATGATGACAAAATATAAAAGCAGCACCATTTAAAATCAATAGCAAAAATGGCTCTTAAGAATAAATCTAACAATGGATGTGCATGAAATACATTGCAAAAATTACAAAACTTGAATAAATGGCATTAAGAAGTATGTAAATAAGTGAAAAGATATGCCACATTTGTAATAAATAGACTCAGTATCATAAAGACATCCATACCTGTAAATTCAATGCAATTCCAATAAAAATGCCAAGAGGTTTTCCTATGGAACTTGAGAAAATAATTTTAAGTATTTCCATGGGAGAGAAAAAGGTCAAGAATAGCCAAGACAACTTTGAAGAAGAACAAAAGAAATTGTCCACTTGTTCAAATATATTATCTCAAGATTCATTATAAAGCTGTAGCAACCAAAATAATATGCTACTACTATAGAGAAAGAAAATTTGACCAATAGGAGAGGCTAAAGTATGCAGAAAGATACCCACACTTGTATAGAAATTTAATAAATTATGAAAACTGCAATTTCTTTAAAAAGTGTGGTGGGACTAGGGCAGTTGGTTAACCATGTGACAAAAGAAAAAATCTCTACCACATACCATCCCAGAAAGACATAATTTCTAAAATTAAAAACTAAAATTTTAGATCATTAGGAAAAAGTACAGAGATAGCAAATATCTTGTACATAGGAAATGATTTCTTAAACAAGACAAGAAGCATAAACCATAAAGGAAAAGATTGACAAAACTGAATATATTAAAATTTAAAACTTCTATGCATTGGTACATACCATAAGGACAAAGTAGAGAAGCTACAGACATGGAGAATACAATAGCAGCATATTTAATTGACAAAGGATTTACTATTCAGAACATATAAAGAAGTCCATGTCAATAGGAAAAAAAATGAACTATTAAATAGAAAATTAGAATATGAACAAGATTTATTAAAGGAGGAATCTGGAGAAACAGATGAAAAGATCTTTGAACTCACTAGTTGTTAAGGAAGTATCTATTGAAACTATAACAGATAGTATTTCATATCTGTCAGAAGACCAAAGATTTAAGTCTGAAAAAATCAAGATTTGGAAGGATGTAGAATAACAGGAACTCAAATAAAAGCTTGTGAAAGCATATACTTGTACACTTAGGAGCAATTTGGTAATATCTAGCAAAATTACATATACTTATATGTTACATCCCAGCAATACCACTTCTGGGTTATATACCCTAAAGAAATTCTTGCACATGGACTCATGGAGACATGGTCCTCTGGTATACTCCTGATTACCTCTCCGATGCTATTTTCTACTATTCCTCCTCTAACTCGGCATCAGCCATGCAGGCTTCCCTAATCCTAGAAAACACCAGGTACATTCCTACCTCAGGGTCTTTGCACTTGCTGTTTTCTCTGCCTGCATTGCTCTTTCTTAAGGTATCTCCATGTCTGCTTTTGCATTTTCTTTCAGTTTTGACTTGAATGTCAACTACTCATTAAAGTCCTTCTATCTCCTCTAATCTCTATTTCTTTCCCCAATTTAATTTTTTAACCTTAGTAATTATGATCATAATATAAATTTTGTTTATTTAC
Organism: Mellivora capensis; assembly: GCA_004024625.1. Taxonomy (NCBI): domain Eukaryota; kingdom Metazoa; phylum Chordata; class Mammalia; order Carnivora; family Mustelidae; genus Mellivora; species Mellivora capensis. Next base: position 186,802 of record PISX010000280.1, read on the forward strand.
TTATTTTTGGAATGGAAGTTCATAGAGGCAGGATTTTGTTTTGTTTTTGTTCATTGCAGTATCCCTAGTACTTAGAATAGTACCTGGCCCATAGTAGATGCTCAATAAATACTTGTATGAATAAATGTGCACAAAATATTTATTACAGTATTATTTGTAATCCTTCCAACACTTTGTGAAATAGAGTAGGACAAATAACATTCCCATTTGTACACTGAAATGAAACTGAGATACAGATGAGAGGAGCTTATCCGAAGTTAAAAGGCAAGTGTCCAGCAGAGTCTCAAGCATAGGAAGCTGCCCTATCTTTGGCTTGAATAAATTCCATATTTCAATATATACTAGTAAAAAAATATTAGAATGGCAAATAGGTTTATTCCCTTAAATATTATGTAATCTCCAGAAAATGTATTACTTTGGAGGAAATTTTCTATATATTTTATAAATAAGAATTACTTCAAGCAAAATAGGATGAAAAAGCCTTTCAGTCATGCTTGGTCTCATGTATATAAGGTAAGTGGTTAGCTTACTGTGAATTTTACTGTGAAAATTTTAATAGTAAGATGTTCATTATATGAGGCATGTGAAGAATGTTGAGGAGTATAAATGTTGTGCATTACATTCATTTACTATAACCACATAATATGGTATCATTTCATCAAACAGAACTTTTTATTCCACTTTGTTTAAAGCCTAAAATGAAGACAAGAAAAATGCATTTTAAGGAAGATTATAATTGAGCTTTTCCTTATGGTTTGTCTCCCTCCCAATCCCATCTTGTTTCTTTTCTTCTTTTTCTGCCCCCCTAGTCCCCCATGTTGCAACAAACTGAGGGTTGTGGGGGGGAGGGGGTCGGGAAAGGGGGGTGGGGTAATGGACATTGGGGAGGATATGTGCTATGGTTAGTGCTGTGAAGTGTGTAAACCTGGCGATTCACAGACATGTACCCCTGGGGATAAAAATTTGTTTATAAAAAATAAAAATTAAAAAAAAATAATTGAGCTTTTCCTTATAAAATACAGAGGCCTGCATACTCCATTAAAAACACCGAATGGTTTTTAGTGTCAATAGAACTGATAAGCCCATGTAAAGATGAAGAAGCCCCTGTAGTGTAAAAACATTTATTAAACACAGTCTATCTGTATCCACAATTGTTGTCTGTCTTTGTGGAGAAAAATGGAGGGAAGGAAAGAAAGACAGAATTGACATGTTTCTATCATGGCAGAACATAGGAAAATGGGCTGCTAGTAAGTTAGGGCACACACCAATGCCCAAGGCAGAAGTCCATAGTCAGGTTAGCTGTTAATATCATATTATAAACATCTAAACCTGGATTCTTCAAGGGAGGTAGAATGTGGGATGGATGAGTTGAGAAATTCTAAAAAGTAAAGTAGTTTAAAATTCTTGTTCTCAATGGGCTTATGGCTGGTTATGAGTATACCACATGGACAAAAAGACTTGCCTTTTCCCTAGCTGAGGTTGATGAGATAAATAGGCTATAGTAACCCTTAGGACATGGGAATTACATTCTCTAAAGAAACTCTTCCACATGCACTCACAGAGACATGAGTGGGTGGCTACTGACCCATAGGCTGAGCAGTGGGAGTTGGGTGTGATGTGGTTGTCCACTAGACTGGATGTCAACACTGACTGCCTACTCATGACTGACCAGTGAGGAACTCCAGCTTGTGAGAATTCAAAAATCAACATAACATGCTTTAAGAATTATTTGGAATTATCTATTAATGCTGAACATATGCACATATGTGATCCAACAATCTGACTCCTAGATATGCCTAAAAGAAAAATGTTCTTATGTTCTCCAAAAGACATATATAAGACTGTTCATGTCAGCACCACTCATAATAGCTCCAAACTGGCTAAACCAAATGTCCATCAAAATTGAAATGGACAAGAACAACTGTTCAAGAAAATACTATATAGCAATGAAAATGAACAAAATACTGTTATATGGAACAACATGGATTAATCTTGACATTATAATGTTGGGTGTAAGAAGGCAGACATAAAAAATATACACTGTAGAGCTGACAATAATCTATGGTGTTAAATTTCAAGATAGTGGTTCCTCTTGGTGGAGATGGGAGAAAAGCAACTGGAATGGAGCATGATGAGGGCTTCTGGGTTGCTGATGGTGCTCTGTTTCCTGATCTGGATTTCACTTCGTGAAAATTCATCTTGCTGTACACTTAGAATTTATGCACTTGTCTGTGAATTATTCTTTAGTAAAATTTTTATATTCAAAAACAACATATGGGCAAGTATGTGTGAGTGCACAGTACAGAAGTTTGGCAAAGTCAATTTTGGGATAGGGCTGATAAAGAAAGATTGGTTGAGGAAGGTGAATTTTGAGATTCAGCTAAAGAATGTGGGTGGCTTAAAGCATAGAAGTAAGTATGTTACATATTGAGAAGGGGGGAAATGGGGCATGCAGAGGGCATGTAATTTCTGTTTTGTTGAGGCAGAAATCCAACAATGATACATAAAGAGAATTGTATATGATGATACACAATGAGGAGGAAATTTTGAATTGGAATAGGGAACTTGTGTTCCCCCTTTCACCATTTTTAATTAAAAAAAATAATTTTATAGATAGCATATGCTATATTTTTATTTGCACATAAATATAAGTATAATTATTAAGTACTTCTATGTAAATATAAATAAATGTGTACATTTATATACATAATTATATAGGTAACATATGCTAACTATATATGGAAATTTTTTTAAAAATGGAGAAGTATAAAGGAAAAAAATCACTTAAAAGTCCATGGAGCCTCTGAGTTTCTACATTGAAAATTATGGAGACAATCTGAGGATTAATATTAATCCTATGGAAGTTTAAGATATAAGGAATTTAAGCAATAAACTCAAATGAGTCAGGACCTTTTAGCTTTGCATACTTCCTAACTCCGGCTTGCTGCCATGGAGCTGATATTATGTTAAGAACAGCATCTGCATGATGCAATCCCTTGTTTCTTTTCCCTTCCAACAAACTGAGTTATAATATCTCTAGTAAAACAAAATGTCTAACGATCTCTCACCCAGTTATAAATCACACCCCTCCCAAATAAAGGTATCCATGGGAAAGGTGAAGAACTTATGCTTTTTCCTATACATCTTACCAAGTCCAGAGTTTGGGATTTTGGAGTTGTGGCATGGGGGCAAAGGATTTTGGCCATGGTCTAGCTACAATACCAAAGACTGGGTTTCCATCACAGAACAAGATAGGATGAAAGAATTCCTATGAAAAAAGGTAAAAATTGCAGCAATTGTAGGATCACATTCATTAATTTTGTCTCTCTTGGTATAATTTCCATATCTCCTGCCACGTGGTTGCTTTTGGCAGGGAGGAAACTAGGAGCAAACTTGTGGAGTTATATCAAGTTGAGAACTTAAAAAATCCTCATTAAAGTATCTCCTGGGCATTGACTAAGGCACTACTTAACTCTCAAGGTATAGGGTACAACTCAGAACAGCCAACAAAAGCTCCTAATACCTGGACACTCGAGGTCTGTCTCGATATATTTTTTCCATAGGAATCAGATAGCATAGCTCCAAAGGATCCTGAGAACTGAGAGAAATTTACTCTATTCTCAGTATGTTTCTATACACAACTGATGGATTATGAGTGGGTTCTTTCTTTCCTCAAGAACAGCTTCCTCTAACACCCTTGAGGTTGGCTCCTTGGGAAGGATACTCACCTACATTGGAAATGGTACAACCTTTGCAACAAAATTTGGCTATGTGCTATATTTTCCTCAGCAGTGAACATTTTAGAAATAATTTTCACAGCAAGGATGGTGTTTGTTTATTATATAGATAGGAAATTCTTTAATGAAAGTGGAATATGGCACAAGTTGTTGAAAACGAAGAGGAAGTAAATAATCCAAGGGCATGACAGCTGTTTGTCCATGAGCTGGAAATAAGAACAAAGAATTGAGGGAATTTAGAGTTGAGTCCAAGGTTGTAAATTAGGAAATGCAAAGCCTGCTTAAGGAGCATTCAGAGACTAGAGGTAACATTTTGAACCTCATCTCAGGAAATGCAAGGAAAGCACTTGTATACCCTTGTATGCTTAGTTCAAGGATATCTGATGCTCATGTGGTTTGCTAGGAAAGAATTCCGGTGCTTTTCACAAATGTAAAGCTCAAGTTTACTCTGAGGAAACAATTACTGGGAAAGGTAAAACCACTGTGGGAGAGGGAAAAGGACCTCCTATTCTCATATCAACTCATATTAAGAATAATAGCAGAGTTCTATTGTTCCAGAGGGACTAATTTGTCCCCTTGTTTCACTGAACAGTTGCTAGGATCCCTCTAGGTGGTTCAGAAAAGTGTGTCTCAGACCACCATCTATTTAAGCCCATTAAAATTGATGTGTCCTTCACTTCATGCAAACTCATTTCTAAAGTCTTAAATTTACAAATAAAATATGGATTATTTGCATTATGAAAGAATTCTTTACACAAAGATAAACTATAGGATTTCTTTAGCTAACAAATTACCCTGCTGTGTTTTACAATATGATTTTATGTGCTGTAATTTGATCTACATACAATTTTTCTAGGAACACATCTTCAGGGTCAAGAGTGGAATGCCTGTATATTCATGATGGTCGTCAGTGTGGCTAAATGCCCCTGAATACAACGTATTGGTCTGATGAGTTATTGTAGTAGCAACTTCCCGACCACTGCAGAGTATTTAAGAAGGATACCAGCCTCATAGAAAGTTTTGTATTATAAATGCTCATACAGGGGAGGAAAACCCAGAGGAGAAGGAGCAAGGCAAATTTTGCATTAGCCTTATAAAAAGATATTCTCCTGGTTGGCTTCAGTACGGACAAAGTATAGTTCTGAGGGCTCCCTTGCTGTAATGCCTGCAGATGTCTTTTACCTATGTAAGAAAGTGAGAATCATGATAATAATGGCTAGGGTTGCTGCTAGCCTCAAATGGGGCAATGTGTGAGAGTGCATCTACAAAGAACCATACTATACAAATATGTCATTATTATTATTCTATTATCCCAGTGTTAATCATAACAAAGACACTTGACTCCCATTTGTAAAGTGAATAAACACTGGTTTTGTTTCGCTTCCAAAAGATAGCACTGAAAGTAAGTCTCCAACAGAAAAATATTTTCCAAAGTATCAAGTGCCAACTTAAAAAAAGGGAAATAAAAATGGAAAGCCTATAGGCTCATTAACCAAAATGCTGATGGAATGTTATAAGATTTACACATCACTACAGAGCTGTCCTGCGATGAGCATGACTGGAGCCCTACTTCCATCTGCTCTGGAACGTGCAAAGAGCAATGAGCCCAATGAACTGTCTTGCAAGTGCTTCGGGCCTCTCAGTATTTTGGGCACAGCTTATCAGCAGGAAAAATCATTAAGCAGCAGGAAAGAGAAACAAAAAGCATAATAAGTGAAGGGGGAATGACTGCAGCAATGAGGAGAATGAGAGGTGGGAATTTACATGAAGCAGCAGCAAGTTTGATGATGGGGTTCAAACGTGCAGTGATGTGAGGGAAAGGAAGCACGGGGGTGGGTGCCTCTGTGTGGACAGACAAGGTAAAGAGAAACCTGAAAGAAAAGTGACTCAACACGATAAAGAAGAAGAATGATATAAGCTACCAGAAAACAAAAGCAATAAACACTAGAGAAAAGACCATGTAAGGAGATTTCTGTAAAGAGGCCATAAGAGTCAGAAACTTTCCATTTAATTTGCAAAACAATGAGCCAGAGAGCTGCTTCCTACAGGCGGTTGCCACTTTAGGAGTAGAATTCACTCTCATGACCCATTAGGGTACCATCACTGAGCGCAGTGAAAGCAGCTTGTTACCCGCCCTAGAGGAAGAAATGCACCTTTCATGGTTCTTCCACCCAGGAGTGGTTAAATATCTGGCAAACTCTAGTTCTCGTATTTACATATTTTTCTAGGGCACCATAAGATTAATAAGTGAGTATCAGTGATCTGGCCCAAAAGAGCTCGCTGGTAGTATCAGAGTCTGCTCTCTTTTGTTTTGTATTCTGAGACCAGTAATCACATGGGGACCATATTCAGAACCTGAAGAACTTCTATCTTGAGCCTCCACCATGAGATGAATGAAATAACCTGACTTTTCAAGCAGGGACAATGTGTACTTTATTTCTTATCCAGGCTATTAGATATGAACGGGCAGGAAGTGAAGATGACTTATGCAATAGAATGAGTCTCCTTTTACTCATTTATCTACAATAATCAGTCATTTAGAAATGTTAAATTTTTCTTGTGTTAAAGCCAAATGTCCCTAAAGTGTGACTGGCCACAGAGGTTCATCTCTAAAACCATTATTTGCATGACTTTTTGGAAAGCATGAAAAATACTCTCATCTAAGAAAAAAAATCAGAAGAGTTATATAATTCTGAGGGAGTTTGGAGACTGGGACTGACTGGGAAGGGCATGAAGAAACTCTCTGGAATGATGGCACAGCTAGACAAAATTTAATATAGAATACTGTATCTTGATAGGTATTAGTATTATACAGATGTATATACTGTTGAAACTTAGCAGATTAAAAAACTCAGATATACACTTAATGTTTGTACATTTTATTATATCAAATTTTACATTAAAATCTATAACCAAATATTAATTTTTAGCTAATCATATATATACCAAAATATTTAGGGAAGAAATATTTTGACGTCTGCATCCTGAAATGCATAAAACAGTGAGTTTATTGACAGCTAGAAGGATTAATAGATGGATAGACATGTGACAAAGCAAGCACGGTAAAATATTAGTGGTATAATCCAGGTGGCAAGTATATGGGTTTTAATACTAAAATGTTTGTGTTTGTTATATGTTTGAAAACATTTATAATAAAAGCTGAAAATAAAAAGAGAAGAATCCTCTTTCTTTGAAAATGACTTTGTACTGAAGACAACTCTATAATATCAAAGAATTTTGAGCTGAGGCCTGGACCTTGAATGCAAATTAGAGATCAAACCAGTAGCTCTCTGTCTAAGCAAAGTCAGGACTCTAACTGTTGGGAAGATACTTTCAATTCTAAGAGAGAAATTCCTTTTTAAAAAGTGTACCAAGCACTTGGTATCCCAATCTATCTTGCCCACATCCTACGCCTCTGTCCTTTGGGATATTCTTTTGTCCATTACTTTTGAAGAAAGCATTGAACTGAGAGGGCAGCATGAGAAATACCATTACTACATTCATGAAAAGTATGTGGTTGCCATAGTTATAAATGATACAGAATTGTAAAGGAAAAGAATGGAGCAGTTTCTGCTCTTCATGGTTGTAATGGGGTTGTAATGGGGTCAGGAGAGATGGATTAGAAAACAAAGTTAAATGACCTAATAACCAAATTGCTAAATAGAAAGTGTTTTCTCCTGTAGACTGTGTTGGCATTGTTGCATTTGTGGAGTTGGAGAGCTTGGGGCAATTGATGAGACCCTTGGGTGAGGAAAGGCACCCATTTCTGGATGTTTAACTCCTGGGCTTCTCTTTCTTATGTCCTCAGCCTATAGTTGTCTTCCTTAGCACCTTTCCTCAAACTCCAAGCTTTGCTATCCTTCTTTCCTCTCTCATCCTCAGATTTCTTCTCCCCTCAAGCTGGGATATCAAGTTAGATGTAGTCTCCCCCAGGTCTCTTTCCTATTGTCTTAGAAACAAGAGGAAGCAGGATTTTCTTTTAAGGGGTTTGTTCTTATTTATTATAAAAAATTAGACGAATAAGTAATAGACATAGAGAAACTGCAAAAGTTTAAGAAGTCACGTGATTTCTCACAGTCAAAATTTGTGACATATATTGTCTGTTTTTTTTTTTTTTACCAGCTGGTATTGAGAAACCATAGAGAATTACCTTCTAGTTTTATTCTTCAAGGGAAGTTCTTCAAAATGGATAAAGAAGATGTGGTATATATACACAATGGAATACTATGCAGCCATCAAAAGAAATGAAATCTTGCCATTTGCTCCCTATGGCTTTTGATGCTTGTTTTCTTCTGACCTCTTGATAGCTGGTACTACAGACTCTTTCTTACACAAACATCACAGCTGAAGGTGCAGAGGGAATTTACAAGGCACATACCATTTAGGCTCACATTGTTCCCAAATGGGTGGCTACTCTTGGCCAGTGACTCTTTGCTCAGTAGCCTTCATAATCTACCCAAGAACTACCTCTCTAGCCCTTTGCTCACTTGGTAAACTCATTTATACAAAAGATATGTACTTATTTTTACTAGACTGATTTTAATCTGGTTTTGGGAAAGGCTAGTTTATATCTCTTCCATAGGGAAAGACTATGTACTATGATTTCTTTTTCTTCTACATTCTTGTGAGTATATTAGTGTAGTTCAGAACAAGGGAGGTGTTTTTAAAAGATCTAACCCCCAGCTTCCCCAGTTTAATTGTGTATGAATTTAGGTTCTTAAATGCCCACTATCCCAGTGTTTATCGTTTTCTGGATAAACCAGTGACCATTCTTTTCTTGCCTAGTCTTGCAGATTAAAGAAGGCAAATTAAACAAACAGAATCATTCCTTGGCGCAATGAGGAAAAGTTATACTTTGATTCAAAATACCATAGACTTTCTGGTCTAATTCTTATTTACAAAAATTTTAGTTTCTTTAAAAATTGTGAAATGTGCATATAATATTATTGTATTTTGTATACCCTGTAAGAATGATAATATATAAGTAAGCTTTAAGAACATTTTTATTATTTTTTTATTATTTTTTAAAGATTTTATTTATTTATTTGAGAAGGAGAAAATGAGAGAAAGAGGAAGCACGAGAGGGGGAAGGTCAGAAGGAGAAGCAGACTCCCTGCCAAGAAGGGAGCCCAATATGGGATTTGATCCCAGGACTCCAAGATCATGACCTGAGCCAAAGCGGTCACTTAACCAACTGAGCCACCCAGGCACCCTTTAAGAACATTTTTAAGTGGAGTTCTTTACCATAACATGTATCCTAGATCTTGGTTTGGAAAACAGTCACCATAGACATAGACACATGTGGCCCAGACTACAACATGCTCTTAGTTTTCTAATTTGAATTATAATAATTACAATTATTTTGTATCATAAGGATAATTAAGAATTTCAGGTCAAGTCATGCCTTTCAATAGAGAATGAAAGTCTAATTTAAAACACCAGACCTAACTTTCACTCCCAGTACATATGTATACATGATATATACACGGGTACACACATACACAGACAGAATTTGCTCATCAAGAAAGCACAGTTATACTGGTTATAAATTACCCGGTATAGTTTGTGCCAAATGACATTCAGCTTTGCAGAGTGCCCAGTTCCCACATACTGTGACCATTAGAAAACCACTCAGTAGTTTTAAGAAGTAGATGCTTTTAGCTTTGAACTCTGTAAAACAAAAGCCAGAAATAAAAAGAAAATGCATCAAGTGCCAAACAGCAGTAAGCCTAATGACCACAAAGACCATTAGGAAATGGGCAAACAAAATTAACTCTCAGTGGGAGTTTTAGGCTCTCCAAGCACATGTCTTTGGCTTCATTAACCTCCCACTACAACCAAGGCCAGAGTCACTATCAATACTGAATCTCACTTGTATCTTTTGGTAGATACAAAGAATTAACTCTACCCAAGGACCTAGGGGACTAGATGGGAAAATGGTGACAGTAGTATTCTAAATCTGACTATCTGAATTTCAATTTAACAAGAAAGTAGAGGTCAGGAGGGACAAGTTATAAAGAGAAAATTTAGTGTCTTGTTTCTTTCAATTAATGTGTGTGTGTGTGTGTGTGTTTGCACTTGTGCGTGCATGTGCAAGTGCTGGTAAATATGTTTTGTTTTTATTCTCCTTTTCCTTACTTTTATGTATCCACATAAATTTTGGTCCCTTCCTTTTTTTCCTCCCTCTCCTAGGATCGCAAGTTCCTTTTGATTCAATGAAGGAAGTAGCAGTGGGAGCATACTGAGGGAAGTAGGCCTAGTATTTGTTTTTTTTTAATTTAATTTAATTTATTTTTAAAATTTCTTTTCAGCGTAACAGAATTCACAGTTTTTGCACTACACCCAGTGCTCCATGCAATGCTTTGTAATACAAATTAGAAAGTAAATGGAGGTGCCCTAGTTTAGGTGATAGAAGAACTGAAAGAACAAGTAGGGAAGGGTGAGGCAGCCCAGAAATGAGTAACTTCTGGATGCCAACACCACTCCTAGTGATGTGGAAAACAAAGGCAGAAGAAAAATTATTAAATTTCCTCACTACCTATAGCCCATTGACAAGTCCTTGGAACAGACAGAGTGGCATTTCTCTAGGGATTCAACTGCCTCAATGTTAATACTTTGCTAAGGGCAAAAGGCAATTCTAGCCTGATCCCATGCCAGGATTCTGTAAGTCTACTTTAACATATAAAAATTCCTTTGGAAACTTCCTTTATCTCTAACCCCCCCAACCAAGTTATGTTTTGGCAATCATCACCCCAGCATATGGCCCACATCTGAAGGGTCTCATGACTAAGGTTTTATTAGACGGTAATAAATGACCTTCTCCCAACAATAACTAGCCCTCTCAAGGTCCTGAAAACCTTGCTTCCAAAATTCCTTAGAGACTTACACTATCCCTAACCCCTTCCCAACTTGAAAGTATATAATAGGCCACTCCTCATGACCCCACTGCAGCTCTTTCTGCTCATGGGTCCTGTCCCCATGCTTTAGTAAAATCACCTTTTTGCACCAAAGATGTCTCAAGAATTCTTTCTTGGCCATGGCTTCGAACCCTAACCTCTTTCCCATATCACCAGGGCTGAAGAGACAGAGAAGAAAAGCAGTGCATTAAAGTCAGGAAGCTAGAACCATAATGGATCTGCCCAGAGGAAGCTGGAACAATTGAGCAGAAAGAGTTGCTGCTAGGGTAGCCACCAAAGCATGAGAAGAGGAGAAATAACCTGGCTTTTCATTTTCTTTCACATCCTATCTGCTTCTAGTATCTGCCATTGGCTAAAAGTAGCTGGAAGACAGTTGGCAAAAGGGATTTCCCAGGGTCAGAACCCCTGCAATACAAGGTAAAACAGGGGAAGGTGGGAAATGTATTTAAGGACAGAAAGACAAAGAAGGGTACAAAGGCTTGCCTGGGTTTGCTTTCTCTTTCCACAGCCCCCACTCAAAGCCCCTGGTTATGTAAAACCTCTTCTATGCATAGATGTGTTAGAGAAGACAGGTACGATATATGAAAGGCCATGGCTAACTCTCTTCTATGGTTTTATGACATCCAGTTCTCATCAGAACAGCACGATTGGGAGAGAGTAGATACTATGAATTCTAAGAAAGCAAAGTGCTTTAAAAATATAACTCTTGTCATATAAGTTTGAGAGCGAGAGGAGAGTTTAAATAAAATAACAAAAAAGTTAAAAACTATATTAATCAAAATTAAAAAAAGGTCTCTTTATCAAAATTTTAATTTTCTTTTCCTGGGAAGAGTAACTTAATAATGGCCATAATCAAAATATCAATAAAGGTCATACACTGAACATTTAAACAATCATCAATTCCTGCCAAGAAAAAACTCAAGAGTTATCTCATTATGAAATCCGTGCTCAACATTTGTGTGGGTGATTGAAAACCAAAAGGTAATCCTTTTGTCTCATCGCTCATAAGATACAAGGGTCAATTTCCTTCTTTTCCATGCTTCTTTTTTCCCCACTTTAACCTCTGTTTGAACAATCACCTTTTCCTAAATACCAATTTCACTTGCTCCCGCTAAACTAGTTGTGCTATCAAGATTTGGCTAAAGCACATATCCAAAAATATTTGTAATTAGAAATGTTTGTTTATGAGAAAGGAAAATTATTTTCCTGGCCCACATATAATAGGTATTGTCAACCATGCACTGTCTTTCAGTTTTCTAATTTGTAATGTGATATGATGACACTTTTTGACAGTAACTAAAATGATCTATGGCCATAAAAATATAGTCTCATGGTTATAAGAAAGATTTATGATTCTGGTTACGAAAGATATTTTACTCCTCAGCAACATTATAGGCATGGCTGAAAGCCCAACAAAATCAAAATAAATGTACAGAATGAGCAAGCTTGTCAGGTAATAAAGGAAGTTCTTCAAATCAATGGTAAGGTTACATAAGGGGCTGGGGTTAGATTACAGATACAGTTTTATTGCCATTTTATAATTGTATCTCAACTATTTCTAGTTCACATCTGCCTATATTTAGGAAAGTAATTTCCTTTAAAAAATAACTGAAAGGCAAGAAGGATGGATTAAGTTCCCTAAAAATACTAATCACATAATCCTCTGGCCTAGCATTTGTTTTCAGGGGAATGTTGACTTTATGTAAAGAATGTTTCCAGAAATTGCCTCTGTTCACCCCTAGCTATTCTGTAGAATGGTCTTTTAAAACTAAATGGACTGCAATCTAACATGGAAGTAATATCACATTTAGATTCAGGCTTGGAAACTAAAACTATTCCCTTTTGTTGATTCATTCATTACCAGAGAGTGATGATTAAGAAACTCAAGGTCAGCTAAGTTATTCCTTGGTCATTGTCCAAAAATGAAGGATCCTAATTAAAATGCAATGTGGCAGCCTGAGGAATATTGGTTCACGTGAATTACTATACCAGAAGCAAGTGCAAATTAGGTAATTTCACATTTCTCTCTTTGTATGTATCACAAAATGTCTAGCCAAAAGCTAATTTTGCAAATAATTTAATGCCATATTACACTAATATCAGCTGGGCATAACTTGCTTCCAATCTGAATTCTGGCATGTTTAATGTGGTTTCATGTACAGACATAATGCAAATCAACTTGACCTCGTGATTACTTTTTAGCCAATTTTATTTAAATTTGTTAATTCTTTTTTTTAAATAGAAAAGAATTAGAAAGCTACAAACAACATTTTGATAGCATCATAATGATAAAATCTCAATGGTGGTGAAATTCAACAAATGTCAGATCTGAAAAATACATAAGCTGGAAATACTTCTATTGAACAATCTAGAGGCTTCAAAATGAAACTATTTTATAATTCATTATTTATTTTAAAAATTAGTGGAAGAATAATTTTTATAGTTATTGATTCTAGTAGAAGAAGTCTGTTTTTCCTTCATAATAACAGTCTTTTAAATCTGGATTTTTTCCCCACAGTAAACTAAAGCTGGTGATAAGGCAGGAAAAGAACCCAAATTTATAAAAAACTGCCCAAACTGCAGGCTATTTGAGGTAGCTGGATTGAAATAAGAGTTCAGATGAGATTTAGTATGGTGCAAATGATCATATCCCATTGTAAAATTTGGTATTACTCTTTTAAAAATAAACCTTATCCCGACCCCCTCCCCCCAGCAACCCTCAGTTTGTTCTGTGAGATTAAGAGTCACTTATGGTTTGTCTCCCTCCCAATCCCATCTTGTTTCTTTTCTTCTTTTTCTGCCCCCCTAGTCCCCCATGTTGCATCTCCACTTCCTCATATCAGGGATATCATATGATAGTTGTCTTTCTCTGATTGACTTATTTCACTAAGCATGATACCCTCTAGTTCCAAAGGTGGGTGGGGTAATGGACACTGGGGAGGGTATGTGCTATGGTTAGTGCTGTGAAGTGTGTAAACCTGGTGATTCACAGACATGTACCCCTGGGGATAAAAATTTGTTTATAAAAAAAAAAATTAAAAAAAATAAACCTTATCGAAGCAAGATTCTCTAAGGGCATTACCTTCCTTGTTTCATCTGGGCAACTGAATTTAGATGCTGGTGAAATAGAAGTGGTCTTTAAACTTTTTTGGGGTCATGGATTCTCTCAAGAAACAGATAAAAACTTTAATCCCTTTTCCTAGAAAAAATGCTGTCACACATCCACAGAAAATTTGGAATAAAATTTCAACTCATACCTAGCTGCTAAAAGAGGTTTGTTGACCCCCCTGGTGCCCCATGTTGTTGACTTTGTATTAACAATCTCTCACGTCTTAGATAACCTGGAGTCATTCTTTAACTTGAAACTTTATAGACACAATAGAAAGATCTCATTGAGAATAAATAAATAATTTTTGGAATAAAACAATATGAAATTAACTCCTATATATAAAAATTTATATAATGTTAATAATTATTTTCAATAAGTGGAAATATTATATGCAGGGGCTAATGATTTACTTCTGTTCAGTAAAGATTTCTCTTCTTTAACTACTTTCAACTTCTTTAGCTTTTGATGTGTGCCACATGTTAAGTCTTGTGAAACGCTGATGTCTGTCAGGGTGCCATTTCCTTATAATACAGTTTTTCATAAAATAGTTAACTAAGTCTGCTTCTACAGCTCTGAGTTGGACAGTCCACCTTAAGTAGAGGATTGAGTTCAGTTGATTTTGTTATCTTTTAATATGGTCAACTGAATGCTTGCTCTTTTTTGGTCTTTTTTTTCCCCCTCATCAAGTCATGGCTTTTCACTTGATATGAGGTCTGCTTCTCTGCTTTGGGCCCATATGTCACCTACTCAGGCACCTCCATGTTATGCCTGTTCTACAAAAAGTGGTTTTATGGTTATATCTTTTGATAGCTAGTCCCAAGCTGAAACTGACTCACACAAAGAAGGAAAAAACAATTCCGTTATACTTCCCTCCTTGTAATAGCCATGTCACTGGTAAAACTATATGGGATTTACAGTTCAATACATTTAGAAAATCTTCATCTGTGTGAGAGCGGGGATTCCATCTGTTTTGTGCATTACTGTACCCATGATTCCCAGAAGAGTTCTTGTCATTTATTCATGACCAAAATAATATTTGCTAAAGTTATTTAAATGACAAAGTAAAAGATTTTCCTTTAACTTTTTTACTGACTATATTTAAACAAACTGGGTCACCATTCAGAGAAAGATTAAGACTTGGTTCTTTAATATATGTCAAAATTTTTAGTCTGTGATTTAGTTAAACTTGATAAAAAAAGGCCTTAAAAAACTTGATAAGGCCTTAAAAGACATATACATATATGAGATATATGTATCTCATATATATATATATATATATATATATCTCCAGCTATACCATACCCAGCTATAGTAGACTGAGTTCATTAGTTGAGCCCTACAACTGAAATAAGTAGAAAAGGTGAAAGAAAAATAAAGATTGAAAAATTGATTTGAAGAGGGGCGCCTGGGTGACTCAGTGGGTTGAGCCTCTGCCTTCAGCTCAGGTCATGGTCTCAGGGTCCTGGGATCAAGCCCCACATCGGGCTCCTTGCTCAGCGGGGAGCCTGTTTCCCTTTCTTCCTCCATCTGCCTCTCTGCTTACTTGTGATCTCTATCTCTCTGTCAGGTAAATGAATAAAATATTTAAAAAAATTGATTTGAAGAGAAGAATTTGAGATGCTAAGATCCCAGAGACAAGGAAAGCCCAGAAAGATGAGTCTGGTATTTGGCAAAGCATATGGCAATTTTAATGTAATAGCAGAGAGACTGATAAGGCAATTCCAGAATTTTGGTGGTCTCAGGGGATTGAAGACATCAAAAATTGGAGTTCAGTACTCACCAAGGAGGAGTAGCCCTGTCAAACACTCCAGACATTGACCTGTACTCCTGAAGGGCTATATCTCAAGATTAAGAGTAAAAGAGAAATTGACCAATCCTCACAAGGCTGGAGCTCAGCTTTAAATAAGTACAATGCTTGCTTGAAAATTAAGTGACTCCTCTTCAAACACATGCCAGAAGAAAAGAAAATCCTCATTGAAGGACAATATCATCAACCATAGCTTTAAATGATGTTAATTATCATGAAAAATTTTCATTTACAACATTCAACAATTAATAAAACATAAGCAGGCATATTAAAGATAAGAATTGAGAAACAAAAAGAGAGAAAATAGACACTAGAAAAATAGAATCAGAAAAATCTTATATTGCAGATATCAAAAAAGGACTTAGAAATTAAATGGCAAGATGGATAATTTTAGCAGAATACTGGAGATTTTTTTTTGAAAGATCAAATACAAAGTCTAATACTGAAAGACATCAAAATCAATGAAAAACTCATAGATGGATTTAACAGAAGGTAAGTCACAGAGAAAGAATGCCTGAGCTAATAGATAGGTTAGACAAAAACATCTAAAAAGAACCATGGAGATAGAAAAGAATGTAAACTACAAAAAACAAAACAAAACAAAAACAAACAAACAAACAAACAAAAACTGCA
Organism: Mellivora capensis; assembly: GCA_004024625.1. NCBI lineage: Eukaryota > Metazoa > Chordata > Mammalia > Carnivora > Mustelidae > Mellivora > Mellivora capensis. The sequence goes on from PISX010000280.1 coordinate 203,005, forward strand.
GTGACACATGGAATATGATAAAATGGTTTAAGATATATAATTGGTGTTCTGATAGGGAAGAAGTATTATTTGAGGGGACAATGGTTAAGAATTTCCCTCAAATTGACAAAGGATAAAGTATTAGAATCAAGAAGCTATGAAAATTAAGGTGGTAAATGCAAAGAAAACTACTTCTAAGGACATCACAGCAAATTCCTGATGGGAGATAACAAAAAAAAACCCTTCAGACTCTGGAGAAATAAGTCATATCACTTCAAAGGAGCAACAATAGCAATGGCAGTAAAGTTTTCAATAGAAACAATGGAAACCAGATGACTGGAAGAGCTTCAAAAACTGGAAGAAAATAAATGCTCTCTGGAATTCTACCCTGAGCAAAAATATCCTGCAAAAATGAAGGCAAAATACTTTTCTTCAGATAAAAATATGATAAAACAAATAAAAACCAAAACTAGATAAATTTGTTAATAGTAAATCTGCCCTAAAAGAAACACTAACAGGATTTCTTTAGGCAGAAGAAAAATAATCCCAGATGGAAGCAGGGAAACAGGAAGGAACAATGAGCAACAGAAAGGGTAAATATATGAGTAAATGTAAATTAATTTTGACTGTATAAAATAATAATTATAATGTGTTATGAGCTTTTAAACACATGTAGAATTAAGTTCATAATAACAATAGAACAGGGGGGATTAGGCGGAGAAAGATTTAAATTGCTCTGGGGTCCTTACATTGTCTGGGAAATGGTTAATAAACAATTTTATGTTAGCTTTAGCAAGTCAAGAATGCAAGTGTATGTCTCAAGTAAAATTATAGGAAATATTAAACTGAATGTATAAATAGCAAGCTAACAGAATGGAATAAATTTTTGTTTTTAATTGCCCAATAAAGGTAACAAAGGAGAAAAAAACCAAATATGGCACAGGATGGACAAAAAGAAAGCAATTAGATAGATTTATGTAAAAAAATATATCAGTGAAGATATTAAGTGTAAATAGATAAAATGCCTCAGTATTCCAATTATGAGATGAAGATAACTGGTCAAAACAAATTTGGATACAAATGCAGATTCTAACTTTATGCTGCTTATTTAAAAAATTTTTTTCTTATGCTGCTAATTTTAAAAAGACTGAAATAGAAGAAAACGGAAAGCTTTTACTTTCTGTGTGGAAATGGAATAAAAAAATTCTATATAAACAATAAACAAAAGGAAGCTGGGTTACCTATAAGAATATAAGACAATATCAGGGGCACCTGGGTGGCTCAGTTGACTTAAGCATCTGGCTATTGATTATGGATCAGGTCATGGTCTCAGGGTCATGAGATAGAGCCCCCACATTGGGTTCCAAGCTCAGCAGGGAATGTGCTTGAGATTCTCTCTTTCCCTCTTCTTCTGCCCCTTCCCCCCGCTCTCTCTTTTTCTCTAAAATAAATAAATAAATCTTAAAAAAAAAAAGAATATCAGACAATATCAGATATGTAGTCTTTTAAAAAAGATTTTAGTTATTTATTTTGAGAGAGAGAGCAAGTGAGTGAGAGAGCACAGACCAGGGGGGAGGGGCAGACGGAGAGGGAGAAGCAGGCTTCCCATTGAGCAGGGAGCTTGATGCAGGGCTAGATCCCAGGACCCTGCAATCATGGCCTGAGCCAAAGGCAGAAGTTTACCTGACTGAACCACCCAGGAGCCCCTCAGATATGTAGTTTTTAAAACAAGAAGTATTAGTAGCAATAAAGAAATATTCCATACTGTTAAAAAAGATAATTCTCTAGAATATAGAATAATTAAATTCTAGAAAAATCAAATCTTACAATAAACAAAAAATCATAACTAAAAGAAGAAATAGACATTTCCATAAGATTTTAATAACATTATTCAGTAAAAAATAGAACAATAGTAAAGAAAATTAACAAGCAATATAAAAGATTAGAAAGTCCCAGCTAACATTATTTATATGTTTATAAAGAAGGGTGCAAAAAAATTAATGATCTAAGTCCATTTCTGTACATCGGGAAAAAAACAGTAAACTAATCCTTCCACACAAACATAAAAAGGATAATTAAGATAATCATCTTAGGACATGTAAAGATAATTAAGATTAAAATAGGAATTAATGAAATAGAAAACAAATATATAGTGGGGGGATTCAACAAAGATATGGTTCTTTGAAAATAGAAATAAAATTGAGGGGTGCCTGGGTGGCTCAGTTGGTTAAGCGTCTGCCTTCAGCTTAGGTCATGATACCAGTGTTCTGGGATCTAGCTCTGCTCTGGGGGGTCTCTGCTTGGTGGAGAATCTGTTTCTCCCTCTCCCCCTTGCCCGACTCATGCTTGCTCTCTTTTTCTCCGTCTCTGAAATAAATAAATAAAATCTTTTTTAAAAAAAGTAATAAAATTGATCAACATGGGTTCTATTTCTCTTATGGTCTAGTAAACTCCTACCAAATCTGACTCTTCTCCAGAAAGCAAGTATAAACTTTGGACAAAATACAGAAGCCAAGAAACCAATAATCTGAAGCCAAGCAGGCAGATTCTATGTCTCTATGTGAACAACAAACAGAAGATGAAACAAAAACACCCTTTACAACAGCATGGGAAACATGACATGCCTATAAAGAAATCTTATAAAAATATGTAAGAACTTTACAAAGAAACTACAAAATATTTTTGAGAAAAATAAAAAAGACCCCAACAAATGGAGGGGGCCTACTCAATTCATGGATTAGAATTTCAATATTGTAATGATGTTAATCATTCCCAAACTGATACACAGATTTAAGGAAAGCCCAATATTCCAGCAGATCTACAAATGCGTAGACATTTATGACAAAGGAGGCACTGCCCAACAGTATATAAAAGATAATCTTTTTGATACTTAATATTGAGCAAATTGAATATCCATATAAAAAAAATGCCTCTTGATCATCCACAAATATTGATTCCATATAGATTACAGGTTTAAAGGTGAAAATAAAATGAAAAACTTCTAGAACATAGCATAGGAGAATATCTTCCTGACCTTGGGGAGGCATGGATTTTTTTTTAAAGGACACAGAAGACTCTATATATGAAAGAAACGATGACTACATTAAAATTAAGAGCTTCTCCTCATCAAAGCATATTTAAAATGTAAAAAGGCAATCCACATAATGGAAGAAGGTATTTGCAATATATAAAACTAACAAAGGATACATATATAGAATATGCAATGAGTTTCACATGTCCGTAGGATAAAGACAATGCAATTTTTAAATATTGGCAAGGAGGGTGCTGTGCATAGGTGGCTCAGCTGATTGATCCTCCGACCCTTGATTTAGGCTCAGGTCATGATCTCAGGGTTGTGGAATTGAGCCCTGAGTGGGGCTCCTCACTCAGCATGGAGTCTGCTTTTTTCCCTCTGCTACACCCCAACCCCAACCCAAGTAAACAAATCTTTAAAGGCTAAATCTTAAGCAAGATGGCCATACAATGATTTGAGTAACAGGAATTTATATATTGATGGAATATATATGTTGATGGTATATACCAACTGGAAGTTGGTACAACCCATGTTGAAAAACTCGCATTATCTACTAAATCTTACCACTCAGCAATTCCACTCCTAGATATATGTCCAATATGTGTAAGAGTGCCCTTGGTGCATTGTTAATAGTACCCTAACACTTGTAACAGACCAAATATCCTTAAACACTGAAACAAATAAATTGTAATATATTCATTCAATGGGACTTACACAGCAATGAAAATTTAAAAAAATATTGCATGAAGGAATCTCATGACCATAATGTGGAGTGGAAAAGTTCATATACACACATAAACACATATATATCTATATGTATATGTATTCATATGTATGTATATAAACATAAATATATACATATGCACAAAATTTAAGGCATGACAGTAGTCTTATAAAGCTCAAAACCAAAACTAAGCCATTGTGATAGACATCAAACTAGTTGTTACCTTTGAGGATAAGGGCAGGATAATGATCGGGAGGTGACCTTCTAGGGCTTTCTGAGGGCCATTATTGTTGTATTTCTAGATCTAATTGGTGGTTGCAAGGTTATAGTCATTTCATCCATCAAGTTCTTCATATGTGATTTATGATTTTTCTGTATGTATTACACATATCATATGTATATAAATTAAATATTTTCTGTATTATATATTATTCTATGTATTATATATTTACATATTTTATATACATAAAATGCTCTGAATTCATTTGTATTCCAAACCATTCTTCAGTATCCTAGTTTCTAGTGCTCAGAATAATAATCTTTTAAATACTTTCAAATCAACAAAATTTGGAAAAGGTCTAAAAACACCTGGGTCAGTTGCTTTTATTAATTTTATTGCAGCAACAACTATACTTATAATCTGCACTATTCATGTTAATTTCTATATTTTGATCTCAGTCCTGAAAGACCTAATAGATCACTTAGTGGGAGGCAGAACTTCATTCTCTCAATTACAGGAATCATAGCTCAATGGCAAAGTTCTCATATGGCAGGTTCAGAAATTCCTTTGTGGGAGGATATAACCTATCATTGAGCATCCCGTCATGCCTCTTGCGGAACGGGCCTGTGGGTGGCACGATTCCTGCTAACACCAACTCAGTTCCCAGATTCTTTTCAATAGAGGGATCAACATCACCTGAAGCAAACTAAACAGCACTTTGAAAGGCTGGATAAATGACCTTTGGATATTGCCCAAAAGAGGATTTCTGCATTTCACTGCTGAGGTCAGAGCTTCAGTTCACTAACACAACACTGATAGAACTTTGATGTTCTTTGTTTTCACTTATAAGGGAAAATAGGAGGAACGGAGAATTAAAGGAGAGGAGAAATGAAATCCCCAAATCCCTGGCCCTCCTCAGCACCATACGAAAGGTTCTGAGCTTCATCCATATATTCTAACTGGGTAAAGCTTCAGCCTTGAAAATGTGTGCTCTGCATATTTCAAACCAATTTTACAGCTCCTTCTAACTTTATTATTTCTGATTTTTCCCCCTCTCAGAATAAACCCTGAGTTTATCGGTTTGGGTAAAAGAGAATGTTTTCCCTTACAGAAGGCAAACTGCATGGAACATTTCAACATGTGAAAAGTTTTGATCCTACTTTACTTCTAAGATGTTTGCAATTCAAAATTCATTAAAGTTTTCTTCAAAACTGGAAAGCAGACTTGTCTTAATTTGGGTCAGTTAAGGAATGGCCCAAGTTTCACATATACATTTATTCCTACCTATTTCCCTTCTTCACTCCCCCCCACCGAGTTCTCCAGGCTGAGATTTGATCTGGAGAAATATCCATAAATCTATCAGCCACAGGGGAAATTTGTCATCTTTCACAGGATTTGCTACAGTGGATCTATGAAAGTCTATTTAAGTAACTTCTCTCTGGGAGGTAAATTAATCAAATAAGAAAAAATGAAGAACCAGTTATAACTTTCACTTTAATCCATTCCAAGATCCAATAGCACATCTTCCATAAAAGTGCTTTAAAAAACTACAACATTTTGGAATGTTTATGCCCCTGTAGCCATCTGCTCCAACTCTTCTTTGTATCATTTTAGTTTATGATCTCCAAAACACATATTACCAGTTTTCTGAGTGGGCTTGCTGATACTCTTTGCTGTCAATTTCATCTAACTCCCAGGTCCTCTATATTTGTGATTCACAAGGGCAACTGATGTGCCCATCATTTGGAACTGCATCAGCAGTTCAATCCTTGGGCTTAACCTTCTGTTGAGCGTCTTTATTACTCAGCAACTCAAGAATATGGCTGAGGAGTGAGTATGCTGGTTCATCTGCAGCCTGTTACACTAATGAGTTTCTAGGCAGTATTTTATCAAAGCAATGTGTCAGAGCCTCTCTGTTATTGCTTCTTGTTTTGATGGGTTAGTGTTCGTTATTAAAGGAGAACACACATTTTCCCCCCTCTCTTTGACAGGCAAGTTGAGGGCTCTCAGTAATAGGTGCCAGAAAAGAAACATCTGGTGCACATTTAACAATGCATTGTTGCATTGTTAACTTAAAGCTGTTACACGCCTTGATAAACACACAATGGGCCTCAAGAAATTAAGAGAAAATTAAAATGTAAATGTTTACCCAGACCATATTTCCCTTCTCTTTTCATCAAGCCATCTCCGCCTGTACCTTATATGTAAGTAAAAGAAAAGGTTAGTGCAAAATTCTCTTCTAACCCTCTATGGGTCATGTTCCCCAAAACTAAGAGAACTTTTTTCCCCCTGTATATATATCTATATACAGAAGATATAGCTGAGGTCAAAATGGTACCATAGTGGTCTTGTGGTTATTTAAGTGTTGTCTGTGCGTTCTGAAAATAAGCTAGGCCATTTAGAAAATTCGCTTCCCCTTGGGACAAAGGACCCATATGGGGTTAAGTATACTGTAAATATGTTAGAAATATTTTTATCATATCACTAGTTTTCAGCTCCAAATTTTGCTCATTTATACAGGTGATGGTTAAAATGCATTGGCCTCCTTTTAGTTACTTTGCTAGAAAAGTACACTATATAACAGCTGTTCCTACAGTGAAAATTCACAGGTTTGAGAAGAGAGAGTACATTTCTAGGTCATCATTAATGATTGGATTCTTTTTCTTAAAACATCATACCTGTGTATTGTGCAAATGGTGGACCTCTTCCCTTCTTTGAAGAAGATGGGATGGAACCCTTTAAATGCACAGAAATGGTCAGAGATGTATAAGGTAGAGAAGGCAGAAGGGATGTAGGGACAGATGAAGGAAGGGAAATAAAAAGACAGAGAGGAAGAAAAGGAAAAGCAAAGACCAAAAAAAAAAAAATTAAGTTATAATTCATAGCACAAAATGAAGTGCTATTATAGATGTTTTAGTAAAACCTATAACAAGAAGATTGGACCAGTTTTTTTTTAAAGATTTTATTTATTTATTAGAGAGATAGAGAGCACAAGTAGGCAGAGCACCAGGCAGAAGGAGAAGGAGAAGCAGGCTCCCTGATGAGCAGGGAGCCTGATGTGGGACTTGCTCCCAGGACCCTGGGATCATGACCTGAGCCAAAGGCAGCCATTTAATTGACTGAGCCACCCAGGTGTCCCTGGACCAGTTTTCGAATGAAAACTAGATCCTCTCTAAAATGGTTACAATTTGACATATGGACTGAACTCTGACTCAGAGCTATTTAATTTGATGTAATCTGCCTTAAGTGGTTATTTACATATTTCCAGTTTTTTGACATATTTCAGGTCTATAGAAACAGCTTGACAGGGTGAGGTTTTTTTTTTCTACTTTTCAATTACCTGTTTAAAGTTATTTTTAAATCTATTTTACTATAGATCTATTATATATAGATCTTACTATAAATCTATTAAATGTATTTTTAAATACATTTGGGAAAAAGCTACCCTTTTTTTGGGCTACCCTTGTGTGATGTTATGTACACAAAGCAAACAGTAAAGTTTAGAAAGAACTTTTTCTTTTTTTTCAAGTTACCAGACTGAGATAAAAACAATGAAACCAGTTTGCAGATATCGGCACAGCTGGAGTCACTGGCAGGACTAGGGAAAGCTTTTCTCAGGAACCAAGAATAAATACAAGAGCAAATGGTTTTTCTAGTTTGAGCTTAGAAAATCTATTCAGCTGACACCAGAAAATGACGAAAATAGTTTAATGAGTCTCTTTATTCTGCTTCCATCAATCCTATAAGATGCTCATGGATCTTGTGGTCACTCACAATTTTAAAAATAAACAAACAAACAAATGAAACTGGATGTTCTAGCCATTTATGTCCAGGCAATGCAGCAAAGACTATTTCATATTCCTGGCCTTCCTCCCCCATTATTTCATTAAAAAGGCAACTCTTTCACTTGCATTAAAGTTCTTCATGGCAAAGGTAATGCAGGTTTTTCTCCTGTAAATTTTCTGAAAATGGGATGCTGACCACTTCTCCTGGATACAATTTTAAGACTGGCTCAGGATTTCAGAAACTTTATTGAAATGAACTCAAGATAGCTGCCTGGAGGGGGCAAAATAGAAGAGGGACTAAATTTGGTAGGTGAATGTGAAACCAGTTTTCAGGAAGTTTAAAAAGTCTTTGGTGTGCTCCTATGAGAGCCTAGCCCTTAATTACCTTATTTCTGGTAGCAGATAGGGAAGTTCCTGTGGGTAGGAAGACTTCTCATGCATTCCTAAGATGATGGGAAGGAAAAATGGCCAAGGCATTGACAATTCTTGAACAGAAATGCATTATTATGTGGTCTTTTGTAAAATCCCTTATTTTGTAGCATAGACAACATTAAAAATCAAGGAATGGAAAAGCTAAAAGTGACATTAGGAAAGACAGTGCATATACTGCTATTAATAATTCCTTCTTTGAAATTGTATTTGATTTCTATCCTTCAGAATCCTGATGGGGAAAGGAGAGAAAAGAAAGGAAGACTATACACACACACACACACACACACACACACACACACACATGCTGTTTATATATATTATATATATATGCTGTTTATATATATTAATAACATATATATGCTGTTAATATTTCTCTTATTAGGCTTTTGAATTTAAAGGGAGGAGAGAGTAAAGAATTACATGTCTTTCCTAATTTTAAAGAAACTCTCATCTCTTCAGAATAACATGTGATGGCATTGTCTCTGAGGAGGAACCATCCTTTCAGAGTATCTACTGCTCTCACTATAAGATTTACAGCAAACATATTTTTTGGTTCCTATCTGTTGTAATGTACGTGCTGTGGTGACAGTGAATTTTTTCCCTTTTGCTTTGTGGTATATACAGTAATGATTAAGTAAAACTGGGGGAAAGCATGCAGAAGAGGAAAGAATGTGCAAAAGGAAATAGAAAGAGCCAGAATGGGAAGTGAAATTCTGTTGCTGTATCATTACTGAGTCCTTCTTACATGGTCCCATAACATAGTACAGACATCCTGTAGATACCTAAGGACTGTGTATCTAGCCTCAAGGATCTGCTATTGTTGAGAAGATTTATGAAGGGGGACGGGGCAGAAAATATGCTCCCAATACACCCACTACATTTTACACAAACATTCAGTGGTTCATTACACATATCGTTCTAATATTATTATTGGCTTATACACGTTTGTATGCATTCTAAATCCCATCTTTGAAACAAAGAATGCTATAAATAAAAAATAACACTGAGTTAATTGCTGATCTTTGAAGATTGAGTAATATTATTGACTACTAAAAATGTAGAGCAAAAGTATAAATTTTAGAATAGAATAGAATAAATATAGATATGCATTTATTTATATATATTTACATATAATATATATATTTATATAGATACAGAAATATTTATAGACAGCAGCATCACCTGGTAGGTATAGATATACAAAACAAACACTTTCTAAAACTTCAGTACCTAAGGCTACTGCAATGCTCCTTTTATCTTTTTATGACTGTGCTTTCACTATGTCAAGGTTGAAGCTATGAAATATTTCCTTAGCTTCTTGGCTAATGCAAGGTATTATATACAGTAAATTATTGCTTCTGTCACACAAGAGGAGGTTTTAAATGTTTAGAAACAAAAAGTATCCCTTGAAAAATTCTCAAGTACCAGTTCTGTACAAAGAATTTGAAAGAGGACATAAAAAAATATTTTTACTTAGCTAATTTATTATTTCATAAATAATTTATAAGTAAGGAAAATAATGGGGATAAAAATCAATTCTTTAAATCACTAGCAGGGAAAAATGATAAAACTTTTAGCCCAATATTACCTTCTCATCAACAAGCTGCTATGCAACTGTTTCTGAATTATTTCTTGTACTTGAATTATTTATAACTGTTCCTAAAATTTTCTTCCTTTTTCTAAACGATCTTGACTAATGCTTGGATTGTCTTGTTTAGAATAGTGACTTCTTATATTACATGGTTTTCCTTTTCCAGTCCAAGGGCTTCTCATTTTAATCATTATAATTACATGTAAGTGATGTGCTCTGCTTCTGTAGTTTCCGTCACATGAGGACACCAAAATCCTCACTCTAGCAACGTGGCTAATCTCCCTTGATCCACGAGAGTTATAGATCAGGTTACCAAAAAAGAATGATAATTTGTGTCAAGGGTTAAATGAGTTTGTGTCTGTTGGCTTCTGTATTATGCATAACTTTTATTATTTTATTATTTGGTCTTCTGTGAACTGCCTTTAGTATAATACATATGTACATTTCTGCTATCCATAACTATACTTAGACTAGGTGGTTTAAAACTTATAATAGTTAATTTCTTCTAAGCTCCTTGAAAACGCCACTCTTTTTTTATAAAAATGCTTTTCCAAACTTGAAGGTAGCATAAAAGTTAATCTTGTGCTAAGATGCCATTCAGAGCTTGGTATTGAGGCCAGCCTTCCTATGTCTTCCATAGAAGCCACATTAATGGTTCAGTACCCATACCCATGTGATCATGGAAAGATACCTGGAAAGGGCCTCAACAGGACTGTTCAGATCAGGAAAGGTTAGGGTCATATGGCCAAACTGTCACGTTACACTAGGGCCCATGAGTGCAGCATGACAGGTATCTACTACCGTAGCAAGAGCAAGAATTTATTATCAGAAAGAAAATCTGAAAGGATGAGATTAAATGATTAAATGAAAGGATGAGAGGAAAAAAAAGATAGGAGAGAAGCAAACATTAGCTATGACTGAAACAGGATCCATAACCAATAACATCTAAGTAATGATGGGGTAGAAAATCAGGAAAGGTCAAAATGGCAAGTAATTGACTCCACAAGACAGGTGTTTGGCCATAAAGAGGTGGCCTGGCAACAGGTATCCTGGTTGAAAAGCACCGAGGCAGACTGGTTCAAGGTGTTGGGGAAACTCTAACTGGGGTGATGCTTCTTTAGAATTGAGTGAATTCTAATCAGCACTCAGCTTCAGGAGCAGAGGTCTGTAGTTAGCAGAAATTTTCTAAATTCTTGGTCTGAATTCCTCTCCTCTGCCCTTCTTTGATGGTATCTCATATTTCCCTAATACTCTGCATTTTCTTTCTCTCCTCCGTCTCCTCTTCCTCCTCCCCCTTCTCTTCTCTTTCTCTCTCTCTCTCTCTCTCTATCTCTTTTGGCTTTGTGGAGGAGCATGGTATTCTGGTATGTGTTTAACAACTCACTCTCCAGGTTAAAAACAAAGAGACAAACAATTCAGATTATAGTATTTGCCTTCTTTCACGGTCTAAGTATTCACACCATGGCCAATTTCAAACTACCAACACGACATTCTTGGACATGGAGTTGGGATGTGCAACAACAAACTATTATATAATATTTCTATCACACATATACAAGAGACATATATAATCTCAAGAACATAGATGATAGCAAAATGTAGTAAACTAGTTAGGGAGAGATGAGTTTATGCATTTATTCCCTTTATTTTTAATATAATTTACCTAATTATAAGTTTATGTAATTTTTAAAAAAATAATGACTGTTTAACCACAAGTTCAAAGAATTCCTGAGCATATAACAACCGGATATCATGAACTAGTAGGAGCTGGCTCAAGCTCCCCTTAAACTGCCCTCCTTAGTTTGTCTGCTTCCCAATCCTCCTTTGCACCCTCAGTGTTGTCTCTGAGAGGGATAATGTCTTCTCGGACATCGCCCTTTCCCTGTTTCCATTCCGTTTTGTCATTGGTGTACAGTAGATTGTTAGAATGAGGATTCCTCACTTTTCCTCTGTTTGCCGGGGGATCAAGAGCATCTTGGTGTTGGCCTTGCAGATGGATGCTAGATGTTGGGAAGGGTACAAATAACATCAATAAGTGCAAGGCTCTGATCTAGAAGAGAGGTTTCAAAGGCTGATTGTCTAATTTCTATCAAAAGCCCAGATCATTATAAAACAAATAACTTGTGGTAAAATTCAGGTTTGCCAGATTCTGCTTCATTTCTCCTGATTACAACCCCCACTGCTCATGGGGAAATCACATAGATTATTATGGTGACGGTGGTGAGTTAACCGGGAGGAAAATGGGATAGATACATTGAGGGGATTACAATGTGGAGAGGGGATTAGTCTAAACAAAACACTGTGAAAAACATTAGTTTGAGCCAGGCTGTAGATAAGTGCTGTCCAGTTGAATTTGCTGTGATGAGGGAAGTATTCATTAGCTTTGTTGTCCAATATAATAGCCAATAGCTACATGTAGCTTGTGAGCCCTTGGAATATGCCTATTGAACTAATACAACTAGTAGGATATTATACAATTTAAAATCATTTAATTTTATATTTAAATAGTCACACATGGCTAGATACCATCATACTGAACAAGGGCCGCTCTAGATCCAGGGTCAGCAAACTATGACCTGTAGGCCAAATCCATCCTGTCACCTGTTTTTGTATGGTCTCGAGTTAAGCATAGTCTTAATTTTTCAATGATTGAAGGAAAACAAACAAGCAATATGAGACGGAGACTGTATGTAACCTGCAAAGCCTAAAATATTTACTACGTGCCTTTTTACAGAAAATGTTTGCTGACCCTTCTTCTAGACATCACAATTAATTACTCCTCTAATGACAGTGAGCATAATGAGGTGAGTCAATTTTCCCAAGATTCTACAATTCAGACTAGTCTGTGTCTTTTCTACATTACTCTGAGGTCCTAAGGGGGGACATAGCTAATTTAGGGGAGTCCTGGAACTGATAATATGAGATAGGCACCAAACAGAAGGAAGCCACTTATAAGATATGGGCCTACTGACTGGGGATCAAAGGACCAAGTTAGAGCAGAGGCAAAATCAAGAAGAACGTCAGGACAGGACTTCAGGACTACCAGCTCCACATCAGTTTCAGCCAGAATTGCAGCAAGACTGAGGCTCCAGGAAGGACTTAAGCTGGCCCAGCTTCCAAAGTTAGAATAGGAGCCTATGAGGTCTTTCTAAAATAACAGACTCTCTTCCACGACTATATACGCCTCTGGAAGAATGAAGAACTGGTGAAAGAGTTGAGAATCTGAGAGATAGAAGTGGGGAGATGACTAAGGATTATTGGATGCCACAATGCATGCTCAGTCCCATTGTGGGTGCGTACAAATATATTAAGCAATTTTATATTATTATTATATTAAGCAATTTTATCTGCCTCTAACATAACAGTGTTGCCGTTGTCTTTTTCACAATACAGTGCCTGCTTTAGCTTTGTGTCATGGTACACTACAAATGCTTAATAAATGTTAAACTAAATATTATACTTGCTTTATAGTGGAGGAAACTGGAAACTGAACGATGGAGAGCAGTAGCGTTGGCTCTGATCTTTATCTGAGAGGATGTATTGTTAACAAGCTGCGTGTTGTCAAAGGGAGGATTGGGAGAAATGTGGAATGTTCATCAGATTTGGGGAGTGTAAGAATAAGAGGAGTCTTCATAGATATATAAAACTGGCTTTAATGTCAAGGCATGGATTATATTTCCTCATAATCCAAATTATCAGACTGAATAGAAATTTTAGAAAAGAAGGAATTTCTTTTCTATTTTTTCTATTCTTCTATGTCTAAATTTTAGAAAAGAAAGAATTTCTAAATCCTTCTGGTGACTGAGACTGATGACTGGTTTCCTGTGTCTCTTTCCTCGGTAGCACACAGCTAGAGCGCATGTCCCATTCTCCCCTGCAGTTAGGTGTGGCCGGGTGACTGAGTTCTGGTTAAGAGGATGTGGCAGAAAGTCCACTCCCAAGCCTGATCCACAAAAACCCACCTGATCCTCCATTCCCTCCCTTTCTCCCCAACTGTGGTTGGATATTACACCCAGGACGACCTTGGGGAGCACATGTTGAAGATGGCAGATTTTCAGCCTGATTTTCTGAATGATGCACGGAACATAGCTTACCCCATACCACTGTTAGAATTTTGAGAGCAAGACATTGAGTCAAAACACAGAGATTTCGGATTTTAGGTGATAGTAGTCAATACTCTTAAGCAAATCCTCACCTGCTTTGCTTCAATATCAACACCACGAACATATTACTTATATAGTTCCTCTACTGGCATGACTAAGTATGTTTCTTTCATTTGGAAGAAAGTTCAGAAGTCAGAGCAGATCATTTTGCCCTGGAAAGAAACTTACTCTTGACTGAATCTTATAATAATCCAGAGACCTCCGAAAAAAGTGAACTATTAAAAGGACAGAGTTTGGGGCACCGGGGTGGCTCAGTGGGTTAAAGCCTCTGCCTTGGGCTCAGGTCATGATCCCAGGGTCCTGGGATTGAGCCCCTCATCGCATCGGGCTCTCTGCTCAGCAGGGAGCCTGCTTCCCCCTCTCTCTCTGCCTGCCTCTCTGCCTACTTGTGATCTCTGTTTCTCTGTCAAATAAATAAATAAAATCTTAAAAAAAAAAAAGGGACAGAGTTTTTGGGTGGCTTAGTTGGTTAAGCATCTGGCTTCGGCTCAGGTCATGATCTCAGGGTCCTGGGATGGAATCCTATGTTGGGCTCCCTGCTCAGCAGGGAGTCTGCTTGTCTATCCCCTTCTCCCTCTGTCCCTCCCCGGCTTGTGTTCTCTCTTTCAAATAAATAAAAAGTCTTTATTAAAAAAAAAGACAGATTTTTTGAATAAAATAAATACAATAGCCATTATTTTGAAAAAAAAAAAAAACAATTACTTTAGATTAGTGTTCTATTTTCTTTCACCATATGGGGCCTGCAGCTGGCTGTGGTATACAAAGAATGAAGATGGCCAAATTATTTGCGGTTATAGAGAGGATCAGGTTTGGCTTCTGCACATGAAACTCTGGTTGGACTTTCTAAATCTACATTTAGCGCTATTACAGAGTTTTGTTACAAAATGTTCTAATCTATTTTTTCTGCCTGCTTCTCATTTATTCCCAGGCTTTACTGATGTATAAGTAACAAAATGGTAAACTACTTAAAGTGTGCATTGTGGTAATTTGACATGCATATATCTCTGGCCAATTCTGGGTTCATATAAGATACTGCACACTAAAAGTTGCCTCCTTTCCTCTTTGTGTAGCTAGAAAACTTCACAATTAAGGCCTTAACTATGCTCACTGAAAACCATAAGATTAAAACTGCAGCATTAACAACCCATCACTGATCTGAAGGGAGACTCTAATGTTCCCTTGAAACTATGACCAGGGGCGCTTGGGTGGCTTGGTTAAGCGTTTGCCTTTGGCTCAGGTCATGATCCCAGGTCCTGGGTTTGAGCCCGAACCAGGCTCCCTGCTCAGCGGGGAGTTGGCTTCTCCCTCTGCCTCGTCCTCTCTCTCTGTCTCTCATGAATAAATTAAAAAAAAAAAAAAAAAGAAAGAAAGAAACTATGACCAAATAGTTTCACATACTATTTCATTATTCTGCGGCAGAGAACAAATGTGGCCAGACAGATCAATAGAAAGGCTCTGGAGTCAGGCCAGCTAAGGTGTGAATTATTCCTTTGCTACATATTACTTGTGAACCTCAGCCAGGTTACAAAGTTTGTTCCTTCAGGACCCAAATTAGAAAAATGTCTGCCTTGTTGTTTGCTGTGAGAAGAAAAATGATGTATTAAACTACTCAAGGCGGTGCTCAATCTTTAATTATTTTTATTTTAAAAATAAAGGTAATAAATATGGTGAAAATGGAATGGAGTGCTATCTGAATTCTATAAATTAATTTTATTTGTAATGGTAATCTATAAAACTCAGGTAACACATTCTAGGAATACTGTCAGCCTTACACGGCCTGGGATGGTTGGCTTCTGCCTCCCTCCCCACCTCACCTCTGCGCTCAGTGCCCAGAGCCTTCCTCTGCTTCCTTCAATGCACAGTGTTCTCTCTCACTGGGGAAATTTTACACCTGCTATTTTCCGTCCACCTCTTCAACCACCTGCTTTGGCCCCACTGCCTCTCACCCTCTAGTCTCAACTCCAGTTTCCTCCAATCTTCCAATCCTGGTCAGCCTCCTTGGTCCATGCGCTCTCACCAAACCCTGCTCTTTTCCTTTGTATCATTTCTCTCCGCTTGCAGTTTATAACTTCATTTGTGCCATTATTTGGATATGTTCATTTTGCTCACCAGGCTAGGAAGCTGTGAGACAGGCACAAAAGCAACTGCTAATTAGTTACTAAACTAACTAGTAAAATAATTCATTTGTGGATTATTTTTTACATGGTGTAACACTGCACTATTTTTTCAAATGAACTTCATAACATAATTGTTCATAGATATATAACTAAAAGCATCTTGTGTGATTTGGACTTTGTTTTGGCACTTAAAACCCCCTCATACACAAGCTTGCTTCATCTTCTCTTGAAATGTAACCACATGACAGCTGCTTAGCCGACCACCCACCCAACGGTTTCAGTGATGTGATAGAGTCCAGTGGCCAGACCACAGGAGGCATTTCCTGTGGGCAGAATAGACTGAAGCAATTACCCTCGCTGGAATTTGGTCATGACATTGCAACAATACACCTCACCCCCAGAAAGCCTATAAAATTAATTTTCTAGTGCAGCCACTGCCTTGATTTTTAGATATCTTTCCTTTAGGAAACTCCATTATATTTACTTTCCTCCTGTATATCTTTCCATGATTGAACAAAGAAAAATTAAGGGCATCAATAAAAACAAATTTTCAAATACTAAATATGTTTATAGCATAGAAAATCATGACAAAGGCTCAGATAATTCACTGTTTCGCATTTGCAATGTGCACATGAGTGAGCCAAATGATGTTTAGATTTTTCTCGGTTCTTTCTCAATAATGGGTCAGATAAATCACTGTCTGATTGCCTATTACATTCTTGAGATTGCATTGGGAATGACTGGCAGTAAAAGTCCCCAATTCAGACTCACTTGTGTGCAAACAATAAACATTGTTTACCATTTTTATATTTATACCAATTGTTATAAAACAGTCAACAGCTAAAAGATACTTAGAAAAAAGCAGCATCTTGCCTACAGAAAGAAATCTTTGACAAAAAATTTTCTCTATTTCTACTTGATTATGTTATTCTGCAGCAAGGAAGCAATGTGAGATATGCAACAATCCCCAAAGCCATTTATAGCTTTGCTATCAATTACAAAATAATAAGCTAGAGGATATAAATATGCTGAATAGTAAGGGAAAACAATACCTTTGGTTCAAATATTATATTTCTAAGTGCATGCTTCAGAATCTCTAGACCAAGCTTACTGCAGATTTTTCCTGTGTCTAATTTCCTTTTTCTTCATTTAAATAATACTGGTGATTACTAACACTTACATCACTTATGAGATCTTTGCTCGTTCATTCTCTCATTTAATTTAGTATTGTGCTTTAAAAAAAAGAGGAAAACGATTTCTAAGACATGTAAAATAACTTGTCTGATGTTTGGTTAAATGGCCAAACACAGCTTGAACTCCTATCTCATTACTTACAATCTGAATCTATATTTTTTAGGCAAGGATACTACTACTTGGTAAACTTAAGCTTCAGTGCATGACTTTCAGGGTTCCAAATTTATGGCTTTATGCATTGATTGATTAACTGATAAATTGGCTTTCTTGGTCATTTATCCATTGGCCCATCAGTTTTTGTGGATATGGCATCTTGCACTCTGTGGGGGTATTTCGTCTTTTGTATTTAAGCTGCTTTAGTAAGCTCTGCAAAGAAAACAAAAGAGAAGAGATAGTGTTAAAACTAAAAGAACTTCATAACAAAGTGACCTGAATACATTCATGTGCTAGTAGGGCTGGAAAGAGAAGGCTGCTTGGACAAAGTGAGACTGAAGTTTGCTCTTGAAGGAAACAATAGTCTTAAACTATCAGGGAGAAAGCAGAAGGGCATCCCAGGTGGTGGAGACTGCATGAAGCATCCCTAGGAAACATTTTAATAGCTGTAGTACGTAATTAATGTGATTATTCCCTTAATATGTCTGCACACTTTGCATTTTAAATGATAATTTATCATTATAAGTAGTGTCTGATTCTCATGAGTGTTAGTTAAAAATTATTCCATAAAGGTTTTATTAATTAAAATTATTCAAGCTTCATTATAATATAATCTTGAAATCTTTTATGGTCTCTTGGGATAAATCTAAGTACTATACACACAAATCAATATATAGGTTCAATTTTGGTGAGGCTTTGAATGAGGGCAGTGAACTGTCAGAAGGGGGTTTTACTTCTGAGGATTTTTAGGGGCAGACTTGTGGTTGTTGTTACCGTGTTAAAAATTATTGCTCCCTCAGTGACCTAGAAGGGTACTCATGACTCTTTGCATATGGCTTTCAATCTCCTATCTCTGGTGAGTAGAATGTAATAATATTCTTGGCAGGGCAATGCCCATATGGGATACAGACAGAGGTTAAACATGTAGAGGGGCAATGTGAGGTTTTGTCCCCTGTAAGGGCTGGATGTGTTTGAGAAAGCAAGAAATGGGTTTCTGTCAATGCTTACTGCCAGTTCATTACTCTTACTTCCATGATGGGCTTCCATGATAGCACTCCAAGGACACAGGAAACAGAAGTTCAAAATGAAACCCAAGGATGAATCTGCTCGGTATACACCATGGGGAAGTGGCAGCCTGAATAGGGAGAGAAGATAAGTATTTCTAGGAAACAAGAAGGCTGGTGGTGGAAGAGATTGTAGGAGTAGGGGAAAGGCGGGCCATTTGCTAGAGTATGGGAAGAAGTACCCCAACCTTGAATGAGGCTGCCACGGGAAAAGGGTGATGGTGCCAGGCCCAAGATGTTAGTCAAGCCAGCATGACCTCCTTCAGCAACTCTCTCTCTCAGGCCTGGACTTGAAGCTACTAGTCACAAGTGTTATGGAGAGAGAGGTTTGGGGGAGGCCAGATTGCTGTGACCTCAGATGACTTGAGAGTGGCCACCAGCCGGGAGACCAAGACAGTAGGTGGGAGCCAGCAAAGATGGGTGGTTTTGTCAGCTGCTCAGGTATCATGGCCTTACTTCCAGCCTAGGTTCTGATTTATGCCGTGGGCCTCTATTCTGACTAGTGATTTGGTCTTTCTTCAACCTTATATTTATTCAATATTCGTTCAAAATGTATTTAGTTAAGGAGGAGAGGGAGTGATTTTCTATTAATAAAAGTAGTATGTACATAATGAAGGACCGATATGCCTTGAAGTTACCACCATTTTCATCATTTGGATATCCCTTTACTTCTATGGCCTTTCTATCACACATACCTGTGTAGTGTTTGGCACTCATATTCTATAACAACAGTAGAAATGTACATGGATGTGGGTACTAAGACTTAGTACTGGTAAAGAGCAGTATTCAGTTTCTGAAGAAAGCTGACATCAGAGGCTACTGGGTAGCTAGTTTTACTTTGGTGATCTACTCTGAATATAGGAATTGTCATGTGTACATACAAAAATTATTTAACAGAGGTTGGAATGTTCTGGTGAAGATTTTATTTCAGTTTCCACTTTTTCATTTGAGGAGGCTCTCTTCCACCCTGGGAGCAGGACCAATTACATCGTGCAGTTAAGAAGTCATGTGTGGACATGTGTCAGATTTATTCCCATGGTGACACATCACGGCAGGTGCTCCAGGCAGTTGCCTGGCTCCCCTACCCCCGATTCAGCTCACAGTATGGGGTACTCTGAGGCTGGTCAGGGCCCATGAAATCACTTGTCTCCAAAAAAGGTGGGAAGAGAATTTTGGGAGGAGATTTCAACAGAGCTATTGGGGTGTGCATACGTGCATGTGTGGGTGTGTGGGAGAGAGATGGGTGCAGAAAGGACACATCTGAGCCAGGAGTGGGTGAAAGGAGGGCGACAGACAAGAACAGAGTAAAAGGAGAGTCCCTGCTTCCAGCAGTTCTCTCTCTGCATTCACTAAGGGGGTGAATGCTTTTTCCTTCCACAAGGGAGACAGGATCAGTACATCCTGCATCCTGATGATCTTAACATTATCCTCTTCTCCTCTCATTGAAGGCTACTGGTTGTTACAGCATCATTGATCTAGATTTCTATATTCTCAGCAAGGCTATTTTACCACTGCTGATCTGCCTAAGAATGTAAATGAGTACATTTAAATATCACATTCTCAACAATTTTATGTTTTGTTCTAAGCCCAAAATAAAGCTACCCAGGTGTTTTTTTATAAATAGGACTGCATGAATTTAAACAAACCTTTGCATTATTCATTGCAACAAAGGAATTGGAGTTCCTTCTCTAGATATAACTAATTTTAACACTTTTTAAAAGTAATAAACCACCTAAGGTAATTAGCACATCACTAAGAATTTTCTTTCACAGATGTATCAAATTTGACTTGGAAACCATTTTGTTAAATGAACAATTATTCTGAAACTCACTAAAAGTTATCTGTCATTGCTTTTTGGCCATGATGACTTTATATTATCATAAATTGTTTTTAATTCAAGCCTTTGGCAAACAATTTAAATGAGATTTGCAATGTATGAGTGCTAATCTCATGGTTAAAATATTAAAAACTCATGCATGAAAGATTTATCCTTTTAATAAGATCAGTCACACTGGACATCACTCACACTCCCCAATTAAAACCCACTTAATTCACAAATAATTTATTTTTAAAAAATCTGCCTAATACAAATGCATATTAGCATAATAGATTTTCTGCCCCATTTAAGATGAGCAACAACTGGCCATATCTAAACTCAAGCTCTTCTTGCTCTGTCAAAAATTCTTTATTAATAGATGGTTGAAGGGCGCCTGGGTGGCTCAGTCACTTAAGCATCTACCTTTGGGTCAGGTCATGATCCCAGAGTCCTGGGATTGAGACTCACATTGGGCTTTGTGCTCAGTGGGGAGCCTGCTTCTCCTTCTCCCCCACACCCTCCTCACCCTGATCATGCTCTCTTCACTATCTCTCTCTCTTTCTCTCAAATAAGTAAATAAAATCTAAAGAAAAACCCCAAAACACCCAGATATACCAAGGAGCATGCAGTAATAAAGAGTTTTAATTCAGTAGGAGTTTTCAACATTAAATCCATACATGCTCACAGCTCAGAGAATTTGTTTGGTCATTTATTTTTTAACATCACCTTGGTGCAAAGGTGTCTGCTGGAGAAATACCTTTAAGCAGCCCCTCTTAGTTCTGGAAATGTAAGGACAATGATACCATACTGGGGAAGAGTGTAACTGGACGCTTGCTGGCCTGACAGAGGCCCAGTTTTCCTATCCATCATGGTTGTGAAAATCAAATACCCATGGAGAGGGAGCAGGGAAAACTTGCATGGGGACCAAAGGACCCCCTTGGAGGAGAGGAGTTAAGATTCTGATGCCTTCTGTTTTGAGGGTCAGTGTTTCACTTGTAAGAAGTATCCCTGATAGAGTTCAGTTGTCAGAATAAGATCCTAAAAAACTGTGAAAGAAAATTTACCTGGAGGTTGAGGGCATCTGAACAAAGGATTTGTTCTTGGAACATTCTTTAGTGAGAGTTGGAAACCTAGCACAGGGAAAATACAGGTGTGTGGGTGGGTGTGTTTGGTGTGGGTAGGTGGGGACAGAGGTATGTATTAAGGGAAGAGGTATAAATATGGGATTGCAGGAACATGGTGACATAGGTGATCATGGCAGAGTTTAACATTGGAAGAGAGACCTCCTTTTGCTCCTTCTTCTACCCTGACAAATTACAGTCCTGGATTGCCAGTCTATATTGCATAGCAGTGTCCACAGCAGGAAGAATGGAAAAAGAGACAGGACTATTCAGCATGCCCAGTTTTCTCCATGAGATGATTGGACACAAAGCTGGGTAATTCAGGTTTCTAAATGCCACAACTTAACAAAAATGGCAAGGTGCTAATTGGTCAAGTGCCAGTTGGAAAACTGTACTTTTCAAAAACAAAAGAAGACACTTTCCCTTCATACAACCTATGTCTGCTGTGGATTTTGGAATCACAGACTTTCCTCTAATATCCTACAAGCTGCCAGTTGGCAGTCCCTTACTCAGAAGTTGCAGTCAGCTGAAGTAGAAACTGAATAAAGCATGTACTGGTGAAGTTCTCTAGGAACAAATTAGTGATTTCATCCACTCAACTTTATATCCTTCATTATGTCTCTCAAAAAGTTGTCCCGTTTGAAGAAATGGATGTTAAAATTAAAGTCAAAGAGAGAAAAGTAGGAAATATTTTGTCAACATGAAGTTGAAAAAAATATATTTTGAGCATACCCATGTAAGTGAAGTTTATTTTCAGTGAGTTAGATGACTAACAGTATTTAGTTATGAGTGGTAGAAAAACTACGATGTGAAGAATTCCAAATATGTTAAAATATGGTGGTATATCAAGGAATAAAATATTCAAATTCATATTGAATTTGAATAAAAAGTTTGCAATTTTTATTAATAAAAGTATTTTTCCACATGCTCATTAAATGAATATGGAGTAAATATGTGAAAAATAATCATTTAAGGGGCATCGGCTAATAAGCCCTTCTAGGCTGCCCACATGTCCCGGCTGACCCTGAGCATGCCCACAAGAAAATCTGGTATCCTGCCAGATGATGCTGCCCTGAGATCCGAGCACTACTTCAGTCTAGACAGGTCACCAGGGTTAAACCCAAGAAAACTGCAAATGGCATATAACCATGTCTCTTTCCTCTACAGCATTTTCTTCTTATTACTCTGAGCATCCTTAGCACAACTAAGAATATTAGCTGATTCTTGTCTCAGTTCACCAACGACCTTCCCACACACTTAACATTCCTAGTACAGTTCATAACTATATGAGATATGCCTTTGCTATCACCATTAAAGTATCATTGCATTTTGGTGTCTCAAAGCAAGAGCTATGCCTTATCTGGTGTCCCACAGAAGTCTTCCTAATTCTTTGAGAGAGGAAGTCATTGATTGATTTGTTGATTCATTCAATGTTTACCAAGCACCTACTACATGCCAGGTACTTTTAGGCACTAAGAACACAGCGGTGAACAGAAAGACAAAATTCACATCCTCATAAAGCTAACTAACCTTCTAGGGAGAAGATGGGAAACAGGAAAAAAAGCAAACTGCTAAAGAAAAAAATATGGTGTATAATAAAGTGAAGAAAAATTGGTCAGGGAACTTAATAGGAAGAATCAGGTATGACTCTGTGTGTGACATTTCTTAGAATGAGGGTTGGAGGAAGGCTTCACTAATGAAGTAATATTTGAACAAGGACCTGAAAGAGGTGAAGTGTGAGCACCAAGGGCATACTTGGGGAAGAATTTCAGGCAGAGGAAACTGCAAATGCAAAGGTCCAGAGGTGGGATGGTGAGGAAGTAGGGAGACCAGTTAGAAGGCCATGGCATTGATCCAGGTAAGAGATGATGGTGGCTGGAACTCTGGTGTACTGTGGGAGTGAGGAGGAGTAGTCAGATTCTAGAAATATTCTGAAGGAGGAGCCCACAGGATTTACAATTAATTGGATGTGTATTGTAAGAGGAAGACTCGCTCTGTGTAGGATAGAAAATTGACTAGCCCACCACATTTCTCCAGGTTCCATACTGACTCCTGACTGCCTGCATCTGCTCCTCCCTACTGGATCACCTGGGATCCAAACTTTCACTTGAGCTTAGCCTTCTTTTACACAGTTCCCAGAGTCACAGATTTCAGATTTACTTACTATAGATTCCCACCATCTCCTAAAAAAGATAGCCTGGATATCAGTGACGTAGGATGTTTAAGGAAGGCAGCAACTCCAGAGGAGCACACCATAGGTCTTTGGATCCACTGAGATAGATCAGTATGCGTAAGCAGAGGCTCACTGTAAATTGCCTGGATAGGAGTGACACAGAAATCTGGGCAAGATGAAGTCTTACCACATTGGAGAGAGGACCTGGCTGCAAGGCTTTACTGACCTGACAAGGATGCGTCAAAATTTCCTGTGGGTTATTAAAAAGGATTATATGAAGCTCTCAGCTAGACTGAAGAGAGAGAAAAGGCCTTTCATTTTTTAGTGAAGAAGTATTACTCTAGTACTGAAGAAGTACTACTGTAAAGCCAACTTTTTGTTCTAAGAGTATGGAGGAATATCTACTGACGCATGGCTGGGTCTCATATACACTATCCAAGTGTCTGCCTGTACATGCTCACTTTGTGCAGCAGCTGTCCTTTCTACATGGTGCACAGTGACCTGGGTCTCAATAGATGCTTTACAAATATGAAGTTAATTGATGAAGGTGATGGTGTTTTCAGGTGCATAATGGCCTGGAATCAGTGCCTTCTGAAGAACAGAAGTTGTATAATAAGAGGGTATTTTTGTTCCTGTGTTAGCAGTGCTGAGCTGGAAATAATCTTCAAGGCATAGAATGTCCACATTGACCCGGCTCATTGGGGGATTCAGAAATCAAGTACAGATCTAGAAATCAATCACGAAGAGGCAATTCTTTCTTTATTGTGTAACTGGGCTGCAGAAAGAATTGGAGAGTCTGTCACATTGTATTTGTTTATAGTTTTGACTCTTAAATGAGCAAGCAGCTTGAGGACAGGAAGCAGTGTCTTATTGGTAGGCCCTACTGGCTATAAGAGTGCTGGCATTTAGTGCTCAGAGAGTGTTGTTGGAATGGATGGATGGATGGATCAATGGAAGGAAGAGTAAATAAATGAATGCCTGCAAGAGTAAATGAGTGATCAAATTGTTGGCAAATATTCCTAAAAAGGATTCTGAATCTCACATACCCATATACTCATTTATAAACATTTCTACCAAACATCTATTCCCTTTCCCCCCATTTTAATTAGATATTAATTTTTCAAAAAACAAAAACCAAGTTTAAATTTTATTTCCTATATAGTTTATTTTAAAACCTAAAATGTTTTATGAATAAATTTCAAGAAAAAAAGAAATAGAGAAGGAACCTAACAACATAAAGCAACATGAAAGACAAAGTAATACTTACAATGTAAGTACGCTTGCTGGAGGGGGTGGGGTGGGAGGGATGGGGTGGCTGAGTGATGACATTGAGGAGGGTATGTGCTATGGTGAGTGCTGTGAACTGTGTAAGACTGATGATTCACAGACCTGTACTCCTGAAACAAATAATATATTATATGTTAATACAAGGTAAGTACCTTATTTTAAGCCTGATTTTTTTTAAAAGCTATAAAAATTATGACATTTATAAGACAATTGGAAGTTAGAATGCTAATAGGAAATTTGACAATATTGAGGAATTATTTTGTTTTTCAGGTGTGATCATGGTAGTGTGGTTATGTTTAAGGAAAAAGACATCTTTCTAAGACATGTACTGAAACATTTATGGATAAAATGTTATGGTGTCTGGGATTTGATTTAAATTAATTCAAAAGAGTCAATCAAGGTGGTTAGGGTTGTGGGTATGGCAGTATTGGCCAACATGTGATGGTTATTAAGGCTACGCGATGGGTACATGGAGATTCCTCACACGACTCTACTTTTGTGTATGTTTGAAATTCTCCTTGATAAATACTTAAGGAAAAAAAAAAACAAAAACTGGGGGTGCCTGGGAGGCTCAGTCATTTAGCGTCTGCCTTTGGCTCAGGTCTTGATCCCAGGATTCTGGGATTGAGCCCTGCACTGGGCTCCCTGCTCAGCAGGAAGCCTGCTTCTCCCTCTCCCACTCCCCCTGCTTGTGTTTCTTCTCTCTCTGTGTCTCTCTCTGTCAAATAAATAAATAAAATCTTTAAAAAAAAGAAAAAATACTAAAGTAGACACTAAGATCTGGAAAGCTGGAATAGCAGGCACTCTTGTGTTTTAAGTTAACGAGATTAACACACTTCTAAATTCTTTACTCATTTAATCTTTTGTTACCGTATATGTATAGTACAGGACAATAGATGCTTTGGTGAAGAAGGAATTTATTTTTATCTCAGAAGTCATTGAGGTAAAACAAACCTTTAAAACATTCTCTTTCTTACTTGTCGTATAAATCACTTTATATAGGACATCTTAAGACCCATGACTTGTGCTTTATAGTAACTTTATATTACTTACAAACCTTAGCATAAATCCTCTTGATATGTTTAACTAAGATTTACTAAAATAAAACCTCAGGCCTATTTCTTCTAACAAAGGTATGTGCTTATACTCCTATCATTTGTTCAGCTTTCTCCTGAGGGTTTCGCCGTCTTTACTCTGCATGATTATATTTATGTTGCAATTGGAAAGACTTCAGAACACCTATTTCACAGGCTTTAATTCCTGCATGGTCTTGCATAACTAACTGCCTGCAGAATTCTGACACCATGCACAGATATATGTCTAATTACACTTTTGAACTTAATGAAATGAATATAATTCTGTTCTCAGATCACAGGCTAGATATTTAAAATTTTTAATTGGCTATTATTTTTCCAAGTAAGCTTATTACAGTTGGAGTTTGAATTAAATTGGAAAGTATGTGTGAACAAAATTCTAGTATTTCTTGTTTGAAGTCCATTGTTGCATATATTTCTAATAATAGATTAGCAATTATATTTGTTGCTATGTGTATTTCATATAGGAATTTTGTATATATTTATGTAAACACATTATGATAAAGTCTCTTTATAATGTAGAACTGTCTAGTATGCACCAACTCAGAAGCCCTACTGTTGTTGATATATTTTAGAGGCCATGGTTTGATCTTTAGTATATCTAAATCTCTGTTATAAGTCTGTTTCAAGAGAATTTTACTTAGGGTAGTACTTAGGGTAGAGTTTCAAATTCACATGCTGACAGCGGTAAGGCAGGTAACATCAAACAGTGAAACCAGGTAGGTGGACTGTGTAGGTGGTCACCTGGAGGTACCCGCCTTGTCTGAAGGGGTCAGCATTTGTTAGCTCTAGTTGGTTGTATCTGGCGAGCATACTACTTCCAGATATTCTATTTTTTTCTACAAGAGCCATAAATCTAGATTTTTTTTGCATCAAATCTCCCGATTTATTAAAAAGGTAGGCAAAAGAAGTCATGCCTCCTGTTTGCATGGAGCAAACACTGATCTAGGATAAGGAGCACCAGGAATTTGCTTCTGACTGCTTGCTACTGTAGAATTTCCACAGCTTGCTTAACTTGTCAATATATGAGTATATTTCTTCTAATCAGGATAAGAATATCTGTTTTCTAGTCATCTCACAGAAACTTCTGTGAGATTCTGACTACACATGTCCAAGCAAGATATAGGGCCACTTTATAGACCAAGCCTGGCAGTGTGGATTGAAAATAACTAGGAAGATGGAGGAACAGGCATTTGCCTCACATGAGGGTGGGAAGATAAACTGGAACAACTTTTATGGAGAGCAATTTGGCAATATGTTAAATTTTTTTGAGAAATACACTTTTTTGCTCAACAATTATACTTCTATAAATGTACTCACAGAAGGAAAATCACAGATGTTAAAGGATGTAGTATTTAAATCACAGAGGTTCATGTAAGGTTGTTTACCTCATATAATTTATAATAGTAAATACTGAAAAAAACCCAATTTTTTACAATATCAAAATGCTTAAATTATGATGTACCACATCACTGCTATAATTAGATAAACACAAATAAATAATATTTTAAATGAAAGACAATGAGTTTTATGCTGATTATCTGTTTTAAAACATCATTAGGATGGGAGTAAGTTGAAAGTTGTCAATGGTAAGTGATGCAAGGAAGTACTAGTAAACCAAGAAAAAGAAAGTAATGAGTAGGACTGATGAGTCTAATGAAAGGCACACTAGAAGGCAAAAATGGTCCCAAGCAGAACATCAAGCTCTAGGTTAATCTAAGGGCCTAGACAGTGTACATATAGAAGACAGGAATTTATTTATTAAAAAAAAATTTTTTTTTTTTTTTAGTTTTAGCTGAAGTATAGTTGACATATACTAAATTAGTTTCAGGTGTACCACATAGTGGTCCAACAACTGTATACATTACAAAGTGCTTGCCCCAAGTGTATGCTGTACTTTTTCTTTTTTTTAAATTTAAATTCAATTAGCCAACAGCTAATACATCATTAGTTTCTGATGTAGTCTTCTATGATTCATCAGTTGTGCATAAACATCCAGTGCTCATCATATCACATGCCCTCTTTAATGCCCATCACCCAGTTACCACATCCCCCATCCATATCCCCTCCAGCAACCCTCAGTTGTTTCCCAGAAAAAAGAGTCTCTCATGGTTTGTCTCCTTCTGAAATTCTTGCCATTCAGTTTTCCCTCCCTTCCCCTATGTTCCTCTGTGTTATTTCTCATGTTCAAAATATAAGTGAATTGTATGATAACTGTCTTTGTCTGATTGACTTATTTTACTTAGCATAATCCCCTCCAATTCCATCCATGTCATTATAAATGGTAGGTATTCATTCTTTCTCATGGCTGTGTAATATTCCATTGTATACATAAGCCACATCTTCTTTATTCATCCATCTGTTGAAGGGCATCTTAGCTCCTTCCACAGTTTGGCTATTGTGGACATTGCTGCTATGAACATTGGGATGTAGGTGTCCCCATCATTTCACTACATCTGTATCCTTAGAGTAAATGCCTGTGGTGCAATTGCTAGGTCATAGGGTAGCTCTATTTTTAACATCTTGAGGAACCTCCATACTGTTTTCCAGAGTGACTGTACCAGTTTGCATTCCCACCATTAGTGTAGAAAGTTTCCCCTTTCTCCACATCCCCGCCAACATTTGTTGTTTCCCGTCTTATTAATTTTCACTATTTTAACTGCTATAAGCTGGTTTCTCATTTCAGTTTTGATTTGTATTTCCCTGATGACAAGAGATACTGTACTTTTAATTCCCATGATTTATTTATTTTGTAGTTGGAACTTTCTACCTCTTAATCCCCTTCACTTATTTGCCCATCCCCTTCTCCCCTTTGGCAACCACCACTTTGTTCTCTATGTTTATGAGTCTCTCTCTCTCTTTTTGGTTGTTGCTGTTTATTCATTTTTTTATGTTGTTAGTCACCATACAATACATTATTGGTTTTTGATGTAGTGTTCCAAGATTCATTGTTTACGTCTAACACCCAGTGCTCCATTAAAACCCACCATTTGTCTTATTTTTTAGATTCCACATGTAAGTGAAATCATGTGGCATTCGTCTTTCTCTGTCTGGCTTGTTTCATTCAGCATAATATCCTCTTTGTCTACATATATTTTCACAAAAGGTAAGATCTCATTCTTTTTTTATGGCTGAGTAATATTTCATTGAGTTTACATACCACACCTTCTTTATCCATTCATCAATCAATGAACATTTAGGTTGCTACCATATCCTGGCTATTGTAAATAATGCTGCAATAAACATAGGGGTGCATATATCTTTCTGAATTGTGTTTTCATTTGGGTAAATACCCAGCAGTGGAATTACTGGATTATATGGCACTTCTTTATTTAGTTATTTGAGAAAACTCTATACTGTTTTTCATAGTTAACTGTACAAATTTACAATCCTATCAAGAGTGTACAAGGGTTCCCTTTCCTCCACATCCTCACCAACACTTATTATTTCTTAAGACAGGGTTTCATTGATTTGGGCTATTCTAAGGCTGGTGGTCATATCTGTAGCTGTAATGTTAGACCACAATATACAAGTTAGATCTTGTTTTTGAGCAGTCAGATCCAACACCAAACTGCATGAAGCTCCATAGATACGTTAGACTCTCTCTTGTCTTTATACCCCAGACACTACCACCCATGGGCCTAGAAAGTTCCTCCTACCTTCTCCCTACTAACCTCTATTCATCATTACAGGTTCAGTTGAGGCATCGTCTCTATAAATCCTTAGTGGTGTTAAGTTTTCTTCTGTGACTGTTTCTGTCTTTGCATTCCCACATTCTTTTGTAATGATCTATTTATGTGCCTGTTGTTGCACTGTCTTCTCCTCTGAGCTGGGAATTTTTTTGATGAGGGAGATGATGTTTTCCTCATATTCATATCTAGCAATAACACTATCCATTACACAATTTAAGAAAATAGCTCCGTACTTTCCCCATCATGGTGTATGTGAACTGTACCACATGGGATTGTGCTGTGCCCCAACTGCACAACTGTATGTGGGGCCCTGGACTTCAGTAGTTTTTAATTACATGTATATATTTGTCTTTTATACATGTTAAAATGCCTTGAGGGCCTGCTCTCTGTCTTTACAGAGAGTGAATACCCAGTGCCTTCCTCCTAACTGCACATATTTGTTTTTCACTGATTCTCAAAATAATCCTTTTATTGTCATTTTGCAAGTAAAAAAAGTGAAGCTAAGCAGGGTTATAAAGACTTATTCAAGTCACACATATAATTGGATATTTCTGACCACAAATCCTCACCTCTTTACACCTTATCTGAAAGCTTTCTTTAATTGTGTCTCTTCCTTTATTTAAAAGGGGATAACATACCTCTTTCAGCAGACTTTGAATCCACATTTTCTTCACTTACTGGGGTTCTCCACACCTTTGAGTTGGAGATTCAATCACAAGCTTTTAAACTTGGATGACCTCTGCTAAATTCGTATTAGTATGTTTTTATGAAATTTTGCTTTTTGAGTTCTAATAGTGGGTAAGCAATGTTAGTGTTATAGAGTTTGGTTTCTTAAATGAAAGTCATCTATTAAATAAACTGAAAAGAAACATTTCCCCAAGTTGAACAAATAGAAAGCTTTCATTATCTTGGCTTAGACACATAGATTTTCTACCAAATTTTACTTAGGTTTCTTGGAAAATCTAATCTGAAATCATCCTTGACATGATTTAATGAGAATGGATTGTTTTATCATTACTAATGCATTTTTGTTTGATTTTCTTATGAACATGGAAAACACTGTGGTACTAGAAATCGTTAGAGGCATACAGAAAGATGCTTAGAGTTCAAAGTCAAAAGTACTGATCTGCTCCTATTCCCCTCCCCTACATTTTTATCTACTTTTAGATTCTGAGAGGTTATATCCCTCTAGGTTGTTTGGCTTTCTCGTATTTTATATTTAACACTCCAAGGGAGTTTCCTCAATGGCTAGGAAACATGATAATCTATACTTTCAGAAATCCACAGTAGTTTCATGCCAGCTTTCTAAAATTAATAGAGCATCTCAGAATGTTTTTGCCACAGATATGTCTACAATTTGTCATTGCTGTAATTTCCTCAAAGGGATTTTATAAGAAAACCATTTTCAATAGCAGAAATCATTTTTTAATATGAAATGTTTCAGGTGTACATAAAAATACAGAGAATAATAAAAGAAAAACTTACATATCCACTACACAGTATGAGTAATCGTATGAAAATAATTGCTGAAACCCCTTCAGAACCCTCCCCAGATCCCATTCTCCCTCCTCCAGAAGCCACAATTCTTTGAATTTGGTGTGTTTCACTCTCGCATGGGTTTCTGTTTTTATTACATATGGACATGTCTATAACAATAAATTCAACATTTGATATTACTTTATATGTTCTTAAATGATATATATGGTCTCAACATTTATATATCCTTCTGCAACTTAGTTGTTTTAGCTAAAAAATGTGTTTTTGAAAATTTAGCCATATGATTGCACATAGCTCTAGTTCTCTCATTTTTGCGGTTGTATAGAATTACATTATATGAATCAAACACAAATTTGTCCACTTCTATAGTGATACACATTTAGGTTAATTCATCTTTTTTTGCAATTATTAACAATGCCCCATTGAACGTTTGCTCAAAGATATGTAGTTTCAAATGGAAAAGTGCATTGTTAGCTGTATTTACTAAGTCTTTTTTCAATTACTGCCACCAGTGAGGCTGAAGTTTTCTATTTTTTTTTTTTTAAGTTGGCTACCTTCCCTGAATATGTACTTCCATTGAATGTCAATGAGTTGTTTCTGGATACTATTTGGAAGGTTTTGATGTGAGATACACACATATGTGTATACACACACACACACATACGCACACGGGTTAAAAAAAACAATCCAAGTGTTTATTTGGAAAATAAACCTGGAAAGCAGGTTAGAAAATTATTTTCCAAGTTTTTAAAGCATACAGATGAAGCATTTTAATGTGAGACACATATCAAATCAGCTATAACAGCTTGAAACAATGAAAAAATTTCTATATTTTCATTCTTAAAATATTCTATTTATTTAAAAGAAAGAAGTGCCAACTCAGCGTTAAATTTGCCAATTGTTTTACCAAACTTTTTGTATAAGGAGACTTATCATTACTCATCTCAGTATCGAGTATAATCAAATCCTCCTTTTACTGATAATATAATCCATAAAATCTCTTAGTTGGCACATTTAAACAAAAATTTCCCACATTATGTTGGGGCTTGATCCCAGGACCCTGAGATCATGACCTGAGCCCAAATCAAGAGTCAGGACACTTTACTGACTGAGCCACCCAGGTGCCCCACTACTTTAGTTTTCAATATAGTTTTTGGTTCGGGACACCTGGGTGGCTCTGTTGGTTAAGTGTTTGTCTTTGGCTCAGGTCATGGTCCCGGGGTCCTGGAATCAAGCCCCTGGACAGGCTCCCTGCTCAGTGGGGAACCTGCTTCTCCCTCTGTCCTTCCCTCCTCTGGCTTTTGCTCTCTCTCTCTCTCTCAACTATATAAAAAATAAATAAAAGTTTTGCTACGCATAAGCTTCTAAACTATATTAAAAGAAATATTTCCATTAAAGACAAAGAAATTATTATAAAATCAGCTCTCTTGTACTGACCACAAAACATATGGCAGGTGGTTTATGTAATTTACTTTGTAGTCAATGTATGTATCTCCATTTTACAGATAAGGAAATCAAGAAATTAAGTAATTTGGCTAAGTAAACTATTAAGTGGCTTTATTGGGTTTTAAACTATGACCTGCACCCTTACTATGGGACTATGCTGACTTTGAAACCCAGAAATAGAACTCCTGATTCATTCATTCATGGATTTTGTCAAACAGGCCAGGGGAGGGGGAATGGAAATAGATGAGGTGGGGTTGGTAACAGAGGTCCTGGTTTGGTTTGTGTGCTGAATGAGATGAAAAACTATTAAAGGGTTTTGAGCAGAGGAGTTCCATGATCTGTCTTAGTTTAAAGAAACATTTTGACTGCCGTGTTGAGAATAAACTAATGGGGACCCAGGGCAGAATAAGGGACAGGAGTTTTTAGACTACTAAAATAATCCAGGCAAGAGATGATGGTGGATTAAAACAGGGTCACAGTGTAGGTGGTGTTGAGATGTGGTGAAATTCTTCTTCTTCTTCTTGTTCTTTTTTTTTTTTTTTTAAGATTGATTGCTTGATTTTTAGAGAGAGAGAAATCATGAACAGGAGGGGGAGAGAATCTCAAGCGGATTCTGTGCTGAGTGTGCAGCCTGATGTGGGGCTCAGTCTCACAACCCTGAGATCACTATCTGACCTGGGAACAAGAATCAGATGCTTAACTGACTGCACCTCCCAGGTGCCCGAGATGTGTCAAATTCTTTTTATGTTTTGTAGATAGATAATAAGAGGATTTCCTGAAATATTGGTTATAAAGATACATAGATGGAATGTAAGGGAAAGAAAGGAGTTCAGGAGGCCTTTCAGATCCACATTTTTAGTTTTCCATGATGGCAGTTTTCTGATCCCTTATGTTCTAGGCCTGCCCTGGAGGATAAGCTCTGAGGTTTTTGGCCTAAGCAATGAGAAGGATGGAGTTGCCATTAACCAAAATGGGGAATTCTGCTAAAGAAGCAGTTTTGGTAAAGGAGTAAGAATATATTTCAGACACGATAAAACTGAGGCATCAACTATATATATTCTAATGGAGATGCAGAGTAGACAGTTGGATACCCAAGCCTGGAGTTCAGGGGTAAAGTACAATGTATTAGCTGTATTTGAAGCCATGGGGCAGGTTGAAATTCCAGTTGTACTTAGAAGCAATGGACAAATAGTCTTCAATAAAAAATAATGTTTAATGCAAAATATTCTGGCTACCCTCATCTTTTTTTAAAATAGAAGGTCAGCAACTATAGAAACTTAGAGGAATCACATGAGAAAAGTGAGCCACAGCTTCACTGTACTACTTTCTCAGCAAAGAAGCAGTGGTTAATCTATTCATTCAAAATGGTAGAACTGTCAGGTATAGCCATGCTGACTCTGCTCAGTGAAGGACGATCTCAATTTGCTAATAAACTGTGTATGTACTGAACTGAAGCCTTGTTAATAATTCATTATAAATTACTTTATGAACAAATATGTAATTCCTTTCAGGAGTTCATTTGAACTAGCTGAATGCATTATAGTGACTAATTCCACAAGCCTAATAGTTATGAAAATGTGTCAGCAAATAAGAATTTTAGTGTATCATCCATTGATATATTCTTTGCATTTCTCTCTGCTCAATAAAAAATGGAAGGGCCTTTCTGATGCACGTTTGTAGTTTTCAATGATGGTGGCAGTTTTCTGAATGCTTATGTTCTAGGCCTGCCCTTGGGGGAAGCCAGTTTGCCTGTGAAAGGTGCTTGGGCCAGAAAAAAGAGCTGCTACCCAGATGTCCTTAAGTTAATTCCACTTTGAAACCATTGTCATGTCTTTCTGCCAAATGTTTGGTTCATTTTATATCTTGCACCTGAATTACCACCAAGCTCACCTAATTTGTTTTTAAGGGATGCTGTTGTCAAACAGACATAGTTATTTTACCCCTAAAGAGACCAATGTCCAATCATGCCCTGAGTGGGGATTTGGAACACTGCAATCTAGTGACAATGACTGTTAAAATTAGTGCCTTGAAATGTGTGAAGAGGGAGGGCGCTCAGCCTCCCTGCACCCTGCCCCGTCAGTGCATTTCTGTAGTTACTTTAGTGGACCCCACTGACCATCAGCTTCTGCTATGGAAGCATGCTATCTGCTCTGCTCTGTCTAGAGAGTGCTACTTGGAGCAATCTGGAGCCCCTTTCTCCCTTCAATCAAGTCATTTCAGACAGTCACCATGGCATGAGTTCTTTCCCACACACTGAGTGGCAGCTGGGCTGGTGGAAGCCAGAAGGTAAAATAGCTGGTTCCAGTCCTGGTTCTGTCATTCAATTAGTTGGCCCAGGAAAGTCACTTCATCTAAATCCTCCATCTAGAATAATGTTACTAAGCAGATAAAATGAAATAAGAAATGTGAAAAGCCTTCTTATTCTGTCCCATCACCACCCGGCTCTCTGCACTGCAGCCATCAGCACACTCTATCCTGTGAGCCAATGCACCATGCTGGCCTCCATCCTCCTGGTCTGTGTAGATGCTCTTCCCTCTGTGTGGCACACCCTTGCTTCCTCACCATCTCCTTAACTTCTGCATGTTTTATTCTTACTCCCTTGAGAAGGCTTACTTGCCCCTCACGTGTGGCTTAAATGCTGTGTTCTGAACATCCTTTGCATCTCCCATACCTCCTGTCATAAGCTTCATCACAGGATATGAAAATTTCCTGTCCCTAATGGACTGTCAATTCATCATGGAAGTCTCCCTAACACTGATGGATTCCCAGCATCTGGCACCTGATTGTACTCAATAAAAAATATTGTGGAGTGTATAAATATTGAATCTCTACTAGAAGCAAGTCCTTGTAACAGGAAGTTTGGGGGTATAAAAAATTAACTGAGCCCTCAGGAAGAGAGCTCATGGTATGGTGGGCTGATTAGACTTGTATGTATAAATTATAATACAAAATAAAATGTAAGAATTATTGGATTAAAGATAAGCATATAAAGTGCTATTGTGTTAAGCTGGCTTCCCAGACTCATTAGAGTTAATTTTCTATTGAATGTATTTAATTTTATTATAATTTCTGGTGCTTTAAGTTATTTTAAATGTACTTTAACTTCTACTGATATTTTCAACAACTTACCATGATGTGTTAAGATTACAGAAACTCTAATCCCACAGCAGATAGGAATTGATTCTGGCTTCAAATATGAGGTATGCTATAGGAGAAGAATTTTGGCAAAGCAATTTCTGGTTAGCCCTCTTATTGAAGACTCCTTACCTTATTTCTTTATGACAGTTTTAATCTTTAGTAGAGAACTTCATCCTTCCTAAACATGATTTTAAAACAAAGAAAGTGACAATTTCATTCTTTTCATTGCCTGAATTTGGGCTCTTATTATGTTTTCCCCAGATTATTGCTATGTTTCTCTTTTCTCTCTCCTCTACCAGTTGTCTTCTATGACCCTTCACTTAAGAGTCCCAAAACACAAATCTAAACAGTCAGTCCTTTCTTTAACTACTTGGAATGAATGGCTAGTGGCTAAAGGATCAAGTTCAAACTTTTAGTTCAGCATAGAAGGCCTTTTATTTTTTTGCCAACTTATCTTTCCTTTCCTCTTTTCCACTTTGTATCATAATTATTCACTTTTACAATTCTCTACCTATCTAGACTGAGTTCCTCAAAAGGAGAACCCTGTGTTATTCCTCATTTTATCTATGATGCCTGGCACCTAATGGTTAGTCAGTAAATGTTAGATGAATTACTTTTATGCAACTCCTCAGGAAAGTTTCTCTAAATTCTCAATGATTATTGGCGACTACACTGAAAATGTCATGTGTCTTAATTAAATGTTGAAAAGTACAATTGGTGTTACTTGGCCAAAAGAAAGCTAATCTAGTAAAATTCTCAATTATTTATTTGTTTGTTTATTTATTTATTTATTTATTTTTGGAGAGCCATCCACTGACAGCCACTCATGTAACTAAACACTCTGAACATCACATGGAAGGGCTGAGTTGTGGCTGAGCCAGTAGGACTGAGTCTAGGAGATCCCTTTACTGCTTTCACAGTCAGATTCCTGATGCAATGAAAGTGGTCACTGAAATCTTATGATATTGCCAGAAGGATATGTACATGTACTAGAAAAATAACATCTGTAAAAGTTGAAGCCATGTGTCCTTCTATGGTTTGAAAATCTTTATTATTATTCACCATCTATAGTAAAAATCAATGAAAGGAAATAAAAAACTATTGCATGGATGCAAACTGGGGACAGGCCATAGTTTCATACTGCCTCCTCTATCTGGGACTTGGCCAAGGAAAAGAGAGCAAGCAAATAAAAGTCTATGAGCTGTCAAAAAAGACATGTCACCATGCCTCCCAAATGAAGGGAGGGAGGTACTTCCACATGGCACTAAGCCTAGGGAGCCATCTGTGTGTAAGGGATACTTATTCACCTGTCCCCAAATTTTGATAAATGTCAGGAAGAAACACTTTACCTCCAATATCCCTCTGTGTTTCCCTGGAGCAACTGAACAGTCTATTCCTCAATAAAGAAAAGTATGCGGGATCACTTCCAGTGTCTTCCCAGGGTATAAGTCACAACTTATCTGATTAGTGACTTTGGAGAAGGAGCCAGCCATACCCCCACTTAGCCCCTTTCAGACTGTCTTTCCTTACAATCAGTCTTCCCTCTTCCACCTATAAGCCTGCAGAGGACAGTCTGCCCCTGTGTAGGGGAGCCTGTGGTTATACAAATAACCTGTACCTGGGCAAGTCATTCTGTCTAACTAAGAGGTAAATGTTAGGCCATGTGGTCACACATTTAAGGTGCATGCACCTACTCAGACATTGTCAGTAATAAAACTGATTTTGATCATTTTGTGTTTGCCCCTTATAGCTCAGTTGGTTAAAAATTTGGGAGAAAAATAGTGTATGTCACTTATTGTCCTTCATCCCACCCCTACTGCCAACACTACAATCACCTATTAGTCCCACCTATATGTAAACAACTTGACATACCTGTTCTTCACACACCCTCAACACACACACACACACACACACACACACACACACACACACACTAACATTATAAACCTATAGTCTATATCTCATCTGTTTCCCCTCTCCCCAGAAGTAACCAGTATCACTGGGTTGATGTATCTCCAAGTCATGCCAGTTTGAGACCAGGTTAGTGGTTGGCTAGATTCTTTTTCCCTTTTGTAATTGCATGTTAACACCATTATTAACTTTATTTTCTTAAATTCACATCTACTGACTTTCTACAAACTGAAAATTTTCTTTACCGAGTTTGTTAGTGCAAATGACTCGTGGAAGGGACAGTGACTTAACTTAGAGGTAATGATGGACTACTGAAGTTTGAAAAGAAGGAGTTATCAGAAGACCTGAGTCAAAACTTGCTGTGTGACAATGAACAGATCAGACTCATTCAGTTTCATTTATAAAATGAGAAGCCCTTTGGTCATCATACTGTCTTATAGGATTTGTGTGAGAACCAAATAATCATGTGTATGGAATGCTTCTTTTAAAAAAGATTTTTTAATTCATTTAGACAAGGAAAGAGAGAAAGAGAGAGAGAGAGAGAGAGAACCCACATGAATGGAGGGGGTTGCAGAGGGAGAAGGAGAGAGGAAATCTTAGACAGGCTCTATGCTCAGCACAGAGCTGGACCCGGGGCTTGATCTAACAACTCTGGGATCAGGACCTGAGCCGAAACCAAGAGTTGGACACCTAACCGACTGAGCCACCCAGATGCCTCTGAAATACCTTAAAAAACATAAAGTGACACAATGGTATGTCTAGTTTTTCAAATGAATTAATGTATCAACTAGGAAAAAAAGAAAGCAGGTAGTATACTACTTGTGTTATAGATATGAACATTACATTTCAGAATTGCTGTATGTGAAATTGGATAAATAGCATAACTCTGGTAAAAAAATAAAAAGTATTACTTCACTATACCATACTGTTTATTAGTGAAAGCTTCAGAAGTATACGGTTTTTGTATATACTGCGAGTATACCACATAAGTAACTAATACATAAATGGAAGTCCACAGTCTTCTGCTGTATCTCTGAGGCAGACACTGTTAACCTTATTATTTTAGTCAAGTGGGAATTAAGAAAGTTTCCACTGTGTTATTTATCAACAACAAAATGTGAATGTACTTTTTGGGAAAATGATAAGGTTTGAGCTGGCAGCAGTTCTAAAGTATGTGAATCTGTCCTAAATTAGTGAAGCTACAGAATTCCTTTAGTTTTCAAACTTTAAAATCATGCAACTATTTGTCATCCTATCTAGTTAGCTAGCTAGCTAGCTATCTTTAAAGATTTATTTATTTTAGAGAGAGAGCGAGTGAACGTAGTGGGGGGGGGTAGAGGTAGAGGAAGAGTGAAAATGAAAATCACAAGCTGACTCCCCACTCAGTGGGGAACCCCACACAAGGTTCGCTTCATCTCATGACCCAGAGATCATGACCTGAGCTGAAATCAAGAGTCAGATGCTCAACTGACTGAGCCACCCAGGCGCCCCACCAATCCTTTTTAATAGATGAGGAAATAAAGGTCCCCAACTGGGGGTCAGTAAGCTGTGAGAAGTCACAGCAATAGAACACAGCCCAAATCAGATGTCTACTCCATGAGCTTCTGATTTGAAAAATGAACAAACAACACAGCTTTCCCCACAAAGTACAAAAAGTTACTTTTGAGGCACATGGGTGGCTCAGTCAGTTAAGCAGGAATCCCATGTTGGGCTCCCTGCTACTTGGGGGTCTGCTTCTCCCACTCTTCTCTCTCCCTCTGTCCTCCCTTTTCATGGGCACTTTCTCTCAAATAAATAAATAAAATCTTTAAAAACAAAACAAAACAAAAAGTTACTTGTCCTGGCCCCAGATTACTGAGATTTTCCAGGAAAATACTGAATTTATAGAAACTTTTTCTGAAAAATTCCAAACACTACAATAGATAACTGCTTGTATACGTTTATCTCTATCAAGAGCATCACTAGTAATTAACTGATTAAAACAAATATTAGAAAAATAAAGTCCTAATTTGTGTTTGGAACCTGGGATAGTCTACACAAGTACCCAGATTGGAATCTGTAAATAAAGAATTCAACATATAAGTATATGATAAAATTATGAAAAATGTGATTTAAGGGAATCTAAATAACATTTTGCTTTTTAGGTAAATATTCTACTGCTAAAAATGTACCAAATGTTCTCAACATATTAGCCAACTCTGGGGTCAATAACACTTTTGGTCTTTTTTTCCTTAGGGCATGAAATAATAACACTTATTTTCAAGATAACAAAACCACTTTGATACAGTCAGTAAGCTAACTACTTAATAAATGTCAACAATATGGATCTTATCTTAATACAAATGGGCACTGGAGAGAACAGTTTGACATGCCCTGGCACATATCTGAGATCCTTGAGTATTCTGGGGGTGAGGAAGGGGTGGAGGATGAAAAGTGTTTTCCCCTGGAACAAAAAACATGTTTTGAGAGTAACATTTTATGTATATCCTTTCTTACTGTGAAATCAGAGGTTCCAAATTTAAGGGCCGTTGCTATGATGGAAATAGCCTCAGACTAGAAGCTTCAAGAGTTCAGATTCTCTTATGGTTTGTTTCCCTGTTATTACCTTACTTTATTCTTCTTCCCTTCCACTATGTTCATCTGTTTTGTTTCTTAAATTCCACATATGAGGAAATCATATGGTATTTGTCTTTCTCTGACTTATTTTGCTTAACATAATACACTCTCGTTCCATCCACATCACTGCAAACTTGTCTAGCCACTCTGGAAAATGTTATGAAGATTTCTCAAAGAGTTAAAAATAGAATTACTCTATGACCCAGTAATTGCACTACTAAGTATTTATCTAAAGGATGTGAAAATAGTGATCCAAAGGGGCACATACATCCCAATATTTATAGTAGGCAATGTCCATGATAGCCAAAATATGGAAAGAGCCCAGATGTCCAGTGACTGATGAATGGATAAAGAAGATGTCATATATACATACAATGGAATATTACTCAGCCATTAAAAAGAATGAAATCTTGCCATTTGCAAATACATTTGAATTTTAACTTACATATGGATCCCTAATGATTTCCTAATGACTTAAAAAATATCACAATATGATAGGGTTAGTGAAAGGAAAAAAAAGTTATTGTGAATGCAGAATAAAGCCTGCCATACCCTAAATAATGCAATTAAGAGCAGTAGAAATTGCCAGATTCCTCAGAGTAGATCACAGAATTTTAAAAGCTGGAAGAATAGATGTGCCTGATTTATGCATTGTGATGGTCTATCCTCAGCACTGAACATCTCTGTCAAAAACTTCGAAATTGCTTTGAAGATAAGCTATTGAATATATGGTATGAGTAATTTAGGAGAGGAAAGAAGAACTCCAACTTTAATCCTAGAAGAAACACAGAGAGAACTCAGATACTTTTTCAGATACCTAGAAATTAAATGGTCAATTACAATGCTG
The DNA here is from genome assembly GCA_004024625.1 of Mellivora capensis. Taxonomy (NCBI): domain Eukaryota; kingdom Metazoa; phylum Chordata; class Mammalia; order Carnivora; family Mustelidae; genus Mellivora; species Mellivora capensis. Next base: position 244,099 of record PISX010000280.1, read on the forward strand.
TCAACAGAGTGGGGCTGAAATCAGGGCCCGAATTAGATAAGCCAAATGTCCCTCATGAGTCACAGAGGCTGCCAAAAGTAACAGGACTCAGATGAAACTTCACCCTAGGAGAGTGGATAAAGAAGACTCCAACCTCAATTGTAAGAGTGTATAATTGTATGATAATTTGCAATTTTGATTAATCAAAAATATTTGGTAAACATATAATTTGCTGTGACTTTTCCACCCAAACAAATCTGTGAAGTTGTTCCTTGTAATCAAAGCCATCTGAAAAGCAAAGAAATATGACATATATTTGCACCACAATTTATTTGGTCATAGCTTCCAACTGTTGCTATCACAAAGAGAAATGCTGTGAGCACCTTGGTCTCTCAAAATTTTACTGTAACTGATTATTTCCTTAGGCAAAGTGTGACTTGGTCTTGAGGAAAGGCTATTTTGGAAATATGTAGGTGGGAACAGAGCATTCATTGTCCCTTTTCCTCAAGGTTGAAAATGGACACTCCTGAGTTTCTGCATAAAGAATATGCCACATTGCAGACTCTTCTTCTACCCAGCTCTGTGGGTTATTGCTTTAGGAAGGAGAAACCAGAGACCAATTCTACTTCCTTTTTCTCTGACATTTATAGAGGTAAAATGATTAGATTATTTTAGTTAATCTTTCTAACCTTTTCTTTCTTTTGCAAACTGAAGCAATTTTCTCTCATAGTATAAGGAATTATTGGTTATTCTTCGTTTGCATCTTTTTCATATTCATGGATAGAATTGCTGCCCTTTGAATAAGACAATTATTCCCTAAAAGACAGAAATGAGTTTACTTCCCCTATGGTTCTGAAGTAATCATATAAACAAAATTTTAGAATGCAAGTGAGAATAGCAAAATAGGAAGAACTGTTGGCAAAGTTAATTGGCTCATCTTCTTATGAAGATCTAATTTGGGATGTCAATTGAATTTTTGGAAATCATTGCTTATTTCCTTTGAGAATTATTTATTGCTCTCTGTAATTTGAATGTATAATACATAGTTTGTTCACTTCTGTATTATAGCTTGATTGAGAAAAACTATTTCTATCAGGGAGAGATAAAAAAATATTTTTGAATCAGTTTTCTACATTTCCAGTACTGGTTTAGAGAAAATATACAGATGTAAAATGAGCACATAATGAATTGTTAAATTTATCATGGTTTCATTATTTCCTGACATTGGAGGGACAGTAGTGACATAGTGGGAAGAGTACTTCAAGCATGTGAGCTTTGTTCTGGGTTTTGCCACTTGCTAGTTGTCACCCTGGCAAACTCAATTAATCTCTCCAGCCCTCTATTTTAAATACATAAAACAATGTATTATGATAATAGTGTTTTCTTCTTCCTTCCTTCTTTTTTGCTCTCTCCCTCCTCCCTTCCTTCCATGCACCCCACCTTTTTATTGGTCTTTGTCTTCCTCTTCATCTTTTAGGGTACAGTACACTGCCTTCAAAATTAGACATTGTTTGCCTCTTAATTCTGCTACGTGAAACTGCTACAGGGGCAGTTTGTCTAATCCCACTGGGCCTCAGTTTCCTCTGCTGTAACATGGTAGTAGTACGTACTTGCAGAGTGAGATAGTCTATGTAAGCAGCTAGTATGACAGGCACATACTGGGCCCTCAATACAGAATAACTGTGGGTGTCAAGGACATGTGATACAACATTTACAAAAGCCCTTTCTCCATATAAAGAGTTGTATAAACTTGGAATGTGGAAGTTTTCCAGTTACCTTATAGACAAAAACCTCAAGGTTAATTCCCTTCACTCCTCTCTATGACACCAAAACCTTCCTCCTGTGGAGCTGGCAGTGTAAATTTTAGAGTTCATTTCCTCCCCATACACAACCTTCTATAACCACAAGTCTGGCAGACCTAAATAGAACATCAATTAATTCTTACATTTATTATTTCCACAATGTTTATATATTTTTGTGTATGCACTTATATATTTATCTTAGCACTGTCGAGTTTAGGTACATAATAAGTATTGGTTGGATAAATGACTAAGTGAAGCTGAATGAAATGGGTATGCATGTGTGTGTGTGTGAATGTGTGTGTGCTCATGCATGTGTGCTGCTTGGTAACACATGTAACTATAAGACCTCATGTAATAACTCTTACTTCTGTTTTATCTTTCTGATATTTCTCTCTTGTACATTAACTTGTGGTACTCATAAATGCTAGTTATTTTTTGAAATTAAAAATTGTGCATGCTATTCTATTTTTAAATCTGAGGAAGGTAAAATCCAAGATGTTTTTTAAAAATTACTCAACAAATGCTTGAAAGCATTCTCATTGTAAAGGAATCAAGTTATTAAAAAATTAGCCCAAAAAAATGCTGAAGACCCTCTTCATACTCAATCCTTTCACCCTCACTGTGCTCCCCAGAAGTAGCTAGAATTGACAATCTAGTATACATCCTTTCAGTCTCCCTTCTCCAAAATTATACATATTAAATACAAATATATAGATTTTTCATATAAAGGAGATCATACCCTATGCATCGTTCTACTATCACCGTGTTCATCAGCATGTCTTGGTATTCTTTCTACTACCTCTGTACACACTGACCATCTTTTATTTTCAAGATTTTATTTATTTATTTATTTATTTATTTATTTATTTATTTGAGAGAGACAGAGAAAGTACACAAGCAAGCAAGTCATAAATTGTGACCAGATAAATTCAGTGATTGTGTATATATGTGCGTAAGTGATGTCGTATGTTAGCACAGGACATTGGCCCCTTTATATCAGATTAATGTTAAAAGTCTCCCTACAAAAATAAACATTTCTGAATCAGAATATGTAATTTATTATATTTATAATTAAATATAATCAGGCAGACTTTATGCTGAGCACAGGGCCCCACAAGGGCCTTGATCCCACTACCCTGAGACCTTGACCTGAGCTGAAACCAGATTCATATGTCCAACTTACTGAGCCCCCCAGGTGTCCTACTGACCATCTTTTTAAATGGTTATAGAATAATCAGAAGTGTGGTTGTCTTGTAGTTTATTTGACCACTTTTCTTGGAATAACATTTAGATTTTTCCCTACATTTTTCCTATCATAAGCCATACTGCAATACTGAAATTTACTATTGTACATATGTGCAAGCATTTCAGTAGGACCATCCTTAGGCATGGATGCTGGTCAAAGAGCATACATGCTTAGCATGTCGATACATGCCACCACATTGCTTTCCCCAAAGCTTAGCCAATTATTTATATTCTCACCAACAGTTTTAATTATTCCAGAGTAAGGCATTTCCACTCTAAAGAAGAAGATAGTTAATTATCTCCTCATCATAAATTGTGACCAGATAAATTCAGTGATTGTGTATATATGTGCGTAAGTGATGTCGTATGTTAGCACAGGACATTGGCCCCTTTATATCAGACTAATGTTAAAAGTCTCCCTACAAAAATAAACATTTCTGAATCAGTGGTTACATCTAGTAGGACCACAAATTCACAGAGACAGAAGAAATGGACATGGACAAACACTTACTATTCATCAAGATAGGAATATCAGCACCTCATTCTTAAACAAAATTTTAAAGGAATATACTCTAAAAGTATTGCATGATTAAAATAAAGGATGGAAAGGACTTTTATATTGTTTAATCAAAATGTAAATTTAATGAGTATTATGGCTTGAATTCTATCACTGCATACAGAGGAGCAAGAGCAATTAAAACATTACATTAGCTCAACACTTATGAATTTGGACAATAAGCATGTACTAAAAAAAGACCCTAGAGGAACATGTAAGCTTAGAATTATCTTTTTATTCAACATGTGCTCTGTTATCTTGGGAACTCCAGAATCAGTGGCAAAACTCTCACAGCTAGGCTAACTACTTTAATAAGACTTGCTTTATTTAAAAATAAATCCAGAGCAGATGCCAGAACTGGACCTAGTGACAAATATTTATCTTCTCATGGTGGGTTTTTTTTCCCCTGTGGTATTGCACAGTTGGTTCCCAGTCTCCATTTTGATGGTACCACAGAGTAGCATAGTTCTTGCTAAATGCATGCAAATAGAATGTCTATTTTCTGTGGGGCTGCTCTGGCCTTTTTCTGTGCCCTCTCCCCAGATATCTAGATTTCCCTAATGGTTGTCAGTGCTTATCGCTAGAGAGCCATCTCCCTTGTCACTTCTGCCTTTCTCAGATGCTCCCCTCCTTCATTCCCACATCCCATCCTCTCCCTTAACTTGAACCAGCATTCACTGATGCCTCCTCTGTGCCCAGCTGTCCACATCGTGCCAGGCCTGGGATACAGGAAGAAAATCCAATTTTCACTCCCAGGAAAATTTCAACTTAGTGGAATTTTCTAGAGTTAATTTGATGGACTTATCTAAGATCAAGTGTTAGGAAAGATAAAGTCTAATCAATAAGTCACATCCTATATAGCATTCATAATTTAACAGGGACCTTTTGAGGCTAAATAATTAAAAAACTTTAGCCACTGGGTCAAGGTCAGTGGGTCACCCTTTTTATTTTCTCTTGTGTGGAGGGCCACTTTCAAACCAAGAAGGTGGCTCTACCTCTTTGAGATCCCCTCTAGCAACAAGAAGAGACACTTTTCTTATGTGGGCTTACATAACACAGACCTGCTACGTATATTAACATTTATTTTTTGCATTTATGGCGCCAATCTCAGTTTTACATACTTGATTTATCATCCCTCCTCACACAGAGAATTCATAGCAATACCTATGGCCTGTGTGAGTAAGGTCATGCTTATCTGAATAGGATTTATAGTGCAGTCAAGTGCTCCCTTTGCACACAGAAGAAAGAAGCTCTGACCATGAAATGCAGGACTACTGCTGGTTGCCCTGCATGTGCTCGGCCTGTTGGGATTTCTATGAACTGCAAAAGAGAGCCCAGAGCTGTCCAGGACAGTATGGAGAATGTCCTCAAATTACCTTGGGAAGACAGACCTCGGCCATGGACCATGGGCATGGAGGTGCTGACAGAAGTGTGTCAGTCTGGACACTTGAGGCAGTTGCAAACCTCAGAAAACCAAAATGATCAAACCAAACCAAACCAAAACAACCACCAGAGATATGAATTCTTTGCTCAGAATGCACACTTGAATATTCCCATATCCTGTGAGTAAAATGATAAAACAAATAGTACCTTATTCCACGTTTGTAACAATGCTACACTAGACACTTAAACATTTGTTAAGAAGGTATATCTCATGTTATCTGTTCTTTTTTTTTTTAAGATTTTATTTATTTATTTGAGAGAGAGAGAGAGAGAGCACAAGCTAGGGGAGCAGCAGGCAGAGGGAGAGGGAGAAGCAGGCTCTCCACTGAGCAGGGAGCTCAATGCTGGGCTCCATCCCAGGACTCTGGGATCATGACCTGAGTAGAAGGCAGATGCTTAACTGACTGAGCTATCCAGGTGCCCTCATGTTATCTGTTATCTGTTCTTAACACATACACACACACATAGAAGACAGTCTGAACCTTATAATTACAAGATCTCTCAGTGCAAAGTCATCTTCTGAAGCAACCTGAACAGACCTCTGCTCTGCTGGAGGTGCCTCCAGCTCATTCTCATCGGCACACCCGTCAGGAGTCCACATCACTGTGGCAGACGGTGTTAGCCAAACAATGTCTACTCTCCCCTCTTCCTTACAACCAGAATCCCAGTTTCATCTGGGGCAATTATATGTCCACTTAAACATTCCTCCAGACTCCCTTGCAGCTGGCGGGGGGTGCTCTGTGACCCAGCTCTGGCCTATGAAATATGAACAGAAGTTGCCACCCTATCCACTTTCTTCCTTCCTGGAATGTGTATGCACAATGGCCACGAAGACAAAAGCTACACACTGAGGAAGAAACAGCAGGTACACGGAGCAGCTCATGTCACTGACAGTGCTGCTGGGTGGCAGAACCTGCTCTGGATGGTTCTCTCCATGTCTTCTGTGGGAGATCAAAACATCCTCCCCTGTTTAGCCTGGATTTCTGCTACTTGCTGCAGAAAGCAGATGACCGACTGGGCCAATTTCCTGAGGCAATGCCTGCTTTTGGCATGGTGTTTCTGGGACTTCAAAAGTAATCAGAACTTTAAGTTCCAAAGTGGATGGTGCACATACCTAGCATTCCTGGGAAGCAGGAACTGTTAAAGGTTTCTGCAGACTGCTTATGGGGGTTGAGGGAAAGTGCTTACTGACCGTCTTCCGGAAGAGCAAAAATAGTAATGAGGTTGGCAGCTCCTATCTGCATAGTGCTACATAGATTACACAATATTTCACAAAACAATGCTCCTGCCATTTATCAAGTCCTTACTATGTATGAGGAACTTTGGAGAAATTAACTCTAAATTCACATGGTAACTCAACAGTGGAGGGGTTATGGTACCTGTTTTACAAATAAGGAGACAGAGTAACTTGCTCAAGATCACAGAGCTAGTAAATGAAGGGCTGGGACTCAAGTCCTCCACTGGATGCCAAAACCCATGCTCTCTTAAGAATGTTTCCCATAAGTATATTACTTTATCTTCCCTCAGAGCCAGTCCAGTAGGATATTTCCCATGTTATATAGGAGAAAATAAGTACTCAGAAACGATTAGTTACAGGCCTCAAATCTCACAACCAATCATTTTAGGTTCCAAGAGCACAACTTTTTTTACTCCACCAAAATGTAGCCCTTCAGAGATTTCTGGAAAGTTTCCCCCACCCCCCAACTAAAATGTATTAAGTGTTTACTAGGTGCTTGGTTCCTTTTACAGATGAAGAGACTGATGCTCAGAGATGAGGTGATTATTCAGAGGGATAAGTGGGTGACTGGGGATCTGAACCCAGGGGCTGGCTCCTCAGTGTGTCTCATCAGTGTCTCACCACCTCTCTGCCTCTCTGACACTATAATGCCATTCTGAGATAAGGGTCAGGTGAGGGAGGACTGCTGTCCAGGAACTGTGAGGGAGCAGGCAAGAAAGGATTTCCTGTAATTTCCTTGGAACCAAAGTCTGATTTTGAAATCTCTACTTCTGTTTGGCCCAGTGGGAAGGCTGGGGCATGTTCCTCAAGGTCAAATATATAAGGTACTAAAGACAGGGTTGTGGAATTACTATCTATGTCTTGGATGTAAAATGTCCATTTACTCTTTAAAAACAGAAAGGGAGAAGAAAACCCAACACATTGAAAAACTAGCCGTAATCATCCTTAATAACCCAGCTTGGAAATTAATGAGCTGTAGGAATTGAAAGAGTCATTTTGCTTTGGCTCAGGCAGAAAACACTGATGGAATTCTGTGCTGATGCATTGTAGAGTTTTGTAATTATTCCCCTAAATGGTCAATAGTTTTAATTCCTATATAATACGTGATTTTAATCAGCCTAGGCAACTGTTTATGCAGGGTTTTTTTTTTTTAACAGAAGCTGCAACATGAGCGATACTCATTTGATTTCTCAAAGAGAATAAAATGCTGTATGTAAGCAAACAAAAAGTTTTCTTTGGGTTATATCAACAAAATATAGATGCGGTCCTTTCATGCCATGCAATGACACTGAATTCTGATTGTGATTAGGAAAACTTCTTGGCATCAACTGGCCATTGCCATTTTATGCCACTGAGATTTTTGTCTGCATTTGGAAGACCCCAACTACCATGAAAATGGAACTCTGGCCATCATTACCTCTGCCACAGTAAGTTTAACTACATGGATTGCTTCTTTAACTGAATTTTCACTTTTCAGCCGGTTTTAAATGATGTCATACTGATATAGCCAGGGTAAAAATGAGATCATACTTTTAATAAAAATCATAGCACAATTTTAATTTGTATTAAATGTTTGATAAATGAGGCAAGTAGTTAGTTGAATGATGTGGTTTACCAGCTAACATATAACATGTATGAATCATAATTTTCAACTAATCAGAACACAGTATAAATCCCTGTGATTATGCTTGTAATGTGATCAGTCATTGATTCTGGTCCTTTTCCTACTCCCATTTTTAAAGAGAGGAGAAAATGATGCCTGTTTGGAACTGTCTTAGTTCACAGTATGGTGTGTAGGTATAATAGAAATTTGACTCTTTTTGTTTCATTTTGTGGGCTTTTGAGGAACGTTACAGACCAGCTGAAAATACTGTTTTTTTAATGTACTGTACAGTAAAGTGGCCCCATGTTTGGACTTTTTGACTCCAATTACCTCATCATAATGGTGTTTTGCTTTGCTCAGTAATAACAATAGTTATTATTTGTTGAGCAATTGTAATGTGTCAGAACATTATAAACATTTATATAAAAAAGTACTTAAACATATATAACATACATATATGTTTATATAATTATTTATGTTTATGTTTGTGCATTTGTTTACATATATAAATCTATATACAGCCATGCATAGGCAGTACAGCAAGACTCATTTATATGGGAGGCAAGTATATATATTTGAAAAACTATCAATTTTATCACAAATTTCATTTCCAATTAATTCAAATACCAGTGTGTCTCTACTTAGTAGAAAGAGTGCAAGTTTAAAAAATATATTTCATAACTTTTCTGGAAAATATTAGGTTGTTCTCACTTCTCCCACCACTTTCTGCAGATTAAACTGAATTATATTTGGACCCGGTAAAGAAAGGAGATCATTATGTCAAGCAATCCTTTGTCTTTCAGTTAGAAATCACAAAAACAGCATCTTTGATAGAGAAGGGGAAATGACAAGAACAATTTAAGTACTTCATAAAAGTGACTCCTAAATTTGAATTAATTTAGGAAAAAAATCCCCCCAAACAGCTGTTTGGTTAATGGCTAGTGAAAAACTGTGGGAGCTATGTCAGCGATCCCCAAATTGCAGCTACAGTAATTGCTTGGGAGGCTGCTTTGAAGACAGATAAAATATATTGGCCAAATTTTATGGAAAGTTACAAATGGTAGGAGTCCTCACCTGCTCCTTCTTCAAACACCATAAGGCAGTCCAGAGAATGGAGGCCCCCTTCCCATCTCTCCCTTTCTGTTACCCCATGCCCCGTGATCCCACTGCCTGGGCATTTGCTCATTTGCCATGGAACAAAAATGTACTACTACTCACAGTCAGGCACAACCAGAAGTGTGACTGCCTGACCCTTCTCCACTGTCACTTAGCCTGCTCTGACGTGGGGACTGAAGGTAGAAGAGGCTGTTTGAACTTCATGTTGATCCATTCGTGAATCACTCTCCTGTCTTAAATTCTCTTGCATTTCAGAGGTAGAAGATAGGATGGGCGTTTGGCTCTTTATGTCTCTTTCTTTAATCCACAGCAGCAAAAGCATACATATACTAGAAAAACAAATTCAAAATATAAACAATTTATATTACCAGCTATGAAATATGTATTTATGTAAACTAGAAATAAGAAATACTTCTGCCATAATTTTCACACTACAATAGTACCTGCAGGTCAGTGTACTAAGTAGGATGATTAAATTCAAGGGCCACATTCAGCTGAGTCTCTCTTGGCTCCTACTATATCTCACGGAATCATTCAAGGCTTCAGCAGATCTTGTTAGAAGATTCCCATGCAAGAAATACTCAGAATTTAATTTTAAACAATTTACAGTTGAGGATGGACTTTTTCTCTTTTAAAAAGGTATTCATGTCTTCTTGAAGGAAAGGCATGCCCCTAATATAGTTAGGTGCATTCTTTTATTGAAGTGGGCAAGACAGAGATAATGGCTTCATGAAGAATCACAAGTAGGACAGGTGTATATGTGTGTAAGATTGACATTAGTGCTGAACTCCTTTGTCTCCAACATCCATTTCTCAAAAAATGCTTTTGTAATGTCATTAAGATGAAATATAATTTATGTAAAGACTCATCCACAATGCCTGACATGAGTAGGAACCCAACAAATATCAGTTTCCTGATTTTTTTGGATCCCTCCCCCATGCCCCATCCAAGCATACACCTATGTGTACACATATATACACACACACACAACTGACTAAAAATTTAGCCCTAGCTCATTCCAGGCATGCCGGTTGTCAGTTAGCGCTTTTATAAGTCAGCTTCCCCAACCTCCAACTTTTTTTGTCTCACTCTGACTGATTTTCTGAAATTCCCTCAAGGGACTAATGGGGAGGACACCTTGTGCTTTCCTAATAGGCTATTAGGTTAAAAGTAGGGGGAAAAGGCATTATCTTCTTCTATGATACAAAATAAACAAGTAATGTTAAGTGTAGTAATTACTGTTTTCTCAAATCACAGCATGCAGCCAAATGCTTATAAAAGGCACAGGCATAAATTACATGGTTCTTTCCTCCCAGACTGACCTGCTGCAAAATCAAAACAAGGGAGGTCACCCAGTCCCACCAAACTGTAGCTACTCTTACCTCTCAGAGCTCAATTGCAGAAAAATGGGTTAGTGATAGGGTTGCCAGATTTGGCAAATAAAAATACAAAATGCCAGGTTAATGTTGAATTTCAGATAAACAACAATTTCTTAGACTAAGTATGTCCCATACAATACTTGAGACAAACTTAGACTAAATTTCTTTGTTATTTATCTGAAATTCACATTTAATGGGAATGCTAACATTAATTATTGAATATGTAAGGATTAGATTGTTAGGTTCACTCAGTGATCTTCTTAGAGCTCTGGACTGTTTCACCTAAAAACAAACAATAATTTATATGCAGATAGCTCTCACACTTAGGGTATCTAAGAATCATCTGCAGGGCTTTTCAAAACCATAGTTTTTTGGCTTCCCAACTCCAGGATTTCTGATGCAGCAGGTCTAGGGTAGAGCCTGAGAATTTGCATTTCTAGTAAGATCCCAGATGCTGCTAATGCTGCTGGTCATAATAGACATTGAGATGAGCTTTGTTTATCCAGGTCATCATGAGCCAATCTCGCACCATGAAAGAGCCTGGTTTAGCCAAAGAGGAAGATGGAAAAAAGGAAGAGGGCAATGTTTGACGTGGTTCTTGCTAAATTAGAGGAGGTGGTACTCGGTATTTTATACAGAAACAAGTTTAAATTTTCCAAAGCCATTATCCATCTAACCCCTTCTCAACAAGCCATGATTTATATTGAAGTCAGTCTAAAAGCAATAAGAAAATTATATTTATCTTACTATGATTTGGTAAGGAAGGAACATGTAAAAAAATTAATGAGTACTCTTAACACCAAATACTGCTAATGGCATCTTCTGAGGCAGGTGCAGTTTCCAGAAATTTGCAACAATAGTAGGTCAAAACAAAATTTGTACATACAAATACTTACACTATACCAAACAGGGAATATGTTCTGACCTTAATTATTTCAGGATGGAGCATTTTTTATTTCCAACCTCAAAGAAAAATGGATTTTGCCATGATCCACCCAAGCAGCTATAAGTGGGATAGGTAGCTGAGTGTGCCATGTTCAAGGATACTAGTTAGTGGAAGACACAAGCTTAGCCAATGGGGTCTACTGTTCTCTATGTTCAGAAAAGTAAGTAAGGTTCAGAGTCCACATGGTCTACAAGGGAATTCTGGGGTCTTGGCTAGTTATTAGCTGAGTGATCTTTTTTTTTTTTTTTTTAATTTTTATTTTTTATAAACAAATTTTTATCCCCAGGGGTACATGTCTGTGAATCGCCAGGTTTACACACTTCACAGCACTAACCATAGCACATACCCTCCCCAACCTATGAGGAAGTGGAAATGCAACATGGGGGACTAGGGGGGCAGAAAAAGAAGAAAAGAAACAAGATGGGATTGGGAGGGAGACAAACCATAAGTGACTCTTAGCTGAGTGATCTTAAAAAATTCTCACAACTTCTCTGAGCCCAGTAAGTTTCCCCAGTTCCAAAGCATGGATGGAAATAACATTTTTTTCCCCAATACAACATGGTTGTGAGGTTTTAAGAGATGGTATAGGGAAAGGAGCCCTGCAGAAAGCCTGAAACATTACAGATGCTTAATGAACTTTTGTTTTTATAGACCACAAAACCCAATTTTTCAGGGGCACTTGGAGTATATATATCATAGATGCTTGTGAGCATTTTTATCTCCTACACACACATCCTCATAGTTGCTGAGTCTTCTCCTCCTTAGCTGGTTCTCTGACCAAAAATACACACCTTTTTTTGCAGGCATTTGTTTTAAACAGCAGAAAATGGCAAGTTATTTCAAGCAATCTTTAATGTATAGAGAAGCTAACTTTTAAATTATATTAATCATTTTTTGTCTGTCATCTTTTGCTCTATAGATCCTGTCAGCTGCCAAATCGGGATGACTGGAGTCTAGTCTTCCTTCTCTAACTAATCAGACTTTTGCCCGAGAGCCAACTGACTAACTTCCTTGGGCCTCAGACTTCTCATCTGTGAAATGTGGGGGGGATTGTTGACCTAACATTCAGCAAAATCCTTCTTTTAAGATATGGCTTGTAAATCTGGCTTTTAAGATGTGGCTTGTAAATATCCAGTGTTAAAATGTAATTTAATGAAATAAAAACAAACTATCTAGCCAGTTAACTACTATTATGAAAAATAAATGATTTGATTATTTAAAAACTAAGCAACTTGTTTAACCATATACAGATTCAATCTGACTATATAAAGGAAAGAAAAGGGGCAGCCTTCTTGGAATACTGCAAAATTTATGACATAAAGGCTATTCCACATTCTGAATATGGGATCCTGCTGTCTTAGCCTTCTTGTAAATGCTCTACAACTATGCCAATGGCACCTGGGAAAGTCAGCATTCCCAGATACAGATCTTAAATTTTGAATTTTATTCTTACCAAACATGTGTGGGGGGGTTGGTATTAGAAAACTAAAATATGAGAAAATTTAGAAAATAGAGAAAAATATAAGAGGAACATAATCATTAATAATCCCTCTCTCTAGAGATAATCATTGTTAAAACTGACGTTAAATTCTAATCCCTCTTCTCAATTTTTTTCTGTTAGCATAGTTTTGCTTTATTTTTGGTGGTATAGTCTACGCATCACAGTACATATAATAGCTTAAATGAAAATTAAAATCACTGGATCTGCCTTTGTAAAACCTTACTATAGCCAGCTATTTAGGACCTGTGTCAACCAAAGGCAGCCATTCCCTCCCCAACCACAAATGAAAAGCCTTCTATAAGGGAATCTTCAGTTGATGAATTTAAGACCTTATAGAAAAATATAGGGCTGGAGGATGGAGATTAAAGGCATTATTAATATTGACGACAATAAGCCCTACCCAGTATGACCTCAGGATCCTATCAATGGATGCTATATATTGTAAATTAATGCTAGTGGGTTCAGTACAACCAGTTTGATTTACCATCTCTTGAATGCCTTGAAAAATCTTGGATTCTCCTTGGAGTCTCATTAAAAAGACTGTAAAGTCATTCTGAATTGTCACAAATGGGCTGCCCACTGAGAGGCATAGTTGTTCTCTGACTGGCCCTTCAACCCAAGATGCTTTGAGTTTTTCCAGCTCTAAGCTGTTAACTTCTAGAGGCTTCTATGTCCTATCCCAGGCCCCAAATGGAAGCATTGAGGCGCAGCCCCTCAGTCTCTGGCTTATACAGCTCAGCATCTGTCTTCCTGCAGACACAGAAGTGTAGATCCCCGCACTTCTGTAAAGAAGTAAACAAGTAGTTTACTTGTTCACAGCTCCCTTTATTTCTCCTAAAACTTCACTATAAAAGTTTCAACTCCTGCCATAACTTTTACCTTACTTCCTGTTTCTGTTCCCAGAGCTCTCAAATTCTGGGGTGCCTAGGTGGCATAGTTGGTTAGGTGTCTGACTCCTCATTTCAACTTAGGTCATGATCTTAGGGTCATGGGATCAAGCCCCCTATTGGGCTCTGTGCTCAGCATGGAGTCTGCTTGAGATTCTCTCTCCCTCTCCTTTTGCTTCTCCTGCTCATCGTCTCTCTCTCTCAAATAAATAAATAAATAAATCTTTTAAAAAATTTCTTCTTTTCCTAATTACCTCCAACTGGAGTGACTCCAAGATAATGGAACAACATTTTTGAAGTTGCCAAAAAGAGATGCAGAAGTGAGACCACATTTATGAAAAATTTAAGAATAAGAAACTTAAAGGTGGATAGTGGGTTTGATGGTTAAGTTCTATATTTGTCAGCCCAAAGCTTTTAAAAGAAAGTAAAACCAGGGCACCTGAGTGGCTCAGTCTATCAAGGGTCTGACTCATGGTCTTAGCTCAGGTCATGATCTCAGGGTCCTGGGATTGAGCCCACTTTCAGGCTTCATGCTGAGTGAGGAGTCTGCTTGAGGATTTCTCTCCCTCTTCCTCTTCCTTTGTCCCTCCCCCCAAAATGAAGAAATAAATCTTAAAAAAAAAAAAGAAAATAAAGTTAAGCCAGTAAGGAAATAAGCCCATATCAATGCTTATTTTTATTGAGATGCAACTTAAATACTATAGAATTCTCTCTTTTAACGTATACAAGTCAGCAGTGTTTAATATAGTCACAGCATTGTGCAATCATTACTAATTCCAGAATATTTTCTTCACTTCCTCCACAAAATCCTGTACCCATTACCAATCATGCCCCATTCCTCTCTTTCCCCAGCTCCTAATAACCATTAATCCATTTACTAACTGCATGGATTTATGAATTGTGGATATTTCTATAAATGGAATCATACAATATGCAGCCTTCTGCATCTGATTTCTTTCACTTAGCGTAATGCTTTCAAGTTTTACCCATGTTATAGCAGTACTTCGTTTTTTGTTTTATGGCTGAATAATTTCATTGTATTGTACACCATATTTTGTTTATCCATTTATCAGTTGGTGAGCATTTGGGTTGTTTCTGCATTTATAAAATGCTGCCATGAACAGTGTACAAGATTTTGTATGGGAGTATGTTTTCTATTCTGTTAGGTATATACTTAGGGATGAAATTGTTGGGTCATATGGTAGCTCTATGTTTAACTTTTCAAGGAACTGTCAAATTGTTTTCCAAAGAAGCTGTATCATTTTATATCCCATCAGCAATGTGTGAGGATTTCAATTTTTCTGCATCCTTATCAACACTTGGTATTGTCCATCCTTTTTACTGTAGCCATCCTAGTGGGTATGAAATGGTATCTCGTTGTGGTCAAAGCTTAATCTTAAAAGTAATAGTCAAATCATATGATAGTTGTCTTTCTCTGATTGACTTATTTCACTAAGCATGATAC
>PISX010000280.1:259357-320538 GCA_004024625.1 Mellivora capensis
AAAAGAAACAAGATGGGATTGGGAGGGAGACAAACCATAAGTGACTCTTAATCTCACAAAACAAACTGAGGGTTGCTGGGGGGAGGGGGTCGGGAAAGGTGGGTGGGGTAATGGACATTGGGGAGGGTATGTGCTATGGTTAGTGCTGTGAAGTGTGTAAACCTGGCGATTCACAGACATGTACCCCAGGGGATAAAAATTTGTTTATAAAAAATAAAAATTTAAAAAAAAATAATTTCCTAGAAAATTAAAAAAAAAAAGTAATAGTCAAAAGACAACCTAGGATGGGTATAGGACACATTCAATCTGATAATCTGTACCGGAGGTCTCTGATTAGTGTACTCTGGGAGCTAGATTTGGCCAGTGGATGGGTTTTGTTTGATCATTAGCTGGGGCCTAAATTCTCCACTTCTTCACATGCCTTAGAGCTTTCCCCACCTTAACTAACATGTGTCTAGATTCACCCCTTCATGTTACTTGCCAGCTCACAATTGTGGGCAGGATTTTGAGACCTCATCTATACTACTTCCTGTATTTGGATGTCTTTATTCCATTACTGTTAAAACACTGTATCTGGATATAGCTTAGAAAATTTTTGAAATACTGAGGTTTGGAGATTAAGCTCTCTGAAATGGAAAATTTAAGTTAACCTACATTCGTAATTTAGGATATACTATAGAATCAGAACCTTAAAATTGTTTCTCCAATTGTAACATGATTTGGCATATTATTTTGGGGATTGTAAAAGCCAACTGTCCAAAGACCACTGGACACATACCTTGCAGTCACAGTCCACTTTACCTAATTGTGTTGCTTTCAGAAATCTTGAGGTTTGCTAAAAGACTCATGGTCTGATAGATTCTATAAAATGGTCCAAAACAAGTCAAAGCTGAAATTACATTTATAAAACCAAATCACTGAGGCATTAGGGATCCTTTAAAACTGGGTTTTTGGTTTTGTATCCATAACAACAGGACTCTAGGACATCAAATAGATAGTGAGGACTAAAGATTACAAAAAAAAAAATGCTTCAAGGAAGATCAATACACTTACTAAGAGATAAGAAATAGCCTGTTTCAGAGTGAATCTGCGTCCATCAGAAACAAGACACTTTTTATTTAAACACATTTTTGACATGTATTTTGAAATAAGAGGCTATCCGTACTGAAGACTGAAAGAAAATCGGGGTGGAAAAAAAGGAGGGAATCAAATTATTCACAAAGAAGATAATCTTTTCAAAATATGTTTTTATAATCTACTTAGCCCTTGAAATATTAGCCATACTAGTTTCTTCTTGTCAATATCTATTTGAAATTCAGTCTGTGGATATATCAAAAATAAAATGTCTACAAATCCAGATGCTCTGTCCATTCAGTTTTTAGATTTAGATTTCTTAATGAACTTTTAGATTTTAGACTTTTTTTTGGTTTTTATCTTCATATTTAGAATTTTGTAGTCACATTTCATATAGTGTAGATCTCAGGGCATTAGAAACCTCTTTTTCTCAAATAGGTTTTTAGCAGCAGATACACTGCAACAATTGTGTAGGTTGTAACAAAATCTGCTATTAAGAATTAATAGGATTTCCCAAAGGACATTTTTCCTGTCAAACCTAATCCTCATGATCAACAACTATAGCTCCAAGTAATTCTTTATGATTTCTTTTATTCACATTTTTTCTAAGCTTATTCTTACATACCCTCCAGGGTAAGTTTTATTACAAGAATTGCTGGCTTTTCTGCCAAAAAGAAACATGCTTTATATTTAGATGACAAAGTAAGAGAGTCAATGTTGTTTTTGTTCCTACTGCTATTTTTTAAAATATGGGCAATTTTTATAATTCTGATTTTTTCCCCAATTGCCACCTAAAGCACTAAAGCATTAACAGCAAATTGTTTCATATTTTTCAATAACTGGCAATAAATTACACAATTTTTGTCAATAATGTTCTGGTGGACTTTAATAAGTAATTTAGCCTATAGCTATATGTACAACTAATATAACTGTTCCAAATGGACCTGGGGCAATATGTCTTTTATTGAGTTGAGAAAACAGAACCATATTCTGTTTCCAGTTTTTTTCCCATTTTTTCCATTTTTCTATATGATACAAAATAATGACCATGTACTGGGACTCATAATTCAAATTTCTTGCTACCTAAGTATAGATAGTTAAGCCCAGGCAAATCAGACAGGACCAAACATTTGATTCAAGTGCATCAAAACCCACTATGTAATTCCACAGAATATACTTGGTTCTTCCATGGAGTCTAACTGACTTCAAGGTATGACCAATCAAGAAACAGGATAGCCATTCTGTTCCCTCACACTCCATATGCTCATGCAGAGCACATGCTGGCTTTCCAGCTGGTCAGTTTCTCTCAACCTTGTAGCCCAAGGACAATTTCCTTTGGCTTTGTTTGATGGTTGTGATTCCTTCATACTCTCTCATACCTTCCACCCCTTCTCATAAAGCCCTTAAATACTTTCTACCAAAACATTTATAAAAAGCATGTTTCATTAAGAATATTACAGAAAGATTGGAAAGGAAAAGTCATGGGTAGTATTATCACAAAGACAGCCCAACACAATTACATCCACTTGTGTGTTTCAGGGAGTATGGCACACTGAAGCAATACAGGATAACAGCTAACAGACTATCTGAGTTTAAATACTGGCAATTGCACTTCGTAGTTGTGTGACTTTGGGAAAGTTACTTAACTTCTCTGTAGCACAAATTCCTAACTGACAAAATGAAAGTCATGGACTCATAAGGATTCAATGAGAAAATGCACAAAAAGATTTTAGAACAGTGCCTATGAGCTGTATAAGCATTTGCTGTGATCCCTACAGCAGTATTTGCTGTCTTTTTTCTCTAGTAGATAATACGCATACACGGTTGTGTTATGCTTGTTTCATTTAAGATCATAACAATTACTTCCCATGCTGTTTTATAGTTTGCATAATTAAAATAGTAATGACTGCATACTATTCTATCTAATACAAGGGTTAACATTTAAATTTATTTCCCTTTCTCATTATTATAAATAATGCTATAATAAATATTTTTATGTAAATATTGTCTTCCTTTACTTAAAATGTTAATAAAGGCAAAAATGGCTAGGAGAGGGAATGTTTCTATATTTCTGAAGTGTCTTTTGGAATGGGATGTACAAATTTTTACCATTAAGGGCAAGAAAATACCTCATGAAATTACTGTATACATAACAAAATAGGATGCTATGATCAAAATAATATGCATTTTTATATTTACCATATTAAAATATTTCCATAAATTTATTTTGATGGTTATATTTAATTTGGCCAATGTGATTAAGTATTTTGTCCAATTATCTCCTGCACAGTTTAATACTTTCTTATTCATTACCTTGTACTGTAGGACAGCAAACATATGACCCTTTTTCTTACTTTCTGGGAATGAATACCTTCTTCTACTTACTAATTTTCTTTTTAATATTTTACTTATATGAGAATGTATGTTCTAGACAGTTGGTTCTATTTTTGTCATTTATAATATTTCTAAATTTAGAGCCTTGGCAAATGATTTTATTTTTTAAGATTTCATATTGATTATGCAAAAATCCATATAAAACTCATTTTACATTATATGAGGTATAAATCTAAATTGAAAAGTATTCACCAGTTCGTAGTCTACAATAATTTACTGAAACTCTTGTTTGTCTCCATTAGTTTGGTGAGAACTTTTTAACATGTATTTAATTATCATGTAGAATGAAGTTGTGTTCATATCTTCTCTACTAGTGATCTATCCTTCTGTAAATGAACCATTGCTTTAATTCTTTTGTTTTTCAATACGTTTTGCTATCTTATAGGACTGAGAGCAAACAACTCCTTTTCGGAAGGGACTTCTTAAGATTCATCTCTTTTTCTTTAAAGCATGTGTTTGTGTTTTGTTTTATTATTTATTTAGGTACAACTCACATACAGTGAAGTTCACCCTGTCTAGGTATATATCTATTAGTACTACACAGTTGGACAAACTTAAATAGTACTATAACCACCAGCAGTCCGGAAAATTCTCTTGTGCCCTTTTGTGACTAGTTTCCTCTCCCTCCCTCAGGCAACCACTGGTTTGACATCTGAAACATACTCCAACAGGACAGAATTATTGAAACTAGTTCACTATGATAGAACTAAGAATTAAATTTAAAAAGTGACTTAGATTCTGACAAATAAACCAAATTTAGCAAAATCAACTAGTAAAACAGGCCATGAAACTACATACTTTATAATAAGCAGTCATACTTGGAAACACTGAGAACACAGTAATGGCAAGCTTTTTGCATAAATATGACAACAAGACTTAACTGATGACTAAAAAAGTGAGTTATTCCGAACAGTGTGAGGAGAAATGAGAAGAGAGAACTGCATAAAGTGGATTAAATTATTACCAGCTCACAAGTTCTCTATGGAAGAGACTTAAAATGATCAGTTTGGCTCAACATTCCACAATAACTCATCAACATGTCAGATAATTCTGCTAGAAAGTCAACTGATTAAATTGTGTACTCAGGTATTTTAATAAAAAAGTTTGGTTAGTGTAACTGGCAAGACTTCCTATAACAAAACCAGTTTGATCATTTTTTCCTTTCCATATTTTTTTCTATTGTTAAGAGTTCACCTTATACAGAAGCACACATAACTACTTCTAATTGTGTATTCCCATTTTTAAAAATGTTAGTTTCAAACATTAATTTCAAAAGGGCAGCTGTTTTATTTATTATGAATGTTAATATTGAGGCTAGTTCTTCTTTAAAAGAAGTCTTTTAAAATGAAAATGTGGAGATTTTATGTGTCATTTCTGTCTTTAAATACCAAAGTTTTAAATGTGCATATATTGCTTAATTCCTTTCCCACTTCTAAGAATTTTTCTTAAAGGGATCATCATATAAGTAGGCCAAAAATGAATGTAAAAGGATGGTAACTGTTGTATTGTGGTACTTTTTAAGAGAAAAACTGGAAACAACTAAAATGTCCATAAAAGTTTATTAATTTTTTTAAATATTTATACAATCAAATGTGATAAGCTTATTTAAATATAATAAAGTTGCTTTTTACATGGAAAGATATTTATGGCATATTAAAAATTTTCAATGTAAAGTATAATCTTATTTAGATCATATTAGATAAGTGTCTGTGTGTGTGTGTGTGTGTGTGTGTGCATATGCATGCACATAATGAGAGAGGCAAACAGAAAGACAAAGAGATACAGAAAACTTTTGAAGGACCTTAGCCAAAATATTAACAGAGGGTTCTATGTTAACTAAAAAGTGAGACTTTGGGTGATTTTCATTTGTCTTATTTTATTTTGTTTACTTACTATTTAAAGTTATTTTTCAGTTGAAATAAATAAAATAAAACAGGTAGAAGGAGACCCAGAAAAAATGGTTGAAAATGATTTTAAAACCTGGAGGAAATATTAACATGATAATTAATCAAGGAGAGAAAATTAAGGAGGATGTGCTCAGGGCCATGGCTGGGTAGATAACTGCTATTTTATTTGCAGCTGTAATGTTCATTACCTCTACTTTTATCTACCAACTAACAAAACCCTAGTCCTCTCTCAAACTCTAATTCAAATCCTTCCCCTCCCTTGATCTCTTTTCTGAAATGAAGACAAAAATAATGTTTCATTCCAAATCCAGTAACCTCCCTGAATCACCTCCATAAGAGTATTTTCATCTGTCACTTAAGTAATACATCATTAAAACAGCTTCTAATTTGGGAGGGCTCTCTTTTTGCTAGGTACTTTTTCAGGGATTTATAGAGTTTTAATTATTATTATGATCCTATGAGGCTGATTTTCTTACCTCACTTTTATGGATTAGGAAACTAAGTCTCAGAAAATCTTGTTGGAGATCACAGTGTCAGAGTTGGAATCCAAACTCATTAAGATTTCAAATCTCATGTTGGCTCATGAGGGCTCAAATCTCATGATGGCTGCAAAACATCGTATTTGCATGTATGTTCTGTTTTCCCCACTTAGATTATAATCTTGAAGGTCTCTATGTTGTTCATAGTCCCTAGCCAAGTAACATTCAAAATTTTTTTTTTTACTTATTATGGTAAAATTGTTTTTGAGAGGAAAACACTTATTTTCTAAAAAATAAATTATTTAGCACAATGCATAATATGGAAATGCATGAGGGAAAATAATTACCTCAATTTGTTAGTGTCATACTTAAACTTTTGTTAAAGTTAATTATTTATTTTATTTAAGTCAGTAATGCCTGCTCATTGGTCTATTTAAATAACTTGAGCTTTTCATAAATGAATTTTCTTCATCTTCTATTTCACAATGGGGACTTGAGCCAAGCCCAACTTTATGCCAACATCTACCATCAGATCTTGCTAAGCCTATAGTGATTACCCTTTACAGCATTAAACATAAAACAAAGATGCCTTAGGAGTAGCCTGATAATTTTATTTCTCCTGTGGCATTGGATTACTTTTAATCATTTATAATAACATAAAATCTTATTTCAGGGTACAGAAATGTTTATTATAACTCAAAGGAAATATTGACCTTGGGTGGGCCTTAGCCAGTATTTATTCTCTTATTCTCCCTGGTAAATAAATTTCAGTATTCACTTGGGTAGAAATCAAGATCTATTTACTGTAAGTCTAGGACATCTCACTTAATACTATATCATGTGGTCATACAGTATCCATTGACCAAAACTGTTAAAATGCTTTTTACCTCCAAAATCCCAACTATGGTTCCAAAATTAATTCTCTCTTTCATACACACACACACACACACACACACTCTCTCTCTCTCTCACACACATCAAGCTGGTTGTTAAGAGATAGGACAGTAAAATGTACATTTAAGTATTTCTTTATTACACATTTTTTTTTTTTTTGTCCATACTTCAGTTTGATCTCTGGCCAGAAAAACAGGAATGCTTCTTTCCGGAGCAGGAGCACAATACTCAGCTTCCTGAGAGTGAGCAAAACTTTACATTGAGGAGAATCATCGTCTTGACAATACTCCTCTCCTTGTTTTTGGAGGAAGGAGGGTAGAATCCCTGGACTGAGTCCTCTAGTTCCTGGGAGGGATGGGGAGGGAGGCTGCCTTCACGCAGGGAGAGAGGCTGTAGTATCTTGCTTTAGGAAGCATTCTTTCTTTCTTTTTTTTTTAAAAAGATTTTATTTATTTATTTGACAGATAGAGATCACAAGTAGGCAGAGAGGCAGGCAGAGAGAGAGGGAAGCAGGCTCCCCGCTGAGCAGAGAGCCCAAGCAGAGAATCCGATGCGGGACTTGATCCCAGAACCCTGGGATCATGACCTGAGCTGAAGGCAGAGGCTTTAACCCACTGAGTCACCCGGGCACTCTAGGAAGCATTCTTTCTGACACGAGTAAGAGATCCAGACTCTTACATCATTCGTAGAAAACTATACTTCCAACAAACATCCTGCAGTTCTTATACCACAGTTTCCATATGTATATTCTAGTATTAAATGCTTACGGGAAAAATGTAACACCATGGAGAAGTTTAGCTGTGCCCTATTCTCATGGACGAGCATGCAGCAAAGCAAACAGATGAGGTTGGATAAATGAAAATCAATACACTCGAAAGACTTCTTTCATTCAATTGATTCAAGCTCAATGGGTAATAGCACAGCAGAATATGAAATAGTGTTAACGTAGCCCTGCCATAAATTCCATTTAGAGGAAATACAGTAACTAAAGTGGATAAAAGCGTGAGGGGATTTAATGAACCATAATGAACTCTTTACCATGGACTTTTATAAATGTCTTTAATATGGTTTTATCACCATACCACGTGAACTTTCATTGAGGCAAGATAACCCTTTACGGCATGTATATTATTTTTCAAAATCTAAGAGGTCAGAATGACAAAACATTATTCTTGTCTTCAGAGTTAAGAAACATGGAATGTAGTGTTGGAAGAATCTTATTTATAGAGAAGAAATGCAAGTCACCAGGGGCATCATTTTTTGCTCAGGATCACAAAGCAACTTGGCGGTCAGGCATTCACCAGAACTCGGGCAATTCACAGCCCAGTTTGCTTTTCCTCTACAAGTCAGTTTGGAGATGATGGAATGACATGAGTGCAGACAGTTCGCAACGCCTAGGAGGGTTGTGAAAGGGAAACAAAGCCGCAAGAGTCCAGACAGCTGGTTCCCAGATCAGATTCTCCCACTAGAGCTAAAACTTCTTGAAATTCTGATACAGGAAAAGGAAAGGACCTATATATTTTTTTCAACTAGGAAGCCCATTTCTGGTAATACAGACTTGCAAAACAGTCTCACATGTATACAGACATAAATTTAGATGACGATGCTCATTTCGGCATTGTTTACAGTAGTAAAATTTATAAACAACATAAGTGACCATCCACGTTAAATGATAGCACATCCATACAATAAATTACAATAAAGATGTTGGCAATGCACTTTTAGGTATGAGCAGCCAGGTATATTAATAAAGTAAGACACAGAATGATACTATTTATATAAGAAATAATGACTTTAATATGTATTTCTGATATATCTCTCTATTCTGATCTTCCCACCACATCATTTCTGGATATGGAGCCATGGGAAAGTTCTGGAGAGCAGAATAATTGGGTGTGACCTTATAAGACTGGGAAAACATATTTTAGTGGCTGTACTCTTTTGGTAAAAATGACACTTCATTATTGTGTAACATAATGCCTATGAATATGGTCTTTAGAAGTAGAAAGCCTGAAATTTGAATTCTATCTCTGTTTCCTACTAGTGGTTTGACCCTGGGAACAAATCTTCAATTCCTAGCCCTCTTCCCTAGCCTTCAATTCCTAGTTTACTCCTCTACGAGGATGATGATAACCATCCTTAAAGTTTGGTTGTAAAGACCAAATAAATTATTATTATTATTTTTTATTATCATTATCAGCATCATTTTGAGAGAAAAAGAGAGCCCGTGCAAGTGTGTGTGTGTGGGGGGGTGGGGATAGGCAGAGAGAGAGAGAGAGAGAGAGAGAATCTTAAGCAGGCTCCACACACTGAGATCGTGACCTGAGCCAAAATCAAGAGTCAGAGTCTTTAAACAACTGAGCCACCCAGGCACCCCAGGAACAAATTATTAAATGCAAAACAACAAACACAGTAGTATCTGGCAAATAGGCCTCAACAAATGGTCACTTCTATAGTTGTGGTTATGTTTATAAAAATTCAAATTAAATAAAAAAGTACCAAGAACAAAGTAAAAATCAACTAAATTCAACCAACTAGAGTTTACCTCTGTTATTTGATTATGTGTTTCCAAAAAGCTCCACAAATATACATGCTTTAAAAAAAAGTATTTATAAAGTATTATATAACCTACTCTTTTTTTTTTTTAAGATTCTATTTATTTATTTGAGAGAGAGAGAGAGCACGAGAGGGGAGAAGGTCAGAGGGAGAAGCAGACTTCCCGTGAAGCTGGCAGCCCAATGTGGGACTCGATCCCGGGACTCCAGGATCATGACCTGAGCCGAAGGTAGTCGTTCAACCAACCGAGCCACTCAGGCGCCCTAACCTACTCTTTTGATTGACCACATTCTGTAGACTTTCCCTGTGTCTATATAATAAGCAGTGTCTATATCATTTTAACATTTGTAACTGTAGTTCATTGGATACCTGCATTTCCATAATTTATTTAATCAATCTCTTATTGGTAGGCATTTATGTTGGCTTTAAGTTTCCCTATTATAGACTTTATTACAATGAACATTCTTGTGCAAACATTTTCTTATATGTATGCTAGTGTCTGAAGGAGGGGAATTTTAATTAATGGGAATTAATTAAATTAATGACAGTATTCCTGTCCTGTCACAGTGAACGATATGAACTAGAGTTGAGGGGAAGAAAAGTTCCCAAGGGAACAATGAAAAGTTTAGTTTCAGTCCAAAGGTTGGCCTCTCTTTCATAGGCCATGGGAAGTCACTGAAGCTTTGTTGAACAATGCACTAGCATGATCAGAACTAGGTTTTAGGGCAGTTAAACTGGATGCTGTGGGGAAGTTGGGTGCAAGGAGGTAGAGAGGAAAAGAAGTGACAGCCATTAGGAGGCTACTGCCACAGAACAAAGGTGAGTTAATAAGGGCTCAGCAAGGGTGATGGTGGTAGAAATGGAGAGGGACAGGTACCAGAGACCCTGCAGATGCACAAGTGACAGGAGGGCTTTCTTTGCAACATACTGGGGTCTTCCACAGCAGGGAGGGTGCTGAGGCAGGCTGGGGTAAGCTTCTAAGTGCAGTTTCTGTGTCTGCTTCAGCACAGGGGCCCAGGGAGAGACCTAGTAGGCTGTTCCCCAGACTGTGGTACCTCTGATGGTAAAATCTCAGATGGTTTTCTTGTTGTTCTTTATGTTTATCTGAAATTGAAAATAGTTATATATGCTTATTCTATAAAAATCTGAACAACAGGGATATACATAAAGTGAAAAATAAAGAGATTCCCCTCACCCCCATTTCTTACCAGACATTTTTAAGATCATAACTGTTAAGAGGTTGGAACTTCTGGGCACTTTTCCTATATATGTTCACATATGTGAAAATACACATATATTGTTTTTATAAATATGAGTCATTCTAAATATCCAGTGCTTGCCACTTTGTTTTTTCCAATCTCTTCTTTTCAGTGTTCCAATGTGTTCCATGGTGTGGGCCTGGGTGACTGGGAGGATAGCAGCATTCTCGACAGACGTAAGGCAGACAAAAGAGGTAATACTGGAGGGAAGGAGCAGTTAGTGGTAGATATTATACGTTGGAAGCCCAAACTGCTATAATGGCAGTTCAAAATGAAGGTATGAAGTTAGAAAAAGAGATACAGATAGTTTTAGGAGATAGATATACAGAGAGATAGTTGAAGGCAAAGAAAGAATTCAAGCTGTGAAGGGAAGCCTGATAACCAAGACTCAAGTAGTATTTGTGGAGCCTCATAATGTGCTCAGCAGTGTGCTGACGTTTGACCCCAGGGAACAATGCCTCCTAGTCAGAAGGCTTGACCTGGAACTTTCTGCTGTTCCCAAATGCTATATATACCTCAAGTTCCATGAACTTCTTGAAACAGGTCAAGTTGCAAATTGTCCATGGAATTTGTATTATTTATACAGAGTCCCTTTATGCTCCATAGAATAATGTCCTAAGTCTTACTTTTTCAACAAGTATTTCAGAGGAATACAAATGTTCTCTCTAGTACAAAATTCTGTGCATAAAATGTCCTTCCCAATTAGCTTCAATCAACCTTTCCAATCTTATCTCCAGCCACTTTGACCCATAAGCTTTGCCCATATTTCTCCAAACATATAGTGACCAACCATTCCAGTTTGTCCAGGACTAAGGGTATCCTGGGATATGAGATTTCTATTTAAAATAAGATACAGTCCCAGGACAAACTACCTATTTCCCTAGGATGAAAGGGGTTCTCAGGATGTGTGACTTTCAGGGCTAAAAGCTGGAAGTCCCCGGCAAACTGGGACAAGTTGATCACCCTACCAAATACAAGAGGCCCTTTTGTGCCTTCTATGCCCTGTCATGCTATTTTCTTTGTCTGGATTGTCCTTTGAGTCCTTCTTTGTCAAATTAATCTCTATTACTTTTCCAAGACTCATCCCAATTGCCCATGGGGTTACTTTTGCTCAGCTTCCCAAGGTAGACTTATTTGATTCCTTTCTTTGTATCTTTGTTGGTGAACACCATAGTTGTGTGCCTCACCAACATGATTTGATGTTGATTTCCTTTGAGGACTTCACCTTCTGTGGTTTGGGTGGATGTGACCCCACCCATCTTCAAGGGTAGGTTCTGATTGGCTTAAGCCAATCCATGGATCACATTCCTCAAGCATGGCAACTATTCAGACAAAAGCATAGGAAAGAGTGAGAATCCTAAAATTTGTGGCGAGCTACCAAACATTTCCTTTGGTGGCACCTGGATGATATAGTTAGAAGCTATGAAGTCTAGAATAGCTGATGGTATTTTTGTAGCTCCAAGGGTGGTGTCAGGAGTTAATGGAAGCCACCACGAAGCTTCAGATGGTATCTTTTATTAGTTTGCTAGGTTTGCCATAGCAAAGTACCACAGCCTGGGTGGTTTAAGCAACAGAAATTTACTTTATTACAATCTGGAGGCTAGAAGTATGAGGTCAAGATGTCAGTAGGGTTGTTTCTTCTGGAGCCTCTCTCTTTGGTTTGTGGCTGGATCCTCATCCAGTCCACCCTCTGTGTCTTCACATGGTTTTCCTTCTATATATATCTATGTCTTAATCTCTTTTTATAAGATACCAGTGAGACTGGATTAGGACTCACCCATATGACCTCATTTTAACTTAATCTCCTCATTAAAGCCCCTATCTTCAAGCACAGTCACATTGTAGGTCCTAACAAAAATGTTAGGCCATCAACATGTGAATTTTGAAACACAACTCAGCCCATAACATACTCATATTATAGGAGGCAGAGCAGAAAGATAAAGAAAAACCAGGACCTTTGTCTTACTTTTGAATGGTCTTGGATCAGAAATACCTGTTTTAGTTATGAAGTTAATAAATTAACTTTGCTGTTTGAGATACCTTGAGTTTTAGTTTTACTTTGTGTCACTTGCGTTGAAATATTACTATTTAATACAGCCTCATTACATTTTTTGGGTTATATAGCACTTTTCACATAAAACTATAATACTTTGTTCGGACGTCAACCTACTGCACTTGGTTGTTCTTCATGCAAGGACTCTGTTATTCATATCTCTTATCTCCTGGCCCTTAGACAGACTCTGTGATGTTTGTCAAATGAATAAACACTGATTATCATTGTGATCAAGAAGCCTGGAAGAGTAAGACTAAGAAGCGCTCCTCTCCACTTTCATTTTATTAACTTTTTGATTAAGATTTTCTGGGTCATAACCTTAAAATGGCTATAATTAAATCACTGAACTTTGATGCCAGAATTATAAAACCACCACTGGGTTCTGGAGACAAAGTACCTGGGATAGCAGCAATCAGGAGCATGGGAACTTTTAAAGTGGTAGGATAATGGGCAGGAAGAGCAAACATGATTGAGTACTATGTTTATAGAAATAGCAAATGTACCTTCCCTATATTTTGCATAATAAAAAAAGGAGAGATGGGGTGCCTGGGTGGCTCAGTGGGTTGAAGCCTCTGCCTTCTGTTCAGGTCATGATCTCAGGGTCCTGGGACCAAGCCCCGCATTGGGCTCTCTGCTCAGCAGGATGCCTGCTTCCTCCTCTCTCTCTGCCTGCCTCTCTGCCTACTTGTGATCTCTGTCAAATAAATAAATAAAATCTTAAAAAAATAAAAAATAAAAAAAGGAGGGAAAAGAAACTTACACTTATCTTTTTGAATTGTCAAATATGTATGTAATTTCAGATGCCAAAGTTTAGAACAATGGTGAATAATATGCTCACAGAAATAGCATAAAGGTATTCAATAAAAATGCAGAAGTACACATGAAGATGTATGTTAAAGTGCATTTTTAAAAAAGGCCTTTTTTTTTTTTTAATCAGAACACAATCTCAGGGAACTGCTGCACTTTCCAGGGAAAATGTAGTTCCCCCATGATTATGTTTTTTTCATTCCAAAGCCAGATAAAAAATAGTTTTACTCTTCTCTTTTCCACCTCCCTAGCTCATATGGAATAGAGATTAATTCCCGAATGGCATTTCACCATCATTTATTGTGTTAAAATGTCATGAACTGTTCTTCTTCAGTGTACAAGTTCTCTGAGCAATTACCTTCATGTGGTTTTCCACTGAAGTAAGTTCAGCTTTAATCCACGAAACTCTTTTACTACCTCTTACAAGGAGCTATTTCAACATCCCAAACCATTAACTTAAAAAAAAAAAAAGTCAGCTCATCTGTTACGAGGTTGAACTAAACGTATGACTTTTTAAAATCACGGCCACTCTTTAAAATCATGGCCACTCTTGTGCCATGAAAACCTTCTGATATCCAGCGTGCCTCATGAGATTGCTCTTCTGGGCTATAGTCCTTTTGGCTACACGTAGGAGTGTACTTGGGGGCCAGAGGGAGGCCTGGGGAAAAGGTGGACCTTTTTTCAGGAGAGAGATGCATGTGGGGCAGATCTGGCCATCTGTTCCTGAGAAAGAACCACCACTAGTGAAGAAAGGAGAGGTGTCACTGGATCAATGCCACAGAATCATACAGATGGATACAGTTGCATAAAAATAACTCATGATGATTTCATACTATTTTTTCTTTTAAGTTCTGGATGATTTCCTCAGAATTATGCATCACTTTGAAAATATATACATGACAAAGTGCTTTAAATTCCCTACATTGAAGACATCTTCAAAAGTTTTATTAATTGCTAAGCCAATTTTCAGGTTTAATATATTTTTGCTAGCATTCTTTAAAAATATTTTTCCTTTGATATTTCATATTTTTAATGATAAAATTTTGCTGAATCAACATTTGATTCTATATTTTAAATCAGATATTAATAAAAGTTAACAGTTTCTTTACAGCCTCTTCCCTTCCCTTTATCAAAGGATCTCCCATTAAGATCTTCTTTTCCTTATTCAATCAACTTATACTTGCTCACTAGAAAAATTCTCCCAAAGCACAGCACCAATTTTGCAAGTTTCTTATCTCCAAAATGATATACATATTTTAAAAAAATGTAAATAACACAAACATAATAGAAAACAACAATTACTAAAAATGTGAAAGGCAGATATTCACCATATTTCTACACCAGGATATCACTTCAAACATTTAACATGCATCATTAGCACAATTCACAAATACATTCTAATTTGTTTATAATGATCTTCAATTAGATAAGCTATTATTCTTGGCAATCTCCTACATTTTAAATCATCATTCCCTAATGAGAAAGTTGAGCTAATTAAAGGCATGGTTATCAGTACCCATGTCCAAAATTTCTCATCATCTCTTATTCTAAAAATATCATGTATATGTGTATATATCATATATATATATATTTATATAAAGGAAATAGTTGCATCTATAAGCTATTTAATTTATGGCAAAAATTCTTATTTTAAAACAACCCAAATCATAATTTGATTGAGGATTTTATTTTGCTACTTAAATTCAGACTGATGAATACATACTGTGTGAAGACAATATTATTTTATTTTTAACAACCCTTCTGGTATTACTGTGTACTTTTATAAAACCTTTTATTAAAAGTCATGATTTTTAAAGCTTTCTACTCATTTTTATGAGTATACACACTTATTCAAAATGGCTACAAGTGACTGTCTCACTCTTTGATACTTCAGTACTTCTCAGGCCAGGTCAGGATGACCAGCAGGTTTGGAGTAGAAAAATGCCCATCAACATTTTAATGAATTGTTTTATGAAGTGGAAGTCTGTTACCTATTAAACTCTAATCTCAAACTGAATACCTATTAATGACCTCGCTAAATTTCAAATGCTCTTCTGTGCCCTCTTCCCCACCCTGTGCCATGATCTAGACAGTTTATACAGGCATAGCCATATTGATTCAATTACCTATTACATGTGAAACCATAATATGTGAAAGTGTTTCCACTTTCTTTTGCAAAAGGACCTTCTCAGTGTGAATATTTGAGTAGAGAAATTGTGCGTGCTGCTCACTGAGAAGACTGTTTAGTAACCAGATATAGAATGGGTTGGATAAGCAAGGAACTGGATGAAGGGCGACTCAACAGAAACAAAAGTGAGGAGACCATTGAAATGATCCAAGTGAGTATTTGCCATGTGCTGGGCCCTCTGATGCTTTACATAAACTGACTAAATGTTCTTAACCACCCTATAGGTAATTCCCATTTTATAGATGAGAAAACAGAGGCAAAGGGAGGTTAAGTAACTTGCCCACAGACACACAGATGGTAAGTGGCAGAGTCAAATTTAAACTCAGATGGTCAGGAACCAGAGTCTGCACTGAAGAAATGTCCTGTTTTCACAAACACATGGTTTATTTTTCTACATTAGAGCTTTTGTATTAATTAATGTATAAACATATTACTTTGTGAAAAATAATCACAGTCTTCACAGGCTGGAGAGAATGTGGTTTAGATTTCTTACAAGATCACTTTTCCATAGAGGAGACTTTTCTGGGACATAAGGCATTTAGTTGGTTATGAATTTGGGCTCATCTTTCCAATTCACAGTATGAAAGCTCCTGGTATCCACACAAATGAAAAGATCAATTTATCTGATTTTCTCTAAAATGAAGTCCATTATTCTATCTTACTATTCTCTCAGTGTAGAGAAAAGGCACAGAAATACTTTTACTCTTTATGTTAAACAATTTATGTAAGTCCCACAATATTCATCCAAATTAAATAGAGACACAAACCATACGGCAACATCATTCAAATCCTGCCAGAAGCCAATCCAACAAGCTCTACTAAAGGGATGATGAGGGAGCAGCGGAGGGAATGACAGTGATCTGTCATCCCAAAACCATCTGATCAGAGTGAAAAATTCCATTAAGTTGTTTTATTAGGTCAAGGCTATATCTAAATGGTCTTTTCAGAGACAGACTTAGCTCAGTTAGCTGAGCTGCTCAGCTGGCTAGATGCCCTTCAGTGCAGGTACAACCTGGGCTATAGGCAAGCCAGAAATGGTCATTAATAACGATACTTTTGCCTCATCAATTCAACTGAAGCCCCAGGCACCTGCCCTACTTCTACCCCCTTTACTACCCAGGAACCCAGGAAACTACATACCAAGTCAGGCAACTAGGGCTTCCCAAACCTGCTTCTTAGGGCTGTTCCTGCCAACTCTGGTCTCCTGGTCTCTCAACTCTGCCTACCATTCTTTGCCATATACTGTGTGTGATAGTAAAACAGAGTCTAAATATGAAATAAGAAACTTGGTAATTATTATTATTCTTGCATCATCTTGACAAGTCACATGATCTTACTGAACTTGGTTTCGACAACTAAGAAATTGTTATCTCCAAACCACAGGGCATTCATAAAGTGTCTTTCTTTTTCTCTTAAAATAGCTTGAGTTGTTTCTACCTATTATATGACCCTTGCTTGACTTGTATACTTCTCTAAGACATAGCTACAGCAATGCCTAAAAATGTTTTATAATCTATCAAATACAATGCCAGGTATTATTTTTTATTACTTTGTTTTCCTGTTTAGCCAACTCCTCCAGGGAGATGGGTCTCCTGGTGGCTCACTTTTGGCCTGATACTTACCTATATGGAAATAGTATATATCTACGGCAGTCAGAGTGAGTCTTTATACCAATACACTACCTCTAGGTGAAAAATGCACCCAAGACCACTAACTATACTCTCCCAGCAATCACAGAGCAAAGATATTAGAAATGCTCACTAATTCCTCTCTAGCTAACTGAAAAAAAACAACACCAAAAAAGCCCTAGATTCATTTTCTCTTTTAATATAACTGGCAAGCATCAGACTCTTACCTGCTAGGCTCCCACTTTTTTCTTTTAAAGATTTATTTATTTATTTATTTGAAGAGGGGTGGGCAGAGGGAGAGAATCTCAAGCAGATTCCTTGTTGAGTGCAGAGCCTGACATGGGGCTTGATCTCATGACCCTGAGATCATGTCCAGCCTAAACCAAGAATTGGATGCTTAACCTACTGAGGTGTGTGCCCCACTTTTAATAAGGTGTCTTGATCTACAGTCTCAAAATGAAGAGTTTAAAATGTATTTGCATCAGTCAGAAATTTTCTGAAAAACAATCTACTTTGAGAGTTTTCTGGTAGTTCTTGACTTGCATTTAAATACTTCACATTATACACAAGGTATTTCCACCCCCATTGGTGGAGTATGAGAGGAGACTTGAACCCTACTCTTAACTCTGCCTCCAACTTGGACAAGCCATTGTCCTCTTTGGGTCCCAGTTTGCTCACATGTAAAATGAAAAGGTTGGCCTTTGATATTCTTTTTTTTAAATTTTATTTGACAGACAGAGATGACAAGTAGGCAGAGAGGCAGGCAGAGAGAGAGGGGGAAGCAGGCTCCCCGCTGAGCAGAGAGCCCCATGTGGGCCTCCATCCCAGGACCCTGGGATCATGACCTGAGCCGAAGGCAGAGGCTTTAACCCACTTCGCCACCCAGGCGCCCCAGCCTTTGATATTCTTGACACCTTCATTTCTGATTCTTTATCAAAGGCTTTGGACATGAGAAGATCAAGTCTTCTTGGGCTCAGAGTGAGTCCAAACTTGTAGATATGCACAAATAAGAATAAGCTAAAAGCTGATATTGGGGGTCCATAAAAATCCTGATCTTGCTCACTGTAAGGAACACTGTGTCCATTACCTTTAACTATCAGGGTCCTACCCTCTTATACAACCCAGGATGTGATTAAAAACAATGCCCAAGCTAGAGTCCCAGATTTAGTCTTGCCACTACCATCCCTTTCTTTGGTGAGTTCTGCTACCCAAGACCTGCTCCATTGGACTAAGGAACCATTTTGAGTCAGTCTCATTAGGACTTAGCTTTAGGACTGGGACTGTGAGCATTGAACACATTTCTCACCTTTGTTGTAGATTTTGGCCACCACACCCAATGCAGATAAAATGTAGTTTATCACCAAACCTCACTCCCATCTCAGTTTACAGTTTGGCTGGGAACAACCCCCTGTTCAGTGTTCTCAACCTTGGCTACATATAAGAATCACATGGATAGCTTTGAAAAATCCTAATGCTCAAGCTATACTCCAGATCCATTATATCAAAATCTTTGAAGAGGGGGGCCAGGCATTCTTATTTTTTCAAGTTTCCCACATGGTTCCAATATGCAGCCAGTGTTAAGAATCACTGCCCTCTCTGAACCTTCTAAGCATGAGTGAGATGAAAACAGCTGGGAATTTTGAAAGTCTAAGCAACAGAGAATTAAAGGCTCAGGGCAAAGAGGTTTTGAATTGTCAAGACTTGACAATATTGTGGCCTGTCTGGAGATCAGGATCAGGACCATGGCCAGAGTGGCTTGGTTTTGCAGCGGGATTCCTGAAATGAAATGGGGGGTTGAGTGGAACACTCCAGAGTAAGGGCAAGTGCTGTATCAGCACCCAGGGGACTAAGACCAATGAGGCAAGCAAGAATTGAAGGATGATCAGAAGGCTTGAATGCTTAAAGGTCAGAGCATGTGACAAGCTACATCCAGGGAGATAGTCTGAGGAGCAAGGATCAGATACTCAGTCAAGAAGTCTAGGCTAGGAATGCAGGTTTGAAGCCTCTGTATGGGCATAACAATGAATATTTTGGGGATGATTTAAGTTTGTAAATTTCTTTCATATCCCTTTTTCTTATTTGGTTATTATAGTGAATCTCTAAGATAGACAGGGCAGGCATAATTCCAATACCCACTTTGTAGGTGAGGAAAATGAGGTTCAAAAGGGTCTAATGGCTTCTTTGAGGTCACACAGTTAAGAAGCAGAAGCAATAATGGTCTAGGTGACAAAGTAAGTATTCTGCCTCAGTAAGGAAAGTTTCTTGTTTGGGACAAAAACCATCTGCCAGTGGTGATGGTGCTGGCGCAGACATTCAGATATTTAGGCAGCACTTTGGAGTGTAAAGACCACTCTCATGCAGCTTATCTCATTGGGAATGCACAGCAATCATGTGATGTTGTCACGACATTGTGCAGATGAGAAGACGGAGGTTCAGAAAAAAGATGTTACTTATTCAGGGTCACACCACTGGTTGAAAGGAAGAGCCCTGACTCCAGTTCCAGGTGAGCACTCCCCTTTTGGTCCCATACTTGCCTCCACTTATGGCTGCCCTGGGTTCTGCAAGTAGAACTGGTTGGAAGTCCCTAGCTGAAATGAGCAAGAACACGAAGAGATAGCAGCTACTGACAGGGAGGTTCTACAATGATAGGACTCAAGTTTTGACTTACCTCCCCAATTCGATTCAGAGGCCAGCTCCGTGTAGCAAGGTTTATGAAGTTAAATAAAAAAGTTTGGTTTTCTAAGAATTCTGAGCCAACTTAATTTCTGTCATCTAATGTTTTACTAACTTTCTTTCTGCATTTTTGTATTCTCTCTTGCTTTGACAGTAGAGAAAATCTGTTATAAGAGATGTTTCAAGGGTTTTGGGGGGGGCACTTTATTGTTATCACTGAATGAAGTTAGGTAGCTATGTGAAATAATTGCACACAACAAGACCATTTAGCCCATGTGATTCACTTTCTTGAGCACTTCTTTGTGTAATCACCTTCATAGTAAGATTATGAAAGCTGATTTCCTTTTCAGGAAGGGGAAAAAGAAGTAAGTTTGGGGGTCAAAATCTAACCATTTAAAAATAAATAGCTACCATAAATCCCACCCATTCCTTCAGCCTTCTCTGATCTCTGTCTTTTGACAGGCTCCAGTCAAACCCTCTTCTCAGCTCTCATAGCCCTTTACTGATGTATTCCTTGTAGTATGTTCTGCATTACACCATGGGTCTCTATGTGCCTCTTATTTTCCCTTCTAGATTCTAAGCTCCCTAAGGGCAGTCAGTCTTACTTATCTTTTCATCTTCCATGGCACCAGACAGATTATTCAGTCAATAAACATTGTTGACTAAGTGCTTGAACAGTTGTGAATAGATTCAGATGTCAACCAAAAATTCTTGGAAGTGAATTTTAAAGAAAATATTGATTTAGTCTTTTCAGATGCACACAACAGAAGTTGTATAATCTAATTTACAATGAAGGTCAGTTAAAGCATAGTTCATGCTTTCTCTAATTGACTGTCTGGTTAAACCCAAAATGACAAAATACATTTCATTATCAGATCTTCAGAGTAGAAATGTGTATTCTTAAAGAGGATACAGATGAATGGCTATGATTCTCATGTGGTTTATACACCCCTCTCCCTGTTATTTTGACCATAGTTGCTTTGTCCAATACTCTCTTGCCCATTAATATAATCAGATAAGTGTCATCAGGATTAAGAGGGAAGTGTAAATAGTAACTTACAGATGACCACTCCCATAGACCATAATATTTATTCTCCAGATAGAGACTTCTGTTCCCAATTGTATGAAAGTATAAAATCTCAGCTTATTTTAATGAATTATATGTATTATTATATAGTGAATCAATAGAATAAAACAAAATCTCTTAGCCACAATAAGAGTACTAATTGTACAAAGTTAGGTATTTTGTACATCTTTAATGTAATTATTTTGTTCCCGTAGATGTTCTAAAATTTTGTTATGGGGTTATTTTAAGGGAGGGCATCAGATTGAAGGGGAGAAAGCCAGTTGGCTTGAAGCTGCACTTGCAAAGCAAGCGTCATGCTTCTGCTTTGATTATATATATGTTTGAGGAGCCTTTCGGACAAAGGCTGAAGGAGACTATAAGAAGACCTTTTACCACCATAGAAATCCAAAGCTCAAGCTCTGTAGCAGATATGTATCAGAACATGCTCCTTGTTCCAAAACTGAGTTGACTTTCAAAAGCCTTAGTTATCCTGAGTAATATTAGCAATACTAGTTATGAGTGGTGTTATTGCTTGTTGGAACTGTGTATTTAGAAGCATATAACTAAAGTTTTCTATCAACATAAGTGATTCCAAAGGCAACCTGCATTTAGAGGCACTTTGTTGATGCTTAGATGTGGGCAATAGAATTCATTGATGAAATGCTGCTCATTTCATATGCCTCATAGAGTTACTTAATTGTAAGTTTATGGTATGAATCCCTTCCTGTGATTTTACTGTCAATCAAAACCATGGTCATGTAGAACATGACTGAATATCAGACAATATTTTAGCATAGGGAGGGCGAAAACACTTTTAAATTAAGTAGACCAATTCACTACACTTAAAACCTTAAAATTTCTTAATTAAAAATGAGTGTCCTCTTGCCAATAAGAAATATATTAAAAGCTTACTATTAAGAGACTTTGATTCCTTCAGGTTACTAAAGATATACTCTTCCCTCTCTTTTTTTCTTTCTCCTCCCCTCCTTTTCTCTTCTCTTCCCTTTCTCTTCTTTTATCTTTCCTTCTTCCTCCCTCCCTCCCTCCCTTTCTCCCTTCCTTTCTTCCATTTCACTTCGATCTCACTTAATTCACCATCTCTATTCCATAGATGACTCTATTAAGTAGTTTATTTTATAGGCTGGGAAACTGAAGTTCATCAAACATGATTCCTTGCAAAGAAAGCTCTCCTGGCTTCCTGGACACCCTTTAAAACAGTGTATTTTATGGTAAATCTTAAAATTATACAGCACATAATAGGCTCATCAGACATATATTAACCCTGTCCTCAGTTCCCTTGTGATTGATAAATGAGGGGAATAAACAGAAGAATAATGTTAAAAGGCTTTTAGTTTGCCAAACCCTTATATCCATGAACTTACTTGATCCACATAATAACATCATCAGGTGGTCAAAGAAGAAATGATTACCTTCACTGGGAACTGAGCAAACTGAAATTCAGAGGCTAAGTTACTCATCAGTCAGCAATGGAGCTAAGAATCAGTTTCTCAATTCCCTAAATAACTCGATTTCCCTGTCTACCCCTGCCTGGACCCCTAAACTCCTGGCTGCACAGGACGTAATGAGACTCTGATTATCCTAGGGGAGGGTAACCTCATAGCCCCAAGACCCTAGTAATGGAGAATCAATACATATGTGAAAATGAGTGCAAAAGAAAATGGTTTAGGGCTTACAGTAGGGGGTGTCAAGAAACTGCAGATTTATACAATAAATACTATCTCCCCTCACTCATAAGCTAATGTATTTTTGCAAATATGTGCATGGCATACTTGTTATAACAGTCTTATTAAGACTTGGGAACAGGGTGGGAGAAAAATCAATATAGAACTAATGCTCATGACTTACTACATTGAGAAAGATTCTGAGGGCTCACCTAGGCTCGGTAAAAAATTGTGATTTGTTTTGTTTGATAATGTCTGCTAATCATGTGGCATAGCAATAGGTAACCCAGAAAATAGTCTACAATGGTGGCTAGAAACCAGGTCTGGCTGACAGAATCTGGCCTGGAGAGATGTTTTGTTTGGAGTGCCCAGGGTTTCAATATTTTTTTAAATTTAAAGACCTGTATACTCTCCAGAACTCCCATAGTCTCCACCACTTCCTACTTTTTACCTTGACCACCTCAAACTTTTACTGACTCCCAAAGGCGTTTTGGTTTATGATCTTGCTCTATATACCAGATTACTTGGTCTGGCAATGAAATCTTTCTGCAGCTTGAATCCTGCTACTTTCACAGCCTTATTTTCCATTAATGCCTATAACATAACGCTCTTCTCTGGCTTGAATTTGTCACTGTCCAGTTTATTCATACAGAAGTCAGGCTCCTATTCCCTACTAAATAATATCTGAGTCATTCTTCAAAGCCAAGTTAAGCTCTCTGTCTGTGTACCATTCTTCACCATTTCAGCTCAGACTGATCATTCCCACTTCTAAACAACTACAATATTCATTATCACAAACTTCATCCTTGTTCTTAATCCATACTCCCTGGCAGTA
Organism: Mellivora capensis; assembly: GCA_004024625.1. Classification (NCBI taxonomy): domain Eukaryota; kingdom Metazoa; phylum Chordata; class Mammalia; order Carnivora; family Mustelidae; genus Mellivora; species Mellivora capensis. Next base: position 282,853 of record PISX010000280.1, read on the forward strand.
TTACTTAACTTGCATAATTTATATGTGCATTATATACATAATATTATATACAGAGAATTTGACTTTACATATAAACTGTAAGATATTTCCAGAAATTTCAACTTCTTTGTCTTCCTCATAACTGACATTTATAGTATATGTTTAAAAAATAGTTGTAGAATGAATGATTAGATAAACAAAGGAGTAAGTATGTGGAATAACATATTGTGCTTTAGAAGAGGTAAAGGGAAGAACTATATAGTATACTATTTCTCATAAGTTTTAGTCTTATGGTTCCAGTTAAGAATAGGAAGTGGAGATGCAACATGGGGGACTAGGGGGGCAGAAAAAGAAGAAAAGAAACAAGATGGGATTGGGAGGGAGACAAACCATAAGTGACTCTTAATCTCACAAAACAAACTAGGGTTGCTGGGGAGAGGGGGTCAGGAAAGGGGGGTGGGGTAATGGACATTGGGGAGGGTATGTGCTATGGTTAGTGCTGTGAAGTGTGTAAACCTGGCGATTCACAGACATGTACCCCTGGGGATAAAAATATGTTTATAAAAAATAAAAATTAAAAAAAAAGAATATACAGAGATACATATCCCATTTTCTATAAGAACTATACCCAAAGTAAAGAGATACAGTTGACTTTTGAACAAAGTGAGTTTTAACTGTGGAGGTCCACTTATGCCTTTTTTCCCCCAATAAATACTACTGCACTGTACATGTATTGTCTCTTCCTTATAGTTTTCTTAATAACATTTTATTTTCTTTCACTTACTTTATTGTAAGAATACAGTATATAACACATACAACACACAAAATATGTGTCAATTGTTTATGTTAGTAGTAAGGCTTCCAGTCAAAAGTAGACGATCAGTAAAGTTTTGGGGGAGTCAAAAGTTATACATGTATTTTTAACTATGCAGAGGTCAGTACCCCTAACCTGCATTGCTTAAGTGCAACTATACAAACTGTAATGTCCTAGGAATTTCCTTTATATAGAAGACTATAGGTCTCCCTATAGTCTATATAGTCTATATATTCCTTTATATAGAAGACTATAGGTCCACCATATTCTCATATCATCTAGAATTCTTTGGAACTTTGCTGTGAAGGACTTTCAAGATCTGCTCTTTAGGGCACCTAGTAATAAAATATCTACGATTTCTTATTTATTAAGCTTCTACCTAGGGTCAAGAATTTTAATAAATTGTATCATTCAGTCCCCACAATTACTCTGTAAGGCAGCTCTTATTATCTCTATTTTACAGATGAGCAAACTGAAACCAAGGTGCATAACCTAGTAAGATCATAGAGTTTTAAGTCTCTTTCTGCTTCCAGACTTAAAGGGGTCCAATGCATATTAATGAATTTTGGCGTAAGAGTCTAGATTCTTTCTTCTAACCTCATATTAAAGAGATTTTTTTTCCCCTAGTCCCAGAATATCTTACTTAGTTTCTTGCCTTCTTTGCCACATGCATAAACAATGTGACAAGCGGCCTTAACACCTATTTGCATGCACAGAAAATCCCTTAGCCATGGAGAACCACAGGCAACTGGTATCACTGCTCATGCTCTTAACAACAGAGCCAAGGTCAGATGTGATGCTCTCCTCTGAAAAACCTCAAAAAGGTTCTACATTGTCTTAAGATGATTAATAACCTTCTTTGATTTCTTGGTAAACTTCTAAATATTAAAACTGGGAAAGAGGCAGGTGCCTAACTGAAAGTATTGAGTGGATTACATCTACTGTCACTGACCTATTTACCTGCTTGCCTTTTGACTTTGAGGTGGTGTTTGAGGTCTATTGCCCTGTCTATGCTTGTTTATATACACACAAGGCAGCATGTTGCAATAAACATTGTTTTGTTTTCCTGTTCTACCTCTCTCTACTTGTCCTTTGCAAATTGCACCCTGCCCTACACTATGACACATGACCCACTAGCTTACTTAAAACCCATCATCATAACAGTATCTGTAGAGTGCTGTGTTTGTGTGTGTGTGTGTGTGTGTGTGTGTCTGCTGCAGCAAAAACAAAGTTCTCATTTTAATAAAACAAGTGGTAGCATAACTTTAAGGGCTGTGGTGTCCCCATGTGCCTGATACACTATTTGCAAGGGCAAAGGTCAATAAACCTGAACTTGGTGTTTAAGATTCTTCACAATTTGGACCCAATAACTTTGTAATCCGGCTTCAACTGCTCACCTTCCTTCCCCAGCGTCAGGTTAGATTGATTTAAATCTTGTTCTTTCCTTCCCATCCTCTATATCTGTGATTCTGTGATTCTGTTTCTTTTCTTTCAAAGTGCTTATTGTTATGTTAATGAGGTAAGACTTTGTAACATACCTTTTGGTTACCAGGAGAATCACCCTTTTTTTCCCACCAATTCTTTTTTGTTGTTGTTGTTGTTAAAATTTTATTTATTTATTCACGAGAGACACAGAGAGATAGAGACAGAGGGAGAGGGAGAAGCAGGTTCCCCGATGAGCAGGGAACTCGATGAGGGGCTCCATGTAGGGCTCTAATCAAGGACCCCGAAATCACGACCTGAGCTGAAGGTAGATACTTAACCACCTGAGCTACCCAGGTGAAATACAGCTATTCCACGACTGTCTGCCCTCCTCATCTCCACATGTAAAAGCCAAGTGCCGCCTTCTCTAATAAGGTATTCTTGAGTCTCTCTCCTCCCACCTCTCATTCTGTACCTGACTTGTTAGGTCTCTCAGCACTTTGTCTCTTGTATGAGATCTACTTGTAAATACATCCTAACCCCTTTATTAAATTGTAAGTGGTTTAAAGTATGATCCATGGCTGAACAGCTACTCTGAGTGCCTCACTCAGAGAAGAAATCAATCTACCTCATTTAACATAACGGCAAGTTCTTTAAGGACACTTACTGCTGTGAGTTATGCTCTGTTTTTTCTACACAGCAGTTAATTTTTCCCAGTTCATTTTGCATCATCTGCTGTTTGTGCCCTGCCCACATCCTCTGGGCCTACTCTTGAAGTTGCCTGTTTAGAAGCAGACAGTTCTTATGCACACAAATGGCTTCTTGGGAGCATGCTTGCCCTGCACTGGAGTGGGGGCAGGCCGGAAGTACTAAAGATTTAGCAACATTCAACAAGTGAGAAGTTGATGAATAAATGTCCCACCTTCCTGTGCCCTCAGCCAGACAATTCTGAAGTGTGTCCCACATAGTCATGTGAGAGTCCTTAGAGGAACTGAGCTTGCCTTGTCGATAGCCATACTGATCACAAATGCATCCTTTTTGTCTTTGTTCCTCTCCTACTCTCATTTCACTGGTGCTTCCTAAATAAAACCACTTGCTCTGAAATTCTTATCTCAGGGTCTGTAAGTGGGGGACCCAAACTAAGACAATTTCTACCGTCTCCCTACTGTCCTCTGGTACTTAGATCTAGGATTAGAATATGGAACACAGTAAGCCTAAATGACTGACACAGAACTGGCCTCATTATCTTTGGGAAATCCTACAAAGAACTTGTCCAGAGAATACAAGAGACGTGGCAGGGCTGGTAGAAGAAGCTCACTGAAAATACCAGAGCCGGCTGGGCCTGTGACCATGACCTCACCCTGAAACTACTGCTGTTTCCAGTATTTCAAAAAGCGATTGGCTATACTGAATGACTTGAAAAAAATCACCTATTACCATTTGGATAGTAAAATTAAACCAGTTATCATATACTTAGGAGTTCTCAAATGTGCTTGCTTAATAACACTAAGAATTACAGAACCAGAATCTCAGCTCAAAATCAAATACCTGATCAGAAAGATTAATGTTCTCCACAGTAATGACATTTTTACCATTACAAAAAGAGCAATTTACTTTTCCAACTTCCTCTTCTTTCTATCCTAGCCTGTCAGAGAAAATTGCAGTCTCACACATGAAATATTTTCAAACTAGAGGTGGCAGGTTTATGGAAAATTACTCTGAATGTATTTGGGCTCAGACCAACTCTCCTAGCTCTATATTATTCATGATAAGCATGACTTCCAAGCCTTGGCTTTGTCAGATTTTCCTATTAATTGTTGATGTAACAGCTAAGTCTCCCTGGAGTGTGTGTTATTTTCTCATTTGTAAAATCATAAGCCTTGGGATAATCCCTCATTAGATCAATAATATTCTCATCAAATGAATGTTACACTGCCCAAGTGAAGGATGTTCTAGGTAAGCATGGCAGTGGAGTGTTATTCCTCTTACCCCAGGAATCTGCCTCCTTACCTCCAGTCTGCACACCTACTCTGAAGGCAGCTGTTCTCACCTGGACCAAAGCAGCAGCCTCTTAGCCAGACCACTGGCCGTCCTCCGAACTTCTCTCAACAACACCCACCATGTTGTCAGGGAGCACCCACCTCTTAGATGTAACCACGTGATTGCACGGCTCTGAAACCACGTGTAATACCTACGGAGGAATTTGTTTTAATCTACCCTGTAACCATTCTCCTTCCCAGCAGATCTCTCTTCTTTCTTTCTGGAGAGTTACTCTTCCCTTTGTGTGAAAAGATGAAAGGGCCTCTGGATGTTCTTCCCACAGCCCTTTTCCTCAGGCCCAGGGAGGACAAGGGAACTAAACTCGCCAGCTGGGTTTTATCCTTTCAGATTCTGAAGCATTGATGTGTATTAGAGGACAGAAACATGGTTGGAGCTCTCAAATCCTGACCAGATTACTCCTGCTGGGATACTACTACTGGTATTTCTCTTTCCTGGCTCTGTGGAGCTGCCATTCTGCAAACGGTTCTGGTCAGTCCAGAAGGCTGCTTCCTCAGCCTCCCTGTAGGCTTTGTAAGCTCCTAGTGCACTCCCCATGAGTTTACTTTAGCTTAACATAGAGTTTGTTTCTCTTGCTTGCAAGCAAGGAACACTGGCTGATGTAGTTCACCATTGCTTCTGGATAAAGACTTTTAATCTCAGCTCTTGCCAGTTTTCCCATTGTCACACTACCCTTTGGCCACACCACCCTAATCATCACTCCCCAGACACCCAGACAGGACATAACACATAGCCACATAATTGTTAATGCAATTTCTTACTGTACTATCCTTCTCCTCTTTGAGAATTTTCTCCTACCATTCAAGGCCAACATCAAAGGCCTTTCTCTGTGAGGCTCTCAGGAAGCTCTCCCTGATCCCTGCCAGACAGACTTGATCCTTCCCTGGCCCGGGGCCCTGCAGTTTATTATTCCATATAGCACTTACCACTCTTTATCAGACTGATATATTGGTGTGTACGAGAGTCCCAAAGACAGAGTCTGTCACTTAGTATTTTTAATCTTCATCACCACATGTAAGTTCTATCAGGTGGAGACATGTCATATGGTAGTTTAGCATACAGGCTTAGAGTCTCACATACCTGGGCTCAAATCCCAGCTCTTTCCCTAATGATTTGATTTTGTGTAAGTTATTTGAGCTTTCTACACTGACTCACTTATACAATGGAGATAGCTGTGCCCACTTTAAAAGACTGTTGTGAAGGTAAATTAAAAGCTGGAGACAGGAGTCATCACCACTCAGTACTCAAGAAATGTTTGTTAAAAGAATAAATGAACAGGTTCAAGCTTTCCCTACCATTCTGATGAGAACAAATAATTCACAAATGAAATGTGCAAGTTATTTATGGGTAACAGGAAGCACAAGGACCACAGGATTATAAACATGCACACATGTATGCACATGTGTGCCCACTGTTTCATGGCCTCTCTTTTGGTCAGAGTCTAGCAAAACAAACTAATGGGAAAGGCTGGTTTTCAGTGACTACTCCACAAGATCTCGTATGTAACAAAAAATCTAGAAAAGCCTACCCTACACCCATGGTGATTATGGTTCTCTGCATCCAGACATATAAAGATAATTCCCCTATTTCTTGAGAGAATAGCTCATGCACTTTAAGGTATGATACCTGGGAATAGTGTTGTGATTTAAGAAACAAAGATATATTATTTTCTCCACCAAAGTGGACTTCAGTTACTAGCAAAGGAGCCATTGAGTTGAGTGAGGATGTTAACCTGTTCCAAACATCTCACATTTGCTGACAATCTGCCATAGGCTAGAACCAAATTAAGCAGTGGAGATGAGGGAACTGCAGTCACAGTTCCTGACTCTAAGGACCTCAGAGTCTACAGTGAAATGAAAATTTTTAATTCACAGAATAAGTCATAAAGCAGCCACAGGCCAGGATGACCCATCAATAAAGAAGACAGGAGAGAATCCTAGAGAAAGTGCCTTTACATATTTGAGGGTCAGCTCAAGAGGGTTTAGCCAGATCGACAAAGCAGAAAGGGGAAAAGCTGGCTAAAGGTAGAACAGAAAGTTGTGCAGATGAGAGATAAGACACTTTCTTAGGGCCTTTGAAATAGCTGGTGTGATTAGAAGCTATCAGCTATCTGGAATATCAACGAAGATGACTCAAGAGAAGAGCCAGGACATGGTAAGGGAAGACCTCATATACTAAGGAGCTTGGATTTTTGTCTATAAGAAAATAGGGGTCTCATTAATTTCAGTATGGACTTATCAGAGGGCTATAGAAGCGAGGAGTAGAAAGGATGAGCAGTAGTTCTATTACCAATCAGTCAACAGTAATTGGGTACCTATAATTCAAGGCTAAGAATTTTTAGGAGTTAGTCATGCTCACTAGGGCTCATTTTACATAGTAACTCCTTAGAACTGCCTGGAGGATAGATACAGGACCCTAGAGATGGATGGCCCCATGAAAGATAGACTCATGGAATATGTCATATGCACTGACTGGGAAGAAAACTGACATCCAGGTTGAGAAACTTCATTCCATTGTACCTGGCACATAAGCCCTTAACTGCTCACATAATAAGTGTGCTACTTCCCCTTTTAGAATTTAATTCCCTTTGCAAATACCTTTCAGGTTACCTTGAGTCTTGATCTTTCTTTATCTTTTTATAATCTGGTCAAAATTTAAGGTCCAATAAAATAACTAGAGTGTTCATGAGTTTTTCCCAAAATTAATTACATTATCCATTAGTATTTGGAAATAGAAAGAGAGCACAGCCAAGAAAAGGTACAAATATCCTCTAGTCCTGGTGAGAAAGGAAGGGAAAGGAACTATTATTGACTATTACTGATCACTTAATATGGAGGCAGATTCTCTGCTAGAATCTCACTAGAGAATATTTCCCTTAATCCTCAGGGCAAGCTGAGGCAGATATTCTTTTATTTTACAGTTGGAAAAACTGTGCTGCAAAGAAGTAAGTATCAATCTAAAAGTAGGTACTAAAAATCCAAGCCCAGGTCTGCTTGACTGCAAAGCAGTCTGTATATATAACTTATCTTAAAAGGTTGGAAAGTGTTAAAGAAATTATGTGCAAGAATGTGCATGGGTGTGTAGAAAATTCCACATGCTTACTTGGATACCAACACTGATTAAATCACTTATAATATTTCAGGGTTTCTTTAGGTGACCACACCTATAGAGCATTTTTAGCAGCTTTCTGTTCTCTATCATTTTCCAGCTGAAGCTTTCAGGTTGGGCTGTCAGATTTCATCAGTTAAGACACATGCTTAGAAGGCTCTTATCATGCAAACAGGACTAATCTGCTCGTCTTCTATTTGGCCTGGCTCAGTGTATCTCCTGCTGGGTGATATGATTCAATAAGCTCGGTTAGTAAAGAAATTGAGTAAGATTTCAGAAAATTATTATACTCCTACCTCTCCTCAAATACCTCCAAGGATCTGAGCCTGGTATAAGAGAACTTCACACCTGCTCAGTGTGAGGAGCAGCACATACTTCGTCTGGGGAGAAGACATCAAGCAAAGTGTGGCATTTCCATGAACATAAATGAACATGAACACAGTCTTATTAGCATGTTTCAAATATCTAGCAAAATTAAGACTACATTTACATGCATACTGTCTGAACTAATATAATATACCTTCTGTTATGAATGAACCTTGAAATTGTGAGGTGCCTAAGGCAAAGGTCTTCTCCTGCCTTTCTCAGTTGGGTGTGTTTAATCATATTGAAGTTCCTCAGAAGTCCAAGAGGACACACAAAAAAAACAAGAGCTCATGTGCTAGCACATGTAGTCAGAAAACTGGCCACTATGATTACAATGAGCTCAAAGTTCCCCAGGAAAGCTAGCACTTGTCACTGCAAGTACAGAACAAATATTTGGGGCTTGTCTTGAGTGTTCTGCTGCTTTAGTATGGTTGTTTTCATAGCAGAGTTGTGTAAAGAGGTAATGATATCCATTCATCAGTGAACATTTAGGTTATTTCCATATTTTGGCTAACATAAATAGTGCTGCAATGAACATGTGGGTGCAAATAACTCTTTAAGATCCTGATTTCAGGGACGCCTGGGTGGCTCAGTTGGTTAAGTGGCTGCCTTCGGCTCAGGTCATGATCCCAGCGTCCTGGGATCTAGTCCCACATCGGGCTCCTTGCTCGGCGGGGAGCCTGCTTCTCCCTCTGCCTCTGCCTGCCACTCTGTCTGCCTGTGCTTGCTCTCTCTCCTCCCTCTCTCTCTGACAAATAAATAAATAAATAAGATCCTGATTTCAAGTCCAGAAGTGGTATTGCTGGATCACATGGTTGTTCTATTTTCTTTCTTTTTTTTTTTTTTTTTTTTTTTTAGGAAACTTCATAGTTTTTTCCATAGTGGCTTAACCACTTTGCATTCTCCCGAACAGTGTACAAAGATTCCCTTTTCTCCACGACTTTGCCAATACTTTTTAAAAAAATAATAGCCATCCTAATAGGTATGCGGTGATGGCTCACAGGTTCTTTTGTTTTCATTTTTTAAAATTTTGTTTAAAATCAGTTAATTAACATATAGTGTACTATTAGTTTCAGAAGTAGAGTTTAGTGACTTATTAGTTGCCGTGCTGATGCTCATTACATCACGTGCCCTCCTTAATGCCCATCTCCCAGTTACCCCATCCCTTAACCCCCTTTTCTCCACAACTCTCAGTTTGTTTCCTATAGTTAAGATTCTCATGGTTTGTCTCCCTCTCTGATTTTGTCTTATGATATCTCATAGTTTTGATTTGCATTTTCCTGCTAATTAATGATGTTGAACATTTTTTCATACACCTGTTCATACCATTTGTATGTTTTCTGTGGAGAAATGTTTGTTCAAGTTCTTTGTTTAGTTTTTAATAAGGTTATTTGTTATTTGTTTTGTTTTGTTTTGCTATTGAGTTGTAGGAGTTTCATCATCAGATGAATAAATAAGGATACATACAAAGGAGTATTATTTATCCTCAAAAAAGAAGAAAATCTTGCCATTTGAGATAACATGGATGAACTTGGAGAACATGAGTAAGTGAAATAAGCCAACCACAGAAGGACAGATACTGCATGATTCCACTTATATGAGGTATCTAAAATAGTCACACTTGTAGAAACAGAGAGCATATTGGTGGTTGCCAGGGGCTAGGGGGAAATGAGGAGTTATTATTCAATGGATATAAAGTTTAGTTATGCTAGTTGAGTAAGTTTTAGAGACCTGGTGTACAATATAGCACCTGCAGTTACCAATATTGTACTGAACACTTCAAAATTTGTTCAGAGAGTAGGTCTCATATTAAGTGTTCTTTTAAAAAAAAATCATTTATTATTTATTGATTTATTTGAGAGAGAGTGAGAGCGAGACAGAGAGAGCACAAGCAGGGGGTGGAGAGGAAAGGAAGAGGAGGAAGCAGACTCCCCAGTGGACAAGGAGCCCAATGCCCGGCTCGATCCCAGGATCCTGGGATTATGACCTGAGCCAAAGGCAGACGCTTAACTGACTGAGCCACCCAGGTGCCCCATATCAAGTGTTCTTATCACAGGAAGAAAAATAAAAGAGACAAAGGTAACTTTGGGCGGTGTTTAGGTGACCTGTGGTATCACGGGTGCCAAACTGTACACATTAAATATGTGCAGTTCTGGTTATATATCAATGATATCTCAATAAAGCCGATTTTTTCTTCACAAAGAGGTAATAACAGCAATAGCTTACAAAGAGCATCTAGCTCAAATCCTTCTCGAAAAAGCAGACTATAAATAAACAAAATGCAAATCATTCTGAATATCTCATTAAACCCTCAAAACAACCTTGCTGGCTGTAATTTTCTTTATTTAAATGATAAGAACTCTAAAGTTTGGAGAAGACATGTGATTTGCCAAAATCCAAGGTTAAGATTAGCACTTAGAGGGGCGCCTGGGTGGCTCAGTGGGTTAAAGCCTCTGCCTTCGGCTCGGGTCATGATCTCGGGGTCCTGGGATCGAGTCCCGCATCGGGCTCTCTGCTCAGCAGGGAGCCTGCTTCCTCCTCTCTCTCTGCCTGCCTCTCTGCCTACTTGTGATCTCTGTCTGTCAAATAAGTAAATAAAAAAATCTTAAAAAAAAAAAAAGATTAGCACTTAGACCTTTTGACTCCAAATATTCCATTCTAATGTAGCAAAGTACACATAATGCCTGGCATATAGTAATTACACATAGAGGTATAAGCTGGTTGTGACCAGTCCTTTAAGTCTACGGTTATGGGGCACCTGGGTGGGTGAGTGGGTTAAAGCCTCTGCCTTTGGCTCGGGTCATGATCCCAGGGTCCTGGGATCAAGCCCCACATCGGGCTCTCTGCTCGGCGGGGAGCCTGCTTCCCCCTCTCTCTGCCTGCCTCTCTGCCTACTTGTGATCTCTCTCTCTCTCTCTCTCTCTCTCTAATAAAAAAAAAGTCTACGGTTATGGATTTACTGCTTTTAGAAAAGCAAACCTGGATGAACCCTTAAAGACCATCTACACTATCTCCTCATTTTACTGGTGAAGGGACAGGATGTTGTTAGGGTACAGAGTATCAAACAATGTCTATCTCAATTTCTTCTCAAGGTGCAGGTAAAAGAGAAGAGCAAGGCTGATCAGAGAGCAGTAGACATGGTTGATTGACCACTGAAAAGTCATTCCCAAGCTCCCTCCTCTTCTTCTGTAATTTTTCCTCACAAAAGCTGCACAAACCTGAACCTTAATTCCCTAGCCTCCCTTGAAAGTAGGAATGCCATGTGAGTCCATCTTGGACAATGATATATAAGAGAAGATGTGCTGGAGTGGTCTGGGCAAAGATACTCTCTCTGTGTAAAAAGGACAGAATAATGGAACCCCATTATTCCTGCCTTTGAAGATGATGGTGTGAGGACACAATGCCTGGACCTTTGGCAGCCATCTTGCTACCTTGAGGGAAAGGCCAAGAGAAATACACTAATGTGTCATCCAGACATCATGAAATTAATGGATCATCTTCAAAACCACAGTCTTCAGACTTTTTCTTACTTGAACAATATGTACCCTTAAGTTTTAAGCCACTGTTAACTGTGTTTCTTAATATCCACAGTCTAATGCATGCTAATCAATGTGGAGCAGAAATCAGCAAACATTAAGTTCTCTCTTCCTTTCCTCCCTTATCAATTGTCTTGGAGGGATCCAGGATTCTGGAAATAGCTCCACTAGATCATGAACTTCATTACAGCAAGGATGGTGTCTATCTTGGTCACTGCTGTATTCCTATAGCCAGCAGAGTGCCTGGTACGTAATAGTGCTTAGTAATATTTGCTAATTTTTAATTCATTCATTAATCTCTCCACAAGTATTCATTGTGCACTCCTCTTATACATGAGACGCTAAGATAGATGCTGATGATAAAGAGATAAATAAGACATACACTCTACCTTCAATATGCTGGTAGTTCAGGTAGGGGAGGCAGATTGGACATGCAATTATGATGCAATGTAAGAAGTGTGTTATAACTGTCATGGGAGCATGGGAAGTAGAGTAACTAATGCTGTAATGGGAGGCAGGGTGAGGATGGAGTCACCTCTCTTCATAGATCCTGCTCTTAATTTTCAGTCTTGGTGTTCAGTTTAGATAGCGAATATTTATTCAACACCTACTCTATACATGACATCAATCTTGGCAATAATTAATAACCATTACAAAAAGAGCTAACTTTTCTAGTGCTTATAATGCATCAGTCTCTGTTTTTTGTGGCTTATATGTATTTATTTATTTCTTCCCCACAACAACGTGATGATGTTTGTTTTTCCATTTGTTTTACCCATTTTACAGATGGGGAAACTGAAACAGAGAGAAATGAAGTTAGTTTACACAGAGAGTAAGTGGCAGAGCCAGAACTCAATCCATACCCATCTGGCTCCAGAGAGCAGGTATTAGCCAGTACTTGGAAGACATGTTCACTCTCCTGTAAATATTTCCAATCATTTGAGAAAAATGGAAATGGATGCTTTCATCACTGCCCTGTCCTGCATTTGACTTGGACACATATTTTCCTGGATTTTAAGTCTAGCCAAGAACATAACACCAGCATGTTCTTTCCTCCCAGCAGTCACCCCTTTCTTACAGAGCATACAAATAACAAACCATGACTACATCAATTTCCATCCTTATTTTAAATGTGGTGAACAAAGGATCAAGTCTGAGGCTGGGCTGAGAAAGTCTTCTCTGTCCGTGGAAAATGAGTTTAAAGACACTTTCCACTACGGACATTTTTTTCCTTACAAAATTCTCAAAATGTGAAGTCTAATTACTTAGCTGTGCCAGATATGCTTTTTCAGCTTCTGCTAGACTTAGCTCAACACTAACTGTGCTTACCCTTGCATACAAAATGAATCTCATTAATTCCTTCTTCCTTCTTTCCAAGCTCACAGAAGGAAAATGGAAACAAAACTAGTGGCAAATTCTCCTCTTTATTTTTTTATTTTTTATTTTTTTAATTCTCCTCTTTAAATGTGTCTGTTTTAGAAACCTCCCTTCAAATCTGTCTCTTTCCACTCATAAAAGGGCTGCCCTACTCTGACCGGCAGGACAAGTGAGACAGGAATTTACAGAAATTATGTGACTAATATGGTTGTTTCTCCTGTGACAAATCTCAAGAAAGAACACTCACTGAGGAGATCTGCAAAGAAACAAAGTTACAAATAGAGCCAGAGATGCATCCACTTCCTTCTCTGTCCTCTATTCCATGGTCAATTTCAGCATGTATTCTCTTAGATGCCACAGCAGATATAATTTGTTGATAGTATGCTCAGAATGACACAGACTTTCTTAGGTATATATAGCAGAATAACATGACATGGCATATATATGTATATATACTTCATTATTTCACACCTAATGAATTTCAGATCATTTAATGATATCAATCATCTTCAATGTGAGATTCGCCAAACTTTTTACTTGTAACCACTTCAAGATCTAACTGCCAGTGATAGTTTAAAAAGATGTCCATAAATTCTTTGATACTTCTCTTTTCCAAACATAGAGCCCAATTCCCCTCTCCTTAAGTCTAGGGACTCTTTAAGGACTCACTTCTAATGAACAGAACGTGATAGACATGAAGGTGTGTGACTTGGAAGTCTAAAGGACTAAAAGATTTGTGACTCCCTCTTTTTTCTCTCTTGCTCTCCCTCTCTCTCCCTCTCCTGGATCATCTGCTGAGGAGAAGCCAGCTGCCATATTGTAGGGGGGGGGGCACTCAAGCAGCCCTCTTAAGAAGTACATGTGGAGTTCCTAAGTCGCCTGTCAACAACCAGCATTAAGTTACCAGGTGTGTGAGTGAGCCGTCTGGAGTGGGGTCCTCTAGACCTAGGCAAGCCTTCAGTCCCAGCCAACACACTGACTACTCTAACATCCAGACCCTGTGTCAGAACCACTCATCCAAACACCCTTAGGTTCCTGATCCACAGAAACTGTGTGAGATAGCAAATGCTTATTGTTTTAAGCTACTACCTTTTAGAATAATTTGCTACTCAAAAACAGATAATTAACATACGGACAGAATAGAAAGATAGATGACCTACAAAAGAATGACATCAGACTGACAGACTTCCCATCAGCAATAGTAATGCCTGAAGATAATAGTGTCTTGAAATGCTAAAGGAAAAGTCACTGCTTTTACCTATGTCTTTTCAATATTAACTCCTTCACCTACTTTTGAGTCCCATCTTTTCTGCCTCCTCTTGATTTTTGCTCTATTACTGTCATTTGTATTTCAATTTCTCTTCCTCTGACTTCCTGCCTACAAGACCAATATCTCTTTTATCCTAAAACGGCAAAACAACTACCAACAGATTAAACTCTTTATTTGGTCGGGTTTCCCTTTAATGCTTTTGTCCATTTCCCCTCACCTTCTCTTCCTCTTTCTCCTCATCTACCTCTACTCCCTCACAGCCCACTCCCTTTTGAACTCTACGACACCACTCTCCCAAGCATCACCAAAGACTTCCTAATTGTCAAATTCAAACCCGATGACCTCTCAGACTTTATTGTCCATGACCTTAGGAGGCACCAAAATTAGAAAACTGTAGCTTGGTCCTGGGGCCCTCTGCCCCTGCACATGCTATGCTCACAGTTCAGCCAGACTGGCTCTACTCATTCACTGGTCTACCCATTCTGGTTCTCTCATATCTCCTTTAGTGGTTCTCCTTTCGGGTGCTCTTTTGTTTTGTTTTGCTCCCTCCACTATTCCTTAAACTCATTAAAAGCCTCTCCATAGGAGACACCCAACATATACTTCAAGTTAGTCTCAAGAGTCCTGGCCCTAAAGTAGATTTTTCTCTTTAGGACTTTGGCTTCAACTCCTACTTATCATTCCAGCTTGGAGTTGTCTCTTCATTTCTTGAATCTCAAGATACGCTTTGCTTGCCTGGAGCATTGCTCTGTATTTCTGTTAAATGTGTTATTATTTGGGGTCATTTCTGTGTGTTATAGTGGGACAGGGACAGGGACCCTCCTGAGCAGCTCCATTGCAGAGGTCTACTCTATTGCAAAAGACTATACCCTTAGTGTCTTGTAATTTAGACATATGTCTACTTGATTTATCCCTGCCATTCTGTAGAAATTCCCTTAGGGCAGTGCTCTATTTTATCCTTTTTTGGTAGTTTTTGATCTGGGGCTTTCACCTTAGCAGTGCTCAGATGGATAGAAAAAAAAATCAAATATTAAGCATCTTAATTTCTCTTTTGAACCAACTTATCAAACCTAATAACTGTTTATTCCCTCCCCCTTTTTTTCCCTATTCAATACCCTAAGGAGCCTACAATGCCTTCAATAAGCACAAAAACATCCTGGGAAACCAGAGCAAGCTGCGTGCATAGAACCAGAGCAGAATGTAGCCTCAGGAAGAATTCTTTTTTGTCTGGTATAATCACTAGTTCTGATGACTTTCCTGGCTTCTGGTTTTACAAATGTAGGTTGTATTTAAAATTAAAGTAGATTACTCCATTTTTATAAATCATAAATATGAAATGACAGAAAATTTCTACAGGCTTAGGCTTTCTCCCATTAAAAGGAAGGGAAAAATGAAGGGGGGCGGGAAACCAGAGGGGGAAACAAACTGAGGGTTTCAGAGGGGAGGAGGTGGAGGGATGTGTTAGCCTGGTGATGGGTATTAAGAAGGGCATGTGTTATTATTTATAGTATTATTATTTAAAAATCATAACTAAATGCTCATTTCTAATCACACGCACATGAAGGAACAGATATCACTTTGTTTTCTCTATATTTACAAATTTCAGTGTCATTTCACCCATGCTCTTTTTTCTAACCAATTTCAAAATTTTCCTCCTTGGATTGGGAAACAAACAAACCAACCCAGCGTAACCACCTTAACAGCCTGCCTTGGTCCCATGTTAGAAAACATTTAGTAATTTTTCCTTCTTAGGGTTCTTATACAGCTTTCCCAGGAGCAATCACATCATTGATATTCATGAGCAACCACTGTGACAGTTTAGTAAATAAACCTGATGATAAATCCATCTTTCCTGTCATATGTGACAAAAAAAAAACCTTCAGAGGCTTTATTTATGCAATTTAGATCTCCAAGCTTAAAGTATGTGGTAATTTTATTTCACAAAGGCCCCAGGCAGCAAAGTATTTATTTTACATTCCTGGACCTCATCAAGGGACTGGTATAACCTGTTCTTGTGTTTATCTTTTTGCAAATGGGCAACATAATATGGAGATGCCACCTGCTTCGTGGTGGGGAGGAAGGGTGGGAGAGCAGGAGGAGAAAGGTGGAGGATTAATTAGCTAATGTCTAGGTTGTGAAAATTTATTGAGCTATAAGCTTATGTAGGCTTAAGCCCCTTTTAGATAACAAATCTCAATGCAATATTTTAAAAGAATAGTACTAATTGATCTACTAATATTAGGCTAGTTGGATTCCAAGGTGTCAGATGTTCCTTATTTCTGGCCTATACCTTCTTAGTATAACAAAGCATTTGCTAGGTGTGTCTGGAAAAACCGATAAAAATTAGGAGCCTTTCTTTCTTTCTTTCTTTTTTTTTTTTTTTGTAAAATTAGTAAGGATTTTCCCAAAAAAAACCTAAGTCAGAGGATAAGTAGGTAACATGTTCCTACTCTTTCCATTCCCTAGCTAGCAATTCAACAATGAAATTGAGCAACGCAGCTTGCATTTCTACTTGGCATATTATTATTTACACATGCTAAATTGAGATCCATACCAGATAAAATATCAATGGAATGTCTTCCCTTATGGAGAAGATGCTGAAAATGACCCTAGGGTTTAAGTTCAGCAACTGAATAACAAAATATAATGCAACTTTCATCTAAATATCTGGCATTATCTCAGAAGACAACTGGTATTGGAAAATTTTACCTTCATTTAACTTACTTTCCATCACAAGCCTCTCTCTGAAGTGTCATAGTGCTGATAAAATTGCACCATGGTTTACTAGTGCCCTTGAAGAGCTTGACAGAAACATGCAGTGGACTCATGGTGACTTTAGTTACTGGTAGTGGGTGGTGGTAAGTTAAGAATTCCTTGTAAGAGCTGAATCTACTAAATGAACTGGTATATCTAATTTGGTTATCTTGCAGGTATGTACAATCTCAATCCCAAACTCCAGTGGTTAAAATCAATATACAGAGTCAATTTTTGTAACTTAGAGATATAAGAGTATGTTCATGTCCTTTTCTATTGCTTCTTCTAAATCAAAAAGACCTGACCGGTATCATTAGACACATCCAATGACACATTGCTATGCAAGTGTCACATCTCAACCAATATTTTAAAAATAACTTAACTTTCATGGTTCTTCTTTTTTTAAGTATAAAGGTCATAGATTCATAGAATAAAGAAATAAACCACAGAATCAGATGAGGAACTGAACCCAGGAGTGTGTGATAGAATGTAATGCCCCAGGATATGTTGTTGATATCACTCATCCAGGTAATAGTTCTTCAGATAGTTAATGCTCTAAGACTTCAGCCATAGTTCTAGACCACCATGAAATGGTAACAAACAGAGCAGACTAAAATTTGTGCCCTCTTGAAGCATACATTCCATCAGGTAAGACTTAGAATGAACAATAAATTTAACAAACAAGTATACAGAATGTTAGAAGGTGATAGATTCTATAAGAGAAAAAAAATCAAAGACAGAGGTCTAGAATGTAGGGTAACTGTGGGAAGGGGACAGGTTGCAATATTCAATAGATTGGTCCAGATCTCAGGCCTCACTGAAAAGGTGATGGACATTGGGGGAACTTGATGGACATTGGGGGACCTTAATGAGGTAAGACTCTTAGATTGATGGGTTCCCTTGTTCAGCATCAGGCAGGCTTGTCTAAAGAAATGGGCTGGATCTACATAAACAAATAATTGCTTGTACTTTAAAAGTTGTATACCATATGGCCAGGACAATGTGGCCTTGTATGATCTTCAAAGCAGGTGTTATCAAATGCCCACCACGGCCACAGAAATGTCTCTGTAAAGCTTCTCAGTAACCAAATGAATCAACTTATTTCCTAGGGTTATCAAATTGAACAAATTACATTTAAAGGACACCTACCAAAAATAATGATCTCCATTTTTGAGTGGCTGATAATTATGCCATTGTTTCCAGTAATAGATAGCAGGACAAACTGTCTTCTGAGACCTCTTCTAGTTCTGAATAATCAGATCAAATCATCCATGAAGAAGAAATTTCCCTCCTATTCTCAATGGCCTAAGTGGCAATCATCCACAAGCATTCACATCATTAATTTATGAATTAAAATAGGGAGGGACAGACCATGCAACTTTAAGGTCAGAATCTAGCTTGTACCTAACTCTCTCGCCTTTCTTTGCCACACTACTTCTTTATCCAGAACCTAATGCCATTAATATTTTTCCATACCTTTTCATGTTTTTACACTGCTCCTTTGTTCCAGGTATCCTCATGCCAGAAAGATTCCCCCTTCTTCCCTAAGTCTTATCCTCATTTTAAAGCATCATGATGGGGGTGCCTGGGTGGCTCAGTTGGTTAAGTGACTGCCTTCGGCTCAGGTCATGATCCCGGAATTCCAGGATCAAGTCCGGCATCGGGCTCCCAGCTCCATGGGGAGTCTGCTCCTCCCTCTGACCTTCTCCTCTCTCATGCTCTCTCTCTCACTCTCTCTCTCTCAAATAAATAAAAATCTTAAAAAAAACAACAACATCATGATGAGTCTCCTTTTTGTGAGGCGGTCTGAACCCTCACCCTCCCAGCCACTTTTTTTTTTTTTTTTTTTTTTTTTTTTTTACCTCCTGAAGCATTTATATAGTATCTGCACTTTCTTGGCACCAGCCACCCTTGTACAGTTAATTATGTTTTATGTCGTTTCCCTATTTCCTTAGTGATATTGTAAAACCCTTAGGCTTTTGCATTTCTCAGTCTTAGCTCTGATTCTTTTACCTGTTAGGTGCTTAATAAATTTGGGATATAACTGATGGTAATGAAAATGGCACTAGTGGAAATGATCAGTTTTCAGCGGATGAGTGGGAATCCTAAACTTTCTTCAAATGGCCCTTAAATGGTCTATGAACTGAGCCATTGAGAGGTTCTAGTTGTCCATTCATGTCATCAAGCTCCCCACGCACAGACAATGACAATTACACTGTGCCCGCAGCCTGACTGACAGCATTTACAAAATATCATTGATATTAAGTCACAGAACATTTTCAGAGATATGAAAATGTGGAGAATATGTTCCTTAAATTATATAAAAGACTTTAGGAGAAAAGAGTGAGGGAAACTAACAACCATTCATTTATGGTCATGAAATTCACACAAATAAAAGTACTAAGTACCACTATTAAGTGTCTACTGGAAGCCAGTCCCACGCTAGGTGCTTCAACACGCACTACCTCTAATCCTCAGACCAGCCCTGCAACTCAGGTTCCATGTTTCCGTTTACAACAGAAGATAAAAGTACAGGGAGATGAACTGATACACGCAAGATCACCCAGCCACTAAGAGGCATGTTGAGCCTTTCTACTCAGGTTTGTAGTATTCTCTCCACTTCAATAGGCCTCCTCATCCCCATGGTACAAATTGCTCCCGTGGTTACCTCCTTTTTGTTTATTCCCAGGCAGCAATACATATGAGAAGAGGACTAGATTTCACAAAACATTGAATATATATTTCATCTTCTTCTTGAGGAAGTTTCCTTGGTGAAGAAACTAAGGATTTATTTATTTGTTTATTTATTCATTTAAACTGTCTTTATTTTTTTTAAAATAAATTTTTATTTATTTATTTTTAAAAAATTTTTAGATTTATTTTTATTTATTTATTTTTAAAAACTATTTTATTTATTTATTTGAGATAGAGCAACAGCAAGAGAGTAAGTGAGAGAGAGCAGGAGCAGAGTATGGGGCGTGGGGAGAGGCAGAGGGAGAAGCAGGTTCTCCCCTGAGGAGGGAACCCAATGCGGGGCTTGATCCCAGGACCCTAGGATCATGACCTGAGCCAAAGGCAGACGCTTAACCAACTGAGCCAGGAAGGCATCTCAGAGGCCCACAGATTTATACAACATGCTCAAATACACACAGTACATAAAGGACAAAACCCTAACACAAACTGAATTTGGGTGAACTCTAAAACCCTTGTTCTCTCCATTACCTAATACCAAAGAGATGTGACTCTTACGAAGAGAGATTCGATGTTGGTGGCCATTGAGCCCTACCATCAACTTCCCCTAACTCTTTTTTTTTAAAAGCCAATAAATTTTTATTTAAGGAGTTTTTACATGTGATTCCTTCCACTGCCAGTCACTGCTCATCACCATAGTTCCTCCAAAGTTAGAATCATAATCTTCAAAACAGCCCTTTTAAAAAAGAACTTGATCAATCCACAGTTGTCATTGTCACTCCTATGTAACAGGAACATAAATAAGGTTCCATTTCCAGAGATGATCATGTAAACTGAAGCCAGCCTCCCTCTACTAAATCTATTATATTACAAGTTGCATGGTTATTAAACAATACGAAAGGAGTTAGCAAAAGACATCTCTTAGAGATCTAGGCATGTACTGTTCAGTATACTAGCCATGTATGTTCAGATGAGAATCTGAAATATGACCATTACCAAATCACATATGGCTTGTGTTAGGACAGTGCTAATCTAGGCAATGGAAATAGAACAGAGTTGGTAAAATGTTCCCAATAGGCTGAATGCTAGCAAAGTAGCAGAAAGAAAACCTAGTGGGAAAATTTTTTTATGGTCATGTCCACAACAAATGAGAAACTGCATTCTCAAAGCCTTGGTAATGACCGAACTTCCCCTAACTCTTCATGCTACCATTACATCTTAGAACTGAAGCCTTCATAGGCTTCTGGTCCTTTATGGAAATTTTCCAGGTCAGACATGCTGAGCAAATGAAGTCTGACCTTGAGGACATAATTTCTTGCATTTATTTATTTATTTATTTATTTATTTATTTTCTTGCATTTAAAAATGATAAAAAAAGAGATAAAGAAAAGCTCTATATATCAAAACATAAAAAACGATGGCAATAGTCAATATTTTGTATAATTTGAAGGCAAAACATTACAAGCCAGAGTTAATAAAATTTAGAAGTTAATAAATATCATATTCCTATAATATTCTTTCAAAAAGATTTATTACTCTAGAATAGGCTGAAAGGCATTCTCATCTTTAAAATAAAATCAAGAACTGGCAGAGATACATTAGAAACAAGGTTTTATGACAATCATCAGCAAAATTTAAAGTGCACTTGTCCTTTAGCCCAGTAATTCTACCTCTAGGATATTATTCTTTGGATCAATGTTTCAAGTATACAAGATATCTGTCTGCATATGTTCTGTGTAGTGTTGTTTGACTAATGAAAACCTGGAACAATAAACATGCCTATCTATAGAATGAATTGAATAAATTAGAGTACTTACATACTATGGAATATTTTTCAGTAGTTAAAACAAAGGAGGTAAGTCCTTATGTTCCACTGTGGAAAGAACTATAAGACATATAGATCAGTTACCTACCATCATAATAACATTCCTTAACTAATTATCACCAAATTCAGTGGCCATATAACAAGTTCATACCTTAAGCATCTGGTGTCAGGTGGAGAGAGAAGAGGTAGTCAGAGTCTTTACTGATTATGGCTGGGCCTACTTACATATCTTGTGGTTGCCAGGCTGTTGGCTGGTCTAAGCTAGGTTAGGATAGGGAGTCTAGGAAAACTCAACTCTCTCCATGTGTTTTTCATTGGCCAGTAGCCAAAGCAAATGACACAGATGAGTCTAGTGTCAAGAGATGGGACAGGTAAACTACCCATGGCAGGAGAGCACGGTTACAGGACGGAGTGAAGAACTGGGGCCATCACTGCAATCTACCACACTATAGAACTTGAATTATTTTCACTGATTTACCCCATTACTATCCAACCATCTATCTACCTAAGCATTAACATAGACAGATATATATTTATCTGTCTATAGAACATTTTTAGAAGGATGTCAAGAAAATTTATATTAGTGACTAACTTTGGGGGATGTAGGTTCGTGGAGGTGGGTGGGATAGATTTTTAAATCCAATTTCCCATCCTCCAAGACTATATAATTTATAAGCTTATCATAAAAAATTAATTTTCAAAAATTTTTAAGTGTCTATTTTACTGAGGTATCTAAGCTTGTGAGATTCAGAGAAAATCTTCACAACTGGGTGACTTTGAATTCTTTCTGTCAATCTAGTCTCCCAAGATTTGAATGGTCCTCCAGATCCTTCTGCTATTGACTTGGGCCCCAGCTTGGAAAGAGATACTCTTTCCAAGAGCTGGAGGGATAGCTCATTAGTGAGCAGGATAAATGACCTCCAGATTTGTCTTGAACAAATCCTGCCAAATGAAGTGGACTAAAGGGATTGAAATATGACACATGTAATAGCCAGTGCTGGGGAAGCTCTTTTGGCCTGAAATCCAATATCCAACCTCTGTTCATTTTCAGCCACATCATAAATTGAAGTTGGCTAGAATCATCACGGAATTTATATTTCTTAAATATGACTGTGTCTGGCTGCATCTTTCTGTCAGAAACCCACAACAGCCCTATGCAAAGCTAAAGACTGCTTTCCCTAGAGGAAGCAATAACACTAATCATAAGTGAATAGATCATTTTGTCTGATGAAACCTCAGGTGTGTTATTAGTATTCTGTGATCACTATATAATTTAAAGCCTTGCTCAGGTGCCCCATGTAGCCACACCATATGCATTTGTTGGATGCCAAGAAGTTGTACTATTAATGACTTCCTATTTTCAGTGGACTTTTCTACAATAAACATGTTAAATCAAGATTTTAAATGTGGAAATTGATCCAAATATAAAATTTATTCAGGTATGTTGATGAATTATCAACTGTTTGGGGACCAGAAATTGACAAAAGTCCAATTAAATGAATAAATAATATTTATGGATTTTCTTCTAGTACAGTAAAACAATTCAAGAAGTTACAGATAACAAAATGAAACGTGGTTATTCATTTATTCAACAAGTATTTAAAAGGTTGTTATGTGTTAGACACTGTTGTAGGCCCTAGGGATACCACAGTAGAAATAAAAAATTGCTTGCTTCACAGAGATAACATTTTCCTGGGTAAAAATAAATAATAACTAAATAAAATAACTAACTAACTAATAAATAAATAAATATATAGATAGATAACTGAAATAATTTCAGATAGTGATAATGCTTTGAATAAAATTAGTCACGATAATAGGAGGGGCAGTAATGGGTGGATGCAGGGACATGATCTGGAATGGGGCGGTCAGAGGAAGTCTTCCTGGAGAAATCACATTTGCTCTGAGACCCAAATAATGAGAAATCAGTAATTGTGCACTACAACCAAGCTGTAACCAGTTGTTAATAATTTAGAATGTAATCCCAGGACATTATTAAGCAAATAGCCTACAGTACTTCCTGTGAAATAATGAAGGAGGGAGGGCATTTCTGTATTCTAGGACTTATTGGGGTTTCAGAAAGGGTTTCTAGGATTTTTTTTTCTTAAATTTTCTTATTTTGGGGTAGTTTTTATTTATTCTATCAGTCTTTTTAAACAAATGTTTATTGCTGCATTTTTTTTTCTCCAAGTGTGTCATTGTTTTACTGCTCTTGTAGTACTGGAATATAGTTGGAAGAATAAAACATTTACTTCTAATTTGCTTTAATGTATAGATGGGTAGTATCTGAATAAAGCCAGTGTTTTAAATGTAAAAAAAAAAAAAAAAGAGAGAGATAGGAAAGGCTGGATTACATGAAATCTAAAAGGCCATCAGTTTGACTGTTTGCCACTGGAATGGTTTTAGCCCATTATAACCCTATGAGTATCTCGCACTAATGAGAATATACCTGCAAAGCAAAGAAAACAAAAGTAGGCCTTTGTTATATACATTGAAAATATCACTGTTGTTCTTCCTTTTTAGTAACTTTATAATCGAAGTGTGTTTTCTTATATTAATAATAAAGAGATTTATTTGGCACTTACTATGTTCCAGGTACTGTGTTAGGGGTTTTTATATATTTTAATTTCAATATTTAATTTGCATACTTTCATTTACTCCTCAAAAATATCCTCCAGTGTACTATTTACAGAAACTCAGAGAGTTGGAGTAACTCATCCAAAGTTATGATGCTTTTAAATGCCCAAACTAGTATTCAAATTTAGTCTCTGAATCAACAGACTCTGTTCATTTTTCTTTGCAATGCTCCATACCAAATCAAGTGTTCCTCATTCATTTAGCCTAGAACTTTGTCTGATCTAAAACAAATCAATCCTCATTCAAATGAATTAACTGAATTCTACAGATATAAGTATGACAATTCAAGGAGAACAGGTAGCAATATCTGACCATCTACATGTACGGGGCACTGTGCTATGCATTTATTTATATCTTCACAGCTGGGTGGTACACAGGTGGGAGGGCCGGGAAAAACCCAACTGACACTGAAATCATAATGCACAGAGGGCTGGTGGCAGCTTGTGGCCTGAACCCAATTGGTCAGTTACCTGCTAATATGAAAACAACGTTCTCCATAGGATTTAAACAACAGAGTCTCAAACATTATAATGTCCAAAATATCTAGATCATAATCCAAAATTACTCAACACACACACACACAAAATTCTAACTCACATAGAAGAAAATCAGTAGATGTCAATGACAACATAACACAGATGCCAAAATTATCTGACAAAGACTTTAAAGAAATTCTCTTTAGGGACGCCTGGGTGGCTCAGTTGGTTAAGCAGCTGCCTCTAGCTCAGGTCATGATCCCAGCATCCTGGGATTGAGTCCCACATCGGGCTCCTTGCTTGGCAGGGAGCCTGCTTCTCCCTCTGCCTCTGCCTGTGCTCGCTCTCTCTCTCCCTCTCTCTCTGACAAATAAATAAATTAAAAAAAAAAGAAATTCTCTTTAGTTAGGAGCACTTCTATGTTATTTTTTTTTAATTTTTATTTTTTATAAACATATTTTTATCCCCAGGGGTACATGTCTGTGAATCGCCAGTTTTTTTTTAATATGATAATACAATGAGGCTAAATGTAAAGAAACAAAAGTTTCTTTTTTTTTTAAAGATTTTATTTATTTATTTGACAGACAGAGATCACAAGTAGGCAGAGAGGCAGGCAGAGAGAGAGGGGGAAGCAGGCTCCCTGCGGAGCAGAGAGCCTGATGTGGGGCTCGATCCCAGGACCCTGAGATCATGACCTGAGCTGAAGGCAGAGGCGTTAACCCACTGAGCCACCCAGGAGCCTCCCAAAATTAAAATTCTTAATATATAATTATTTTTGGAATCTTTAAGCTGTATTAAACATGTGTCAAGAGCCAGAAAGGTAAGTATGTGGAAAGGGTAGGATTCTAGACTCAAATGGCATCTTAACTCTGGTCCCTTCTTAGCTACTTAATAATGAATGGTTTACTTGCCCTTTCTCATCCCTAGTGTTCTCATCTTAAAATTCAAAGTAATAATCCTTACCAGATAGACTCCTTGTGAGCATTAGAGGTCAAATATGTAAGTTACTTCATAGTGCAGACATGTAGAATGGGAACATTAATGTCCATTTTCTCTCTCCCTTCCTAACATTAGCTTGCTAATTGCTGCTGTCCTGACCTTGAAATGGTGACATTTTCTTCTTATTCTGGAAAAGGGCCAGCATCTTTGAAGCTTATTTCTACATTTCAGATTCAAGAATAATAAGAAGGAAAATAAAATTTCTCCCTTAACTATGGCGCGATGCCACTGAATGGTTTCTCTGTGGTACTGGTTTACACAAGGCCCACGAAATGCAGAGTAAGACTTTTCTGGGGGAGCTGGCAGTGGAAAGGTCTGTTGCATGTTGGGCGCATTGCCGTACCTCCTGGTTAGCTCCTCAGTTGATTTATGTGTTTGACCTTTTCATTTGTGTTCAGCATATGGAAAAACAGCAAATGTGTTGCTTTGAGATGGATTCAGATTTTTAATATTAAAAATGGAAAAGTTAAATAAAGAGAGGCATTGCCCTTCACACCAACCTGATGAAAATGACAACAAGGTCATTTTAGAGCTAGAAGAGGTCATTTTAGATTTAAAAGGTCATGTTAGATTTTAGAGCTAGGAGGCCTGGGGAAGTATCCAGGTCAGTGCCTTCATTTTGCACTTGAGGGAACTGAGGAGAGGGAATATAATTTTCATGATTTAGCAAGTATTGTTTATATAAATACCTTTTTTTAAGGGCCATTTTCCAAAAAAGCACTTAGATACACTCAAGAATGAGGTCAGGGAATGTGTCCTGTTCACCACTATATCCCCAGCTCCTAGAAGACTTTCTGGGACACTTCATGGGCTCTCAAAAAATATTTGTTGAGCGAATATAGTAATCTTAAGCTGCCAGAGATAAGTATGCTTTTGTGATGGTTTAAAAGTATATCTGTGTAGAAAATTTTAGAAAGTTCCTTTTTAGTTCATAAAAATAATTCCCATAAAAAGATCAATGTCTGAAAGGAGTACACATAACTAACATTGAGGACACTCTAGCTTAGCCTTGCAGCCTTATTTTTTTCTGTCCCTCCCACTTCTCCACCAGCCCTAATCTCTATGCATTTCTACATTTCTTGCCTCTGGTGCTGCTCTGACATCCTAGTCAGTCCAGCCTGGACCCATCCAGATGCTGCAGCTGTGCCTGTCTCCTGTTTAGCAGAACTGCTTTACTACTGGACCCAGGGGTGTTGGGAGCTGTCTTTGTTACTAGGTCCCAGCTTTTCATCGAAATAGCTTCTTGCCTCTATGAAATTTTGTAGTTCAACCTTGCTCCACAAAGTCCCGAAGCACTATTTTGGACCCATAGAATTGATTGATCCCCTTCAAACCAGGAAAATAGACTTTCTCTAAGTGCACTAGAGGTCTGTTAACACATCGATATATATATATATCATAATGGTTACCCTGCAGGTGTTTGTGGTATACCATTTAAGCATGTACTCTCAACTGCAGTTACAAACTGGTATTTGAATTCTTGCTATATATGTATCATGTCAGAATGCAGAGTGGAAATATATTTAATAGGCTGAGCATATATCCCTGTTTCCCTGGGACAGTCCTGGTAAATGCCCAACAAAAAAGACTACCCTTTTACTGTTAAAAGTATTTTAGTCTGAGTGATAACTCTCTGTTAAGAGATGTAGTCTGATCTCTAATAGGACATTAGCTGATAGGACATTAAACTTAGAATAAAGTCAAGGATTGGTTAGTGGTTAAGAGCATGGACTTTGGGTTCAAAATCTGACTGTATCGAGGACTAGCTAAGTGATTTTAAAAGAAGTTGCATATCCTTTCTATACCTCAGTTTCTCAGCTATAATCAGGGGATTGGTAACAATAACTACCTTATTGGTTTGATATTTAAATAATATATTCAAAGCACTTAACACAATTCCAGGCATATAATTATTCCATAATAATAATAATAATAATAATAATATATTGATAGTTATATTAAGTGATAAGTGGTTTCATTTCTTGTCCTGATTTTCCTCTTCTCTCTCATTTCAATTCTGGGCTTTGCTCTATGACTACACTGTATTTTCCTTAAAATAAAATGTTCACGGTCTTGGTCTTCACGCCTCATGAATGGTGTCTGGTTCAAAAACTGGAGCTTTACAAAGTGACTTTTAGGTCTAACGAACACAGGGCTTAATTCTAATTTCTGTTACAAGGTAAAATGAGAGCATATGATCTGTGTGACCCAATGCCAAGCCACAGGGGTCCAAATAATGACTGAGAACCGGATCAGGTCATTATTTGGACCCTTGTGGCTTGGCATTGGCCATGTAGGTGACAGGTCTAAACAGACATGGATAAATGACAGGAGACTTCATAGACTTAAGTTTAATAAGGAATTAAGGGTTTCTTATTAGCATTTTTTAAAGGCTATTTTTTTTCTTAATGGGAGGGAGGAAGAGTAGAAAGAGAGGGAGACAGAGGTCTTGGGCAGGCTCCATGCCCAGTACAGAGCCCGACATGGGGCTCGATCTCACAACCCTAAGACCATAACCTGAGCCAAAACCAACAGTCAGATGCTTAACCAACTAATTTGCTCATTTGTTTAATAAATATTTATCATGTATCTACTAGGAGCAAGATCAGAGGCTAGAACCTTTACCTAAGAACTGGTAACAAAAGTATATCAAGTTGCAGAAGTGGCTTTCTACAGATACACATTGTACAGCTTAATTGCTTTCAGACAAATGCTCCACTGAGCTTAGATATCTAAAGGGTTTCCTTAGA
The DNA here is from genome assembly GCA_004024625.1 of Mellivora capensis. NCBI lineage: Eukaryota > Metazoa > Chordata > Mammalia > Carnivora > Mustelidae > Mellivora > Mellivora capensis. Next base: position 310,915 of record PISX010000280.1, read on the forward strand.
GAATATATCATATTTTAAAACTGTAAATGTCCCCAGTATTATGTATTAAAGCCCTGCAATAAAGAAAAAGAGGCTCTGACCTGCCACCTTGAAATCTAACATTTGGATGAAATAATTTTAATTCATGAATTCATCAGGATTGCTATCAAAATGATTGAAAACAGCAAAAAATTCTAGGAGAACTGGACCTTTAAGAACTGATTTTTTGTTGGCAGAGGAAACATGTCCACTATAATGGGACAATTTAAATGCATAACTGTTAAAACAAACTCTTTAAACTATTCCCTGCATGTCCCAACATTCATCATGTTGACTAGCAAGACATCAATTTTTCATAAAATACTGTATAACCGAAAAGGAGACATTTAAAAGGGAGAAAAAATTGAATTCGCTGTTTCATTCAGGCTCTGATGATTTTGGTATTTTGTAAGGTGATTAACTGATTGTATTGGGGGGAAGAAGCAAGTGGTACTTCACAGAGCTATATAGATAGAGTTCTCTCTTCTGTTTTACATTTTTTTCTTCCTTAACCACCTTGATTTTTTCTCCTCCCTGAGGCACTGCATGTGTCACAAGAAGAATGAGTTGGCTGCACGACAAAGTCTATGTTATTGTGCCTTCACATCTGCCTCAACAAATACCAGTGTTGGCAGCCCACATGTGGCAAAATGGATTAGAACAGGACACAGATCTATTTTGCTGAAAGTACCCATGATGCCTTTTACTTTGGCAAAGGGGAAAAAATGGTTAAGGGTAAAAATAGTGGTTTTTTTTTTAAATCTTTCAAGGACCATTCTTAATATTTTATCAATGAAGCTAGTTTTTTTTTAATGACTTCATTCCAATGCCTCAATTTTTTGGTGTCTTAAATCTCCTTCTCCTTTAGCATGAATTTCACATAAAGTCCCTTTTAAAGGGCCTTATGGTAAGAGAATACAGAAACTCCAGGCATACCTGGTTTTTGGGCACAACAGATAAGCCTTATCCTTGTCTCAATACAGAGTTAAACAGTATCAACAAATAAACTTTATTCTTGTCCACAGCATAGTAATATTTATTTTGATTTTGAATAAAAACAGATGGCTAAGGCCACAGCAAAGACCATGAAATAAGGAACTTATTGTCTCATAAAAAAGCAACTACGTCAATAGTATGCTGATGTATAATTTTTCAGAAAGGTATAATCCTGACTCTCATGAAATATAAAATGACCACACATCAAAGGTTATTTCCAACTCATAAATTAATAAGAGAATCCAGAACATGTAAAGGCCAAAGGAGAGCTTAAAAAACAAACATATATATAGGCAATCAGAAATGGTGAAATGAATGTGTTAATAGATGCAAAATTGGTTCATATTCCTTGAGGCTGAAATAAGTCAAGCAGAGGCTGTAAGATGTAATGTTTGAGGCTATCTTTTTCTATGGGGTAGAAATCAATTACATTTCTATGGGGCATAGTTCATTTGCATTCCTATGGACAAGAATTATTTGTATTAATGTTCATTTTGTACAACTTAACTTCTTTCTTTTCAGAGTTAAAAAAACAGTCTAGTCAATAGAAATATAAGGTTCACACATAGAAGCATATAATCCATGGAGAGTCCACTAGACATCTACACTCCATTAAAGAATACCTAAGTAATTTCTCCTGTCCATTTCCTGCTCTTGAACACTTTTTCCAAACAATTTTTTGAGGGGGAGGGGGGGTAAAGGGAGAGGGTGAAAGAGAACCCCATCCTAAGCAGGATCCATGCGTGGCGCAGAGCCCATTGAGGGGCTGGACCTCACAACCCTGAGATCATGACCTGAGCTGAAATCAAGAGTCAGATGCTTAACTGACTCTGTCACACCGGCACCTCAACCAAACAATTTAAGGTAACAAAGCCATCATATTTCACAGCATCACTCTTGGTTTGTTAGAGTAATACAACATTTATATTGTTCCAACTTTTTTTTCTTGTGAGAAACATTTTACTGATTATCCTTATGCATATATTTTAACACACATTTGCTAGTATTTATACAGAAGAGCTTCCCATTAGTACAATAACTAAGTAAAAATGTATGATCATTTTTTTAGGAAGTAACCAAAGAGCCAAACTGCTTTCCAAAGTACTTTGTTAATTTTATTCCTAAAAAAAAGTATGTGGGTGATGACCACATCCTCAAACTCTGCTAACACTTAACATATTTATTTAAAATTTTCACTCTGAAAGGAAAACAATGAGATATTTGACCTGAGTGTGTGTATATATAAAATATATGTTTGTATACACACACACATATATACATATATATGTACATAGTACATATATAACTGTACCATATATAACTGTACCATATTTCTTTTGCTTTCTTATTCCATTGACTGAGATTCTCAAAACATCACTGAGTAATGGAAGTAATGCCAGGCATTCTTATCAGGTTCTGTAATGTTTTGCCATTTTATGTATTTTTTATGTATTTTTATGTACTAAATAAAGTATTAAAATATTTTAATGTATTTTGCCATTAATACAGTTATTTCTTATATTATTTTAATAGCTCTGCTTTTTTTCAGGAATGGATCTATTGGGGAAAAGCAGCACTACTGAGATAATTGACCTTCTTGTCCACTCCTTTTAAAAGCTATATTCATGGTGCACCTGGGTAGCTCAGTTGGTTAAGCATCTGCCTTGAGCTCAGGCCATGATCTCAGGATCCTGGGATAGAGCCTCACATCGTCCGGGCTCCCTGCTGAGCAGGAAGTCTGCTTCTCCCTCTGCCTCTGCTATACCCCTGCTTGTGCTCTCTTTCTCTTGCTCAAGTAAATAAATAAAATCTTTAAAAAAATAAAATAAAATCTATATTCATATAACTTGGTATTATTTAGAGTAAGCTCTGCTTACTCTAATTGTTGGTGAATTACAGAGATCAGGAAACTATACATCAGAAAATCCCAAGTAAATAATTAACACTTTAGAGATTCTGAAGGATATTCTAGAGACTCATTATTTTAGATTTGCTCTTCTTGATTACTCTTTGGAACAGACTACCAGAATTCTCTATATCTGGATTATCTGTCTTCTCAATAAAATTGACTTTACAAAATTATAAATTAATTCCTTGGCATGTCATCAAAGAATGATATAAGAAATGCCCGTAAGTAAAACAGCACATTTTTTGGTAAAAGTGCCAAAATCCAAACCAGTTAGGACTGATGTGAGTAAAAGCTTTTCTGTCTTAATGAACTAGTGTGATCTTTTATTAGGCAAAGAGAGCTATTTAAAACACTAATTTTTTGGCCTTCACTGCCAGGTGGCTTAGATCTAAGTTATGATATTATTAAGTATATTCACTTATATCTAGTTCTTCTCTATTTTTGATACACAAAAGAGTATAATTCCCTATTCCTTTGGAGGTAGGTGTGGCTATATAACTTATTCTGTCCCCCCAAGAAGAGGTGACTAGAAGTAATATGAGTCACTTTAAGGCTAAAGCATTTAATTGCTAGAGGTCAACTCTCTAGCCTTTTTTCTTCAGCTGTATTAACCAAGAGTCTAGAAGATGGTAGATCCTGTTATCCTGGATCTAAAACTGATCAGTTAGAGGAGAAGGCAACTCTCAACCATACTGGATGCATAACATGAATAAGAAATAAATTTGTATTGTATTTGATCACGGAAACTTTGAGATTATTTGTTATTTCAGTATAACCTAGCATATTTTATATGATACCTAGATTATATTATATTAAGTTGCTTAAAATATCATTTTATACTATATTTAATCATTTTATATTTATTTTTATATTATTATATTATATTATATTTATATTTTTATATAATATATAATATATATTATAATATATGTTATATTTTATTTTATATTTAATAATTTTATAATATAATATTTTTAATAATATAATTTTATATTGTATTATAATATATTTATGTTTCTATATCTATCCTCTGGTATTTAGTTTTCATCCTTTTTTTAAGTGTTTAATTACTTGGGCCTTTGAAAGTAATCTGCTCCTCGTTTTTGTTATTTTTTAGTCTCTTTTGGAGGTAGAGTATAAGAAATATGAGCACAAATTTATGACTATTGGATCAACTTGGTCAAAGTGATTGCTCAACTACATAAATGAAAGGATAAAAGCAAATCTGACTATAGGAACTATACATAAAGTCTATACTAGGGTTCGTCATGGCTCTTCGCTTTTATATTTTATAACTAGTTAGCTACAGAGAGTGGCCCTCTAATTGTTGTTTTTATTGATAATCTTTCAGGATAGATCTGTGACTAAATTTTTTGTTGAATCTCTTTGCCTTTTGTATGCTTCTATGACTACGTCTTTGTTAAAGAGTATCTATAGCATCTGCTGACACTGATACTGGTCCTTTCATGCTGCTGTTGCCTTGAAGAGCAGCTGCTACCACCAGCAATGAAAGGTATAACTGGGGAAAAACATAAAGGTCACTGTCTCTTGAACATCATTTAATCCCCAGAGAGCACGAGACCCTCCTGATGCAGACCCAGGCCAGTCCTCAACATCCTCGAAAGAGCCAAAGTTTTATTATATCCCTCGAATAGCCATTTGGTTCAGAGACTAGGCAATGATGCCAAAGCCACCTCAATCCAAAATGTCAGGCTTGTCTACTATGAAATTATCCACTAACATAAACATAATATTTATGAAATCTCTGCCAAATGTTAAAAGATAGGTAGTAGCATTATTTTTCTTTCCCTATACTGGTACCACACCTTTATTTATTCATCATTATGCAAATATTTATTGAATACCTACAATGTGCCAAGCCCTTTCCTAGGCCCATGAGGTAGGTCCATGAGTGAAACAAAGGTCACCACTGCTCTTTGGCTGGCCTGCATTCCAGTGGCATAATCAGTCGGACGGTGGGCATAAGAAGCTGATAAGTACTATATAAAAAAGTAGTAGAACAGGGTAAAGAGACAGTTTGCAATAAATAATATGGAAGGTTAGCCTCACTGAGAAGGTGACATCTGAGCAAAAACTTGAAAGAAGTGAGGTAAGTGGCTAGGCAAATATTTGGGGAAACCTCCCAGGCAGATGAAGCAACCCGTATAATGTCCTGAGGGTGGAGTACGCCTGGGAACTAAATAAAACAGCAAGGGATCCAGGAGGATGAAGTGGGGAGGAAGCAGTACAGTAGAAAAAAAGGTCAGAGAAGCAAGGAGAGGAAGAAGGTCCTGCAGGGTGTATAGGTTCTTGCCCTGAGAGAGATGGGCAGCCAATGGAGGGTTAGAGCAGAGGAGGGACTTGCTGACTGAGGTCTTAAAAGTGTCATTCTGGCTGTTGTATTGAGCACAGACCCATGAGGATAAGGGTGAGGCAGGGAGACCAGTTAGGAAGTTATTACAGAAATCCAGGCAAGAAATGATGGTATCTCAGTCCAGGGTGTACCTGCCGTGATGGAAGAAGTGTTCATGTTCTCAATGTGTCTTTAAGGTGAGACATCAGGGTTTCTGGATGGATTAGGTTTAGGATATAAGAAAAAGGAATCAAGGATGCCTCCGAGTTTTTTTGGCCTAAACTAAAGATGGTCAGGAAGAAAGTCGGAAAGTCAGGAAGAAAGCAAACCTATAGTAAATAAGGTTCAATTCAGATTTTTTAAAAGAAAAAGCTTTATAGTCACTAGAAAGTTGGTCTTGTGAAGTGAAAGCCAGTGATACCTGCATCAGGGTTACAAACAGGAACATTTACGTTCAAGGGTCAGCTCTCTTAACCTCATAAATATGCTGGGTCCACCTTGTTCTGAGTTTGCTTGAAATTCTTCTGCTCATATATATATTTTTTTAAGATTTTATTTATTTGATAGAGAGAGACAGCCAGAGAGGGAACACAAGCAGGGGGAGTGGGAGAGGGAGAAGCAGGCTTCCTGCAGAGCACGGAGCCTGACACCAGGCTCCATCCCAGAACCCTGGGATCATGACCCCAACTGAAGGCAGACGCTTAACGACTGAGCCACGTAGGTTCCCCGTGTTCGTATCTTTTAACCCATTCCTTGTGTAACTGTGAAAATAAACTGTCCTAAATGATTCATCTTACTCAAAAGCTCTCATAAACAAACCACAGTAAATTAGGCATCTTCCTGTAAAAGTAGTTCATGAGGTAGTTAAAATTTGCCCACATGAAAGTGAAACTTATTTGGCACATTTATGGCATTTAACAGAGACTAAAATAGCAACCACTCTTTAAGCTCTATTATGAACTGTGGTAGACTGTGTTATCCCATATATGACACATCTTTTACTAGACTGTGGTCCACTTTCTAAGAAAAAGATGCAACAGGATATGGTGAAAATTGCTTAGGTTTTGGAATCAGCCCAGACTGTACTTGAATCCTAGCTTTGATAATTACTAGCTATGTAGCACTGAAAAATTTGCTAAACTTCTCTGAGTCTCACTCACTTTTCTTATCTATAACTTCAGAACAACAATTTCTGTCTTGCTTGGATTTTTGAGGATTTAAAATAACATATGTAAACCCTGGAGCCTGAAAAGTGCTAAGCAAATAGAGATATTATCATAACATATGATACACATGTATTAATGACTACTATTATATATGGCATATAAATTAATATATTTTAATAATGATATTAATATATTAATTATTAATTAGGCCAAAATATGAAAATAATAATAATAGTAATAATATGACAATGACACCTAAGGCAGATTCAATGCACAATTAATTCTATATATTTTATTAGAAGAAATAAGAAAGTTATATCAGACCATGTCATGTCTAGAGTTTGTTGGTCTATATAACACTAGTTGTTTGGATAAAAAAGAGGTACACAATTGAAAATGTGTCACCTTAAACACAGCAACAACTGATAAAAAACAAGGTGACCAAAAGCCCATTCCCTAATGTGATGTCTTGACTGCAAGAGCTGGAAGAGAGAAAAATTGTTCTACCCAAGGGCCACCTGCAAATAGGATTTGTGCTGTCACCCACTCCCTAGGATTTGAGGACTGCCTATCTCTTAGAGTCAAAGTGTTATTCAATGGCAAGACTTGGCAGATATTTCCAGAAACCTCTGACACTCAAGGAAACTTGACTTAGCATTTCAAACTAGATACATTTCTGCCATTTCCTCCCTCTAACATTGATTGGTTAGATTGGAATTGGGTTCAAATTTTAAGTTATATCCATACACAAAACATCAAACTAGGGTTCAGAAATGCAAAATTTCATTTGTGATTTCTTGCTAGAAAGCAAAAGGATGATATGTGGGGACTTCAAAGGGGCCACAGCATTCTTTTCTTATTATTGGTATCATTAGCATTCTTGATTTTTTATGCAGCTTTCTTGGAAGAGATAAGGCAAAATCAGACCACTCTGTGGCACACACTGTTGATGAGTGAACAAATGAAGTCTTGATTTACTGAGCACCTTTTACTGAATCAACAACCGTGCACAACACTATAGTAGACATTGTCTCACTGGTCTGAATAAGATAGATGTTATAACTTCCATTTTACATATGAAGAAACTGAGAATGGGAGAGATTAGGTTACAAGCCAAAGTCCACACACCTAATATGTGGTACAGCCAGGACTAGAACACAGTCTCTTCCGCTTTCCCAGGGAAAACTCTCTCTCCCATTTCTTCTCACATTTCATTTCTTCTTCCCATCTTTTCCCCACGAGATCAGGTGGCTTTTCTATCATCTGGGATCAACACTACCACTATGGAGGCCACTCTCTGAGTTACAGGATTTTAATGTAACCCTCAGCGAAGGGTTGAGGAAGAAGCCTTTGGAAGTTCCCAGCATGCATAGTGGTTTGTGTCGACTAATAGGGGACTATCAATGCATTATTTTGAAGCTGACTTGAATCTTCCAAATCACATGAAAGCCCTAAATATTCACTGGGGGAATTAAAACTAGTTATTTCCAGTAATTACAAATTATATCACTCCATTTTATGCATAGATAGTTAAAAAAAGACCACAGGCTATAAAATTATTGGCTAATGAAAAGAACATCCTAAGGTTTTGATTTATTGTCCCTGCTATCAGAGACGACCACAGCCACTGTTAGAAATGTATAAACAACCTCAATGAAGGTTTAATGTGTTTTTATCATGAGCTTCCATTGCCTGCTGCCTGTGAGACGAAGCTTTGTGCCTCTATGCATTGTGTAATTAAAATACTTTCACTCAAAAGAGAAGCAAAGACAGTTATCAACTAATTTATGAAAGAAACAGGAAGAATCTTACATTACCAGTAAGAGCAGTGGTAGGAATTTTTATTTAGGTGTGAACATTATTAATTGCCACTGAGATTTTGGAGGCAGACTTCTCAGACCCAAAGCCTTCAAAAGAGGCTGTGTCTTAGGGGATAAGAGCAGATGACGGTGAGCAGATTCAGCTTCCAGAGTTGTTTTTAATAATCTGCTTTCCTGCCTGAGAGAGCTCAGAGGCTTCCTGAGAATGCTGTACCCAGAATACAAAGAGTACAGTGTAAACCTGACATAAAGACCAGAGTGCCTTCACAAGCCCCGTGACATGACACCAATCAGGGCAACCACACAGCAGAAAAAGACACAAATTTACTACTGCGTTCTCCTTTGAGAGTGAGTCTGTCGGTAAGATTAGATGTGATCAGAGATGAGATTAACATCTCCCAATATTCTGAGTTAAAAACAAACAAACAATAGAAACAATCATACTATGAGTCAATGATCTCTTTGATATTATACCTCCATTGAGGTCCTTTATCCACTTCGAGTTTACCTTTGTGTACGGTGTAATAGAATGGTCGAGTTTCATTCTTCTACATATAGCTGTCCAATTTTCCCAGCACCATTTATTGAAGAGACTGTCTTTTTTCCACCGTATACTTTTTCCCGCTTTGTCAAAGATTATTTGACCATAGAGTTGAGGGTCCATATCTGGGCTCTCTACTCTGTTCCATTGGTCTATGTGTCTGTTTTGATGCCAGTACAATGCTGTCTTAGTGATCACAGCTTTGTAGTAAAGCTTGAAATCAGGTAATGAGATGCCACTAGTTTTATTTTTGTTTTTCAACATTTCCTTAGCAATTCGGGGTCTCCTCTGATTCCATACAAATTTTAGGATTATTTGCTCCAGCTCTTTGAAAAATACCGGTAGAATTTTGATGGGAATGGCATTAAAAGTATAGGTTGCTCTAGGTAGTATAGACATTTTAACAATGTTTATTCTTCTGATCCAAGAACATGGAATGCTCTTCCATCTTTTTATGTCTTCTTCAATTTCATTCATGAGTGTTCTGTAGTTCCTCGAGTACAGATCCTTTACCTGTTTGGTTAGGTTTATTCCCAGGTATCTTATGGTCCTTGGTGCTATAGTAAATGGAATCGATTCTCTAATTTCCCTTTCTGTATTTTCATTGTTAGTGTATAAGAACGCCACTGATTTCTGTACATTGACTTTGTATCCTGCCACGTTACTGAATTGCTGTATGAGTTCTAGTAGTTTGGGGGTGGAGTCTTTTGGGTTTTCCATATAAAGTATCATGTCATCTGTGAAGAGAGAGAGTTTGACTTCTTCATTGCCAATTTGGATACCTTTTATTTCTCTTTGTTGTCTGATTGCTGTTGCTAGGA